>OW240912.1:253536945-254136945 GCA_933207985.1 Pelobates cultripes | reverse complement strand
AAAAAATAGCGAAAAGTGAAACAGAAATGTAAACTAAATTCTACCTGGACAAATTCTTGTGAAGCCCCCCTCTCCAAAAACAAACAAACAAAAAAATAATAATTCTTTCAAAATGATTAACTTTGTTGTGTGATAAAGTAAGCGCTGCTAGGTAAACAGGCACATAAAATACATAACTTAATATTCTCTTCAGGTAGTGAATCTGAATTCTGGAGTGAGTTAAATGAATTTGGCATAAAGAAGGCTACAGCTGCATGGGATGCTTGCTAAAAATTAGTATAAATACATTCTTTCTGTACAAAAGTACATCTAGAATGGAAAAACACATGCTCTCAAAATAGCCAATGGATAAAGAGGGTGATAGTGTGATGGATTATGGAGGGTTAAATTACTGTGTATTAGTACTGGGTACATGTTTGTAGAATTCAGTATGTTGGCAGTCATATTTAGTAGACATTTGTATCTGTTGTCATAGGTGTTATGACAGTTCTACATCCTATGCTGAATAGTGATAAACAAAAAAACAGAAACATTTAGGTGTCAGAAGTACACTGGGAGTTATGTATTAAAAGTTTCATGTTTTCAAAGTGGCACAAAGATTTCACTAGAAAAATGTGCCTGCTGGACGCACTGTTTTTTTTTCGTATTTGCCCTACTTTTAGTACTTGAGAAAAACACCAACATTTCTTTACATACCCCTCCATCATGGTTTAGAAGTAATGAAACATACACAACACAAACACTCTGTTTGCCTAAACAACAGAACTGTTTTATTTAAATGTGTTTTATACCTCTTATCCATCCTGTTTAGTCCATTGTGCATTTTAGTTTTTGGATATAACTGAATTTAACTTTTTTGATTATATGATATAAGGCCTAAACTATCTACCTTTTTAAAAAAAATCTTTTTTACAGCTTTTGTCTTGTTTTTTAACTTTGGGATTGCATAGGTACTTTTCTAATATGTGGGATATATTGAAGATTGGATTTAGATAATCTTCTCCTTTTATACATACAGTATAAGGTGGAGTATATAAATAGAAATTCTTCCAACAGGATAATGTTCTTTAACAATTCCCTAAAAATGAGCACAAATAGGGAAAAAGAATAGTGCAATATTGCCAATACACCGTTTATAATAATAATAAGTAGGTAATGGAGCACTCACAAACATAGAGCCACTAGGTAGGCTCAGAGATTGAAGCACTGTGGGTACTTAAGGGACCCACTCCCTTCTTTCTATGGTCTGGGAGATTCCAATGACAGGAACTTTTCTCAGGTGATTGTAAATCAATAAATAAAATCTTCTCCTTTTGTATATTCAGAGTATTGGGGATGTGTATTGTTAGTTTATTTGTAAAATATACGGCTAATTTAATATGCATATATATAGAAATTAGGGATTGACCGATAATAATTTTTTAGAGCCGATACCGATAAACTGTTAACTTTCAGGCCGATAGCCGATAACTTACCGATATTCTGTACATATACTATTTAAAAAAAAAATAAAAAATTTCTACACAAATTTACTGTTAACTGAACATGTTTATTATTTATTGTTTTGCAAATCTTTTTTTTATTAAGGTAAATGCACAAAATATACATACCAATCAGATTGTTTTATGTAGTGGATACAGTGAGAGTATTTGATTAATGAATGCCCCAAGTCCGCCCACATGACCCACCCCCAAATCTACCCACAGGGCCCCCACCTTAAGTCCACCCAAAAGGATGAAGTGTGTGTGTACTGAATTTGTTTGTGTGTGTATAGTGGCTATAGAATGTGTGTAGTGGATACAAAGTCCGTGAGTAAAGTGGATACGCTGTTTATAGTAGATTCAGATTGTATGTTTTTGTAGTGCACAGAGTGTGTGTGTATAGTGGATGTATTGTGTGTATAGTGAATGCAGAGTGTGTGTTTGTGTACTGGATGTAGTGTGTGTGTATAGTTAATGCAGAGTGTGTGTTTGTGTAGTGGATGTAGTGTGTGTGTATAGTAAATACAGAGTGTGTGTTTGTGTAGTGGAAGTAGTGTGTATATAGTGACTGCAGAGTGTATATGTAGTGGATGTAGTGTGTGTATAGTGAATGCAGAGTGTGTTTGTGTAGTGGATGCTGTGTGTGTGTAGTGAATACAGTGTGTCTGTGTAGTGGATATAGTGTTTGTGTGTATAGTAAATACAGAGTGTGTGTTTGTGTAGTGGAAGTAGTGTGTATATAGTGACTGCAGAGTGTATATGTAGTGGATGTAGTGTGTGTATAGTGAATGCAGAGTGTGTTTGTGTAGTGGATGCTGTGTGTGTGTGTAGTGGATGATGTGTGTAGTGGAGGCAGTTTGTGTGTTTATGTGGTTGATGGTGTGTTTGTGTAATGAATGCTGTGTGTGTGTGTGTGTGTGTGTGTGTGTGTGTGTGTAGTGAATGATGTGGGTGTGTTTGTGTAGTGGATGCAGTTTGTGTGTTTATGTGGTGGGTGATGTGTATGGTTGTGTAGCAGATGATTTGTGTGTTTGTGTAGTGGATGATGTGTGTGGTTGTGTAGTGGATGGAGTTTGTGTGTTTATGTGGTGATGATGTGTGTGGGTGTGTAGTGGATGCATTTTGTATGTTTGATGATGTATGTGTGTGGTGGATGTGTGACAAATGCTGCTGGGAGGTATTTTTTTTATGTTTAATTTTTATAATTTAAAAAAAAATGTATTCCCCCCTCCCTGCCTCTTACCTGTAGCCAGGGAGGGGGGCGGGGGGGACACTGGATTCCCTGGTGGTCCGGTAGCTCCACTTGTTGGGCCAGCAAGGAGGAGCCCAGCAGACTCCCTCCATGTTCTCCCTCCTGCAAGCCAGTGCTCGATCTCTGACGCGAGCCCAGCATGCATTGGTCATGACAACCCGCGGCAATGCTTTACAGCCGTGGCTCGCAAGAGTGCTGGAGGGGGAGGTCAGTGTGTCCTGGGACCTGCTTGGAAGCCAGCAGGGCCCACAGAGGCATATATACATAGCGGTACTCACTATATATATACATCGCAGAGTGAAGGGCTGGGGGCCCGGGCATGCAGAGGATTACCTGTGCAGTCCGGGCCACCCAGGACCGCCGGGCCCGTGACAACCGTCATGGTTGTCACCCCCTGATGGCGGCCCTGTGTGTGTGTAGTGGATGCAGCGTGTGTGTTTGTGTAGTGTGTACAGTGGATGCAGTGTGTGTTTGTGTAGTGTGTATAGTGAATGCAATGAGTGTTTGTGTAGTGTGCATATAATGAATGGAGAGTGTGTTTGTTTTTGTAGTGTGTGTATAGTGAATGTAGTGTGTGGTGTGTAAAGTGAATGCAGTGTGTGAGTAGTGTGCATAAAGTGAATGCAGTGTGTGTAGTGTGTGTATAGTGAATGCAGTGTGTTTGTGTATAAAATGAATGCAGTGTGTGTGTGTGTGTTTGTGTATTGTGTTTATAGGGAATGCATTATGTGTATATAATGAATGCAGAGTGTGTGTGTGTGTGTAGTGTGTCTATAGTGAATGCAGTGTGTTTGTGTAGAGTGTGTGTATATAATGAATGCAGAGTGTGTGTGTGTGTTTGTGTAGTGTTTGTATAGTGAATGCAGTGTATTTCTGTAGTGTGTGTATAGTGAATGCAGTGTGTTTGTGTAGTGTGTATATAATGAATGCAGAGTGTGTGTGTGTTTGTGTAGTGTGTGTATAGTGAATGCATTGTATTTGTGTAGTGTGTTTTAATAATGCAGAGTGTGTGTTTTTTGTGTAGGTATATAATGTGTGTAAAATGGTGGGGTCATTTTTATTGTCATTTTTTACTTGGCCAGGGAGGGGGGATATGACATCACTTGGTGGTCCAGCGGCATGGACTGTGCAGTGGGGGCCCGCAGCAAGCTCTTACTTACCTTCCCAGCAGCTCCCTACAGCTCCCCTGTCTAACTCTGGTGGCCTGCGTGCCGCGCGGAACGTTGCTAAGGTAACCCGTGGCAACGTTCTGACGGCCGCGGGACTCGCGAAGTTTAGACAGGGGAGCTGAAGGGAGCTGCTGGGAAGTAAGAGCTTACTAAGGGGCCCCCGAGGACCGCTGGGCTTGTCATGGGCCTAGCGGTTCTGGTCTGCATTATCGGCAATATCGGTATGTCTATAGGCGGATACCGATATTGTCGAAAATAGAGAATATTGGCCGATAATATCGGCCAGACCGATAATCGGTCGATCCCTAATAAAAATATTATCTGGACTTTGGATATATGTTTGTTATATATGTTTTAAATATTTTTTTAATATTTTTTATTCTTATGTAATGTTTTGAAAAGCTCCTTACATGTTGATATACTATTATGATCCATTTATGTTCCGTCATTTATATGATTCTCTCTATGTTTTTTTTTCAATTATTTAATAGGTTTTAACCTTTTTGATTCATTGCTTGGACTATGAATTTTAGGTTTAATGGTTGTATAACACCTATAAGACTTACTCATAGACTGTTAAATTAATTGAGACTGTTGTGATAATTGCCGATTGGATCGTGGCAAGGAGCCCTGCAAATAAAACGGCATATAGAGGTGATACTGCTCATTTGAGAAAGCCCCAAGAGGAGGGGCAAAACGTGTTACGGGACCAGGAACGCGAAAATATTTGAAACGTCCACACCGGCGATACCAGACACAAACGGAGTAATAAGTACAGCGGCTACAGCTCCAGTGTCCTACATCCCCAGAGGTCTGGTGAGCTGGCGCTGGACTTTATACATACCTGCATATGTTTTTATTGTATTTGGAAGAAAGCTATTGTACTTACCTGCAACCCTGGTCACAAGAGCATATATCGCATCCCACGCACTCTAGAGGCTGATCCTCCCTGGGCGCTATAGCTATGAGTGGGGACATTACCACTCTCAACTTGTGAGTTGAACACCTATACGAGTTTTTATATCTATTTTTTTAATCTTTTTAACGTTATTGCACCGGGAGTGCCTTCTGTGTTTCTTTTGTCTCCTATTTAGATATCGCAATTGTGTACTTACACAAGTTTGCTAGTATATAAATATTTGTCACATTGCAGGTTGAACTACAATATCATGTTACAACTGGTTTTATATACACCCAGAATACACCACACAAGATAAACTGTCATTATCCTAATCTCAGACTGGCATTTGCTTTGTTGTTTTTTTTTATTTTTTGTTTTATATATTTTAACAAGTTTGTCCTTATACAGTGCTACAGAACTTAACTTTATTTAAAAAAAATGTTTTTTTGCACACTTGGAAATGTTCTTTTTTTGGGGGGATTCTTAAAATAACACCTGAATTCTAGTCATTACCATAATCTCAATAGTATATTAATAAAATATGACTGTATTCTGTAATGCCAGCCTAGTGTTCTTATTTTATCATTATTTTTGTGTCTTCATTAATTTTAAACTTATATTTTACTGGTTTTCTCATAGTCGATTCCATCTAGTCACTATATTAAATAATGTTATTTTAGCCACTTATACTATTTATATATATATATATATATTATTATTATTTCCATTTATATAGCGCCAACAGATTCCGTAGCGCTTTACAATATTATGAGAGGGGGGGATATAACTATAAATAGGACAATTACAAGAAAACTTACAGGAACAATAGGTTGAAGAGGATCCTGCTCAAACGAGCTTACAGTCTATAGGATCTATTTATCTATCTACTTTTTTTTTTTTAAATAAACTATATATAATTAATTATTTAGTGAATTCCTGAGTGGGAAGTGTAATTCAGAGGATGGAGAATGAATGGTTGCCAAAGAATAATGAATCAGTGAATTGTTTATACATGTGTGTGTATATATATATATATATATACAGGGAGTGCAGAATTATTAGGCAAATGAGTATTTTGACCACATCATCCTCTTTATGCATGTTGTCTTACTCCAAGCTGTATAGGCTCGAAAGCCTACTACCAATTAAGCATATTAGGTGATGTGCATCTCTGTAATGAGAAGGGGTGTGGTCTAATGACATCAACACCCTATATCAGGTGTGCATAATTATTAGGCAACTTCCTTTCCTTTGGCAAAATGGGTCAAAAGAAGGACTTGACAGGCTCAGAAAAGTAAAAAATAGTGAGATATCTTGCAGAGGGATGCAGCACTCTTAAAATTGCAAAGCTTCTGAAGCGTGATCATCGAACAATCAAGCGTTTCATTCAAAATAGTCAACAGGGTCGCAAGAAGCGTGTGGAAAAACCAAGGCGCAAAATAACTGCCCATGAACTGAGAAAAGTCAAGCGTGCAGCTGCCACGATGCCACTTGCCACCAGTTTGGCCATATTTCAGAGCTGCAACATCACTGGAGTGCCCAAAAGCACAAGGTGTGCAATACTCAGAGACATGGCCAAGGTAAGAAAGGCTGAAAGACGACCACCACTGAACAAGACACACAAGCTGAAACGTCAAGACTGGGCCAAGAAATATCTCAAGACTGATTTTTCTAAGGTTTTATGGACTGATGAAATGAGAGTGAGTCTTGATGGGCCAGATGGATGGGCCCGTGGCTGGATTGGTAAAGGGCAGAGAGCTCCAGTCCGACTCAGACGCCAGCAAGGTGGAGGTGGAGTACTGGTTTGGGCTGGTATCATCAAAGATGAGCTTGTGGGGCCTTTTCGGGTTGAGGATGGAGTCAAGCTCAACTCCCAGTCCTACTGCCAGTTCCTGGAAGATACCTTCTTCAAGCAGTGGTACAGGAAGAAGTCTGCATCCTTCAAGAAAAACATGATTTTCATGCAGGACAATGCTCCATCACACGCGTCCAAGTACTCCACAGCGTGGCTGGCAAGAAAGGGTATAAAAGAAGAAAATCTAATGACATGGCCTCCTTGTTCACCTGATCTGAACCCCATTGAGAACCTGTGGTCCATCATCAAATGTGAGATTTACAAGGAGGGAAAACAGTACACCTCTCTGAACAGTGTCTGGGAGGCTGTGGTTGCTGCTGCACGCAATGTTGATGGTGAACAGATCAAAACACTGACAGAATCCATGGATGGCAGGCTTTTGAGTGTCCTTGCAAAGAAAGGTGGCTATATTGGTCACTGATTTGTTTTTGTTTTGTTTTTGAATGTCAGAAATGTATATTTGTGAATGTTGAGATGTTATATTGGTTTCACTGGTAATAATAAATAATTGAAATGGGTATATATTTGTTTTTTGTTAAGTTGCCTAATAATTATGCACAGTAATAGTCACCTGCACACACAGATATCCCCTAACATAGCTATAACTAAAAACAAACTAAAAACTACTTCCAAAAATATTCAGCTTTGATATTAATGAGTTTTTTGGGTTCATTGAGAACATGGTTGTTGTTCAATAATAAAATTAATCCTCAGAAATACAACTTGCCTAATAATTCTGCACTCCCTGTATATATATATATATATATATATATATATAGAGAGAGAGAGAGAGAGAGAGAGAGAGAGAGAGAGAGAGAGAGAGAGAGAGAGAAATTCACCTTTAATCACTGCTGCAATTATTCTTTGAAGAACGGATAGCGGCCATTCTTCTTTTTTTCCTTAATTTTAATTATTCATTTTATTGAAACTCATCAAGCTCATCAGCATAGTACTGAATTTGGTTCAATGGTGTAAACAGTATTAGGCTAAAAATGTATTTATCATGAGATCAAAAAGGGTAAAAACTCCCCAATAATCCAATTCTTGAATATTCAGCTGAACAATATCTACACAACATAAGGCAAATATAAAAAAAATTGCCCCAGACACATCAGCTCTAAAATATGTGTTTCTACAGTTATCCCAGAATGTCTTACAAATATGCAAATTACCTCAATTAGCATTGTCACTTTTAATATTTAAATCTCCTTGTAATGACCCACTCTTTTACACACAGAGTGTTATGCCAATCAAGGGGTTTAGGTCTAATAAACTAATACAGTTAACTATACCTTAAGCAAATAGTTAGGAACCGATATGAATTTATTTATTTTACCCGTTCATTGCTATTTTTGGAACGTACAGTAAAAACATTTCATCTTTATTCTGATGCCTAACAAAAAAAGAATGTTATCATCCAATGTTCCCATTAGATTTATGAAGGTGCTAAGATGCCTGCAGAAACTACTATTTTTTTTCCAACTGTCACGATCAGCAGAGAAAATGCAAAAGTCTGCAGCATACCATTATATAATTTAAGATCTATAACACTCACATTCACCCTGTGACATAATCAAACCAAGCATTATATGCAGTGCAAATATACAGTACTGTAGAGATGATGAAGAGATATGGTTTGGATTTATGGTAAGAGAATATTCCTATATTTCAGTACCAGAGGAAACAAAAATTACCATATAAAACACCAGGGTAAAAACCATTTGGTATGTATTCAGACTAAAAAGCCAGATTTATAACTGAATTGTTCCACACATGACAAAAACAAAACAAAACAAAACAAACAAAAAGGGCCCAGAATAGTTGTTAGATACAACCAGGACCACAGTATTTTCTCAAAGGAAACACATAGGTTGTCCTATTTTTTTTTTTTAACAGTCAATTATCATATAGTGTGTTCAGGCGTAATGATGTCCCGAACGGTTCGCCGAACGGTTCGCTGCGGATGGCGAACATATGACCCTGTACCTCACAGTCAGCAGATACATTCCAGCCAATCAGCAGCAGACCCTCCCTCCCAGACCCTCCCATCTCCTGGACAGCTCACTAAGAATGCAGCTTCAAAATGGATGCTGTCCAGGAGGTGGGAGGGTCTGGGAGGGAGGGTCTGCTGCTGATTGGCTGGAATGTGTCTGCTGACTGTGAGGTACAGGGTCATATGTTCGCCGTCCGCGGCGAACCGTTCGGCAAACCGTTCGGGACAACACTATTCAGGCGTATAATCACAAAATTCTGTTTTTGCAGTGGGGTGAATGGAAGGACAATTCCTATTATAAATACGGTCTCTCTTCTGTCAAAAGGGAGATCATACATCTTATAACAGTAATTGCTTTTGAGTTATGGTTATATTATGTTAAAGAGACAGTGATACATTTAAAAAAAAAAGCATTTTTAAAATAGCAGATGAGAAAAGTATACGAACGTTCTGTATTTATTTGTGTGTGTGCATTTTATTTATCCATACCGTAAAACAGTTTATTGAGATATAACATGCATAGATATGTGTGACAAACCCTCTTATTCACTAACGTTTGCCATGAACTCATGGAGGAGTGTGGAAGCTGGCCTGCTGCCCACCGACTATGGTCCAGGTCTGAGACCCTGTTCAGGACTTATCCTGCCCAGCCGCCATTAGCAGCTTTCCCGGTGCCCCGGGTTCAGCACTTTCCCTTCTCTGGACTTGAACCAAACGCTAGTTCTGTGGCAGCCGTTCGTATGAACGAACCCATGAACAGTCCTCAGTGGTACTTAGCCGCAACTGCTATGGAACTAATTTCGGCATGAGGACTTTGTGGTTCCCGGTCACCTCAGCAGTACTCAGCCGAGAATGTTATGGAACTGTTTTCCCAGGCAACGTGGTCTGGGTTTTTGAACTACATTGCGACCTGCCTGGAGAGTGCTTTTTCGAGGGAAGGTGCCTGAGACCAAAAGAAACAAAGGCTTCCTGAGAGCAAGGCGGAGCACTCTAGAAAGTTGACTGGCCAAAGCACAAATCACTCTGGAACTATTTTGGGTATAGGACCACGTGTGCGGCCGTTCAGAACTTTGCCCCGGTGACCTTTCCCCTACATTGCATGGATCTGAGCACTATTTGGACAACTTAGGTACTCAGATCAGGGCTGTTTTTATGCTGTTTTAGGGTACTTTTATTTATTTTTTTGATTTTTGTGTTTGACTCTGTTCCTGGGAGATAATTAGCTTACAGGTCTTTTATCTCAATTAATATTACCCAGGCACAGAGATCTATGAAAGGCACATGTATTGAATACAATGTAGACCCTATGCTGGGAGCTGTGTATACATTGTGTGTCTTGCCTGAATAAATCAGTAAATTTTAACTCTTCACTGAGTCTATGCTAGTGTTTGGCTGAACTGGCTATACAGCCATACCCTTTACAGGAGAGCTTAAAGGGACACTCCAGGCACCCAGACCACTTCTGCCCATTGGAGTGGTCTAGGTGCCAACATCCATTACCCTTAACCCTGCAACTGTAATTATTGCAGTTTTCATAAACTGCAATAATTACCTTGCAGGGTTAACTTCTCCTCTAGTGGCTGTCTACTAGACAGCCACTAGAGGGCACTTCCTGCTTCATAGCACAGGATTTCTGTGCTAGAGCGTTGCTGGACGTCCTCACGCAGTGTAAGGACCTCCAGCGTTGCTCAATTCTCCATAGGAAAGCATTGAAAAACATTTTCAATGCTTTCCTATGAAGAGCTCTAATGCGCCTACGCGGCATTGCTGCACACGCGCATTAGTTCTCATCAGCCGGTGGGCGGGATCAGTCTCCCCCGCCGGCTGACGTAATGAAGAGGAGGACACTATTGTTATAAAACCACTGTTTAGGTGGTCAACCTTTTTACCTTGGGTTAGAATGGTGATTTACTCACCTTTTTCTATTACTGCGCGTTTGGCCCCAGCTCCCACACTAGATCCTCCTCCTTGGCTGACATCATCAGAATTGATGATGATTTGATCATTTAAATCATAAATTGTATAATTTCCCATGGGTAAGCATTGTATTGACTGAGATTATCAATTCTAATTATCTCATCCAAGGAGATGGGGCAGGGGTTAAGCCAAATGCTGCCCTGGCCAATCAGCATCTCCTCAGAGATGCACTGAATAAATGTAGAGCATAGAGATACTGAACATCAGTGCTGCACAAGCATCTCTAGTGGCCATCTGAGGAGTGCCTACCAGAGGTGTTCCTATGCTGTCTCATGAGCACTGCCTTTTCTCTGAAAATGCTGTGTTTACATTAAAAAGCCTGGAGGGGCTGACTATACTCACCAGAACAACTACATTAAGCTATAGTTGTTCTGTCGATTTTAATGCCCCTTAAATAAAAAATGGGACACACAGGTATTTATATGTAGAAAGCAACCCCTGTTTTATTAAGACCATTTTGACACTCTTCATTTAGTCACACGTATTTCATTCCCGTGGATAATTTTTTATAACTGCTAGTGCCACCAAGTGGAGCAATTCCCACCACAGATTTCTGATGCAGGTATTATGCTTATAGAGTTGCCAGTTTTAAAATTTTACTAATTAATTTACTTGACCCACATCCCTTTTGGTATTGCATAGAAGCCCTCAATTGCACTTTACTTTCATTATGTCATACCACTTGTCAAGACGACACCTTCAGGCTAATACTTCCTTATTAGCCAAAGCAGCACAGAGGGGATGGATTGCCGGGTACTCTTGTTTAGCATTAAAACATTAAAACTTTAAAAACTGTTTAATGCTGAAAGAAATGATGGTACCAGAGGACTCCAGACACTATAACCAGTTTAATGAGATGAAGCAGATACAGTGCCTACGGTGTCCCTTTAATGGTTCAATACAAAATGAAACTCCCAAGCAGAGTGTTCCCTGTGCGCTGCTCTAGCTAATAAGATAGCAACAATGGATGTTGTGATAGGCTAAGAGTATCAGCTGACTTCTTTCATCATATGACAGCTGCCTATTGCTACTATGAATAAGTATGACAAATTAAGATCTTTGCCATACATCCAGTGGAGGCAAGGGTGTGGGTGGCCAGATAGTGCTAAATATCTCAAAAATGGTTTAACATTGAATTGACAGCACCAATGAACTCCAGACACAATAAATAATTCAATATGAACTGGTTATAGTGCCTGTAGTATTTCTTTAACATCTAACTTTTCACACACATAATGAATCATTTTTATTTCATTATAATTTGCATATAACATTTTTACCTTATTTTTCCCTACTTGAAATATATATATTTTGTAAGATCCAGAGCACATGGCTTTTATGCTGCTGGTGTTTCATGATCGCTAGCCAATTAAATAACAAAATATATGTAGTGGTATTTAATTAAATGCCTACTTCAGTTTACGAATGTTGTTAATTAAGCTGTTATCTAAAATTAAATCATACCAAAACCACATTAAACAATGCAATTTATGTTTGTGTATTTTGAGAAAGATAATTATATTGTTCAACAAAAGATGTTCTTTGCATCATTTACTGCTTTTTAAGCTGCAATATCAAAGCATTTAAATACACACACAGTTTAATAAAGCTTGCAGATTGCTGCAGTTATTTAAGACCTTTTTAGTAGTCATCAGCTCTCTATAACGTGTAATAGTATTGTGCAGTAAATATTTACATTATGATATTTTTGTGGTCGTATTTCTATTTAAAAAAATAATAATAATATATAACTATGTAAAGACCTAGAATGGTTTCTTTAAAAAAAACAAATTATAAATTCGGGAAAAAAGGTCCCATTTGCAAGTAGGCAAGAAAAAAAAAAACCTGTCGCTTTTCATGTCTAAAGAAGTGCTGAGAACTACCATCCTACAAAAAATACATCAAAGCCTTGTATAAGGAGATTTCAGAAGAGCTTATTACACCTAAAGCTATGAAAATCAAACACGAACGTCTTTAAGACTAGATGAAAGTAGGTTTCTTGTCCTCCACAGAGAAGGGTTCTTAACTAAGGGCAGTTATAGTTTTAATGCACTCCCTATTGAGTTGGTACTAGCAGCTACAAAATATGTTAAATGTAAAAAAAGATACTTGGATTTTTGCAAAATAAAGGATTATTGCACAATTTACAGAGGTCAGAAAGGATTTTTTTGTTTTTTCAATGGGGTTTAAGATAAGCATTTGTAAGGACTTGCACCAAGGCAGTAAACTGCAAGATAATTGAGAAGAAAATGCACACTGGAGTTTTCCCCCCAGTTTATCTAGATAATTGCAAAAGCTGCATGCAATATTATGCTTAAACACTATAAAACAGAGAGTTTACAAATCAATATAGTTTTCCTTATTGACTAGTTGTACTTACAATATGTCTTGGCCACCTTTTTTATGTATCTAAATGCTTCTTTAAAGATCATTAATTATCTTGTTAAATAAATTACTGCTACTGACCTAGGCACTTCACATTAGGCTAATTACTTAACATATTATATCCTGTGCCCCAGAGAGTTCATAATGGCTATATACTCTACACACTGTGGAATTCTGTGGAATAGTTTGGCATTTAAAATAAATATCAAGGCAATAATTAAAAATAATGTATTGATTGGTTTTAGAGACATTTTTAACATGGGATAAGTGTGTTCTCAAGTTATCTCCATATATCAAAAATGTGTTTTGCACATTGAGTGAATGCAGAAAAAAATACATTTTATATTGAATAAAATTCAACATGTCACATAAAATGTGATAAAAACAGGGAAAAAATGAAAATAAATTATCACTACCAATAAATACATTGTCGTCTAGTGTCCATCAATTAATCCATTGCAGTGTGGATATTAGATCCAACATGTCTAGAATGTAAATGTATTGGTTTTATTAATATGGTGACTGTCTTTAAATCAGCTCTGTCATTTTACAAATATTAATGAAACATTTTTTTTGATTGTGTTGGACTTTCTTTTAAAGTACAAACAAAGGATAACTGCGTATTACTGGTTCTTAAAATGGCTAGGCTTTACGCCAAGCCAAAAGAAGGCAAAATGTCAAAAGGACAGTAAAGTATCAATAAAGCAACAGGTTGAGGTCAAAGGATAAGAGAGATACACAAAATCATGAAGGCAAACCTAGTCAGGGTTACCAGAAGTCAGAAATGTCAATAACCAGTCTAGTCTATAACCAGAAGCCATCAGAACAAATATAAATGCACTATTGGGATCACAAAGAAACCATAACAGTGCAATGTACTCCAAAGCGTGAGGGGTTTAAATAGTGACTGACACCAGTATATTGCTTTGTGTCATTCCTGCGCACCAGGAACGTGTGTGTGAATAGTTGCAAATACCACGTATTATAATTGTAATGCAAAAATGGATGTGAATAAAATGACATGGTACTGCAGCATTCAGGAAATGATGCCAGAAAAAGGAATCCTATACACTTATCTGTCTCATATAATTTTCAATCTTTGATAAAAGGCAGAGTTTCCGCTGCCATTTACCATCACCTGTCAGTTGCAATGGCTAATGAAAACTGGCATGATCTAATCATGTGCAATTGATCTTTACGCAACAGATAAATGAGTGAGAACAATAGTGATGGTGGCCACTGGCAGATGTCAAATACAAGAAAAAATTGGAGACCTCTAAAGGTAAGTACATCTCGCCCATCTACATCCAAATATACAAGTCATTTTGTGAGAGTCTTTGTATGTAAGGAGAGTTCTGCTTTAAAGTAGACATTATGCAATACCCAATCTGTGTATGGACACAAAATATACATAACCTTTCTTCATGTTTGCAAATTTAAAAGAACATCATAACTATTAAACATGTGCAAGAAGTGAACACATGCATATCTGTTTCACAGAGGACTTAAGACACAAGACTCAGAAATAAACAACTGTTGTAGACAAATAGCTAGTAACCTAACCAGGTTGAATATTATCTGGTCAAGAAAATGCCAGCTCAATCATGGAAATCCTAAGTCAAACATTCTGATGAAAAGCATTTTGTTCAAAATTCCAAAACAATTAAAGGACCACTATAGTGCCAGGAAAACATACTCGTTTTCCTGGCACTATAGGGTCTCTAGGTCCCCCCCACCCTCTGGGTCCCCCTCCCGCTGGGCTCTAGGGGGTGGAAGGGGTTAAATCTTACCTTTCTCCAGCGTCGGCCTCCGTCGGCAAGGGGAACTCTCCTCCTCCTTTTCGCTGTCATCGCTGGCGTCTTCTCACTGTGAAAATCACAGTGAGAAGCGCGGAAGCGCCTCTAGCGGCTGTCAATGAGACAGCCACTAGAGGCTGGATTAACCCATAGGTAAACAAAGCAGTTTCTCTGAAACTGCTATGTTTACAGCAAAAAGGGTTAAACCTAGATGGACCTGGCACCCAGACCACTTCATTAAGCTGAAATGGTCTGGATGCCTACAGTGGTCCTTTAATAACAGTGATTCCGTTTCATACATTTCCAATGCAATTCCTATAAAAATATTTGAGAGTTCAACCACATGCAGATTGCAGGGCAGTGCCTCCATGCTAATTTGTGCGTTTGGGACAAAAGTTGATTTCTTGATCGATAAAGTTATGAAACCACAACAGGAAGTAACATACATGAATTGAACAAAGCAGAGTCATCCTAGATAAAGAATTCATGCCAAGATGTAAAAGACAAAGAAGAAACACATCTTACAAAACAATAATTAAAGGTCAAAAGCAATCATATTCAATAGGTAGCATGGAGCACTCTAAAAATATATAAAACATATAAACAGTATTCCCCATAATTTCTTCCCCTCAACTAATGTAGTCATCTTAACAAGCTTCATATTAACAAGCAGAGGAGTTAAAATCATACTACTAATAAAACCATATTATTAAGATTAACAAGTGACCCACTTGTAGATGTATAACACAAATTCCTTTAAAAAATTATTCAATTAAATAAATTCAGAAAACAATCCAAAAACTGTTACTATTCCTGTAGCCTAACGGAATGTCATATTTCTCTGTGTACCGCTAACAATACAATAGTTAGTTTTGTGCACCCAGTATGGGACCATCAAGTTAAATCTGACCAAGTGACTCTTCCAAGTATTTGACATTTAATACTTCAACAGGACATTTTTTATATTATCAACCTTCACATCTACTAAGAGCAAATGTATACTTAGTAGCTATATTTGGTAAGTACTGGGGGGTATTGCCACTTGAGAGTCCTTTTTGCCGGAAGATATGTCATGTTTCCTGTTGCATTTCAATATGGGGTTTTCAGCATATTTGTAACTTTCTTTTATGTGTAAAGGTATCTAAGAGAGGAGCATTGAATAGCATCATAGACAGTAATCGGACGCGTGATTTGTCCTCTTTTGTGAAATCAACCATTCACTAATGAAAACAGGAACCAGTCAAGTCCCCGCAGCCAAAAGAAATTCCAAGATTACTGTCTTTGGAGATCAGATCCTCAAAGCTCCAACTATAGTTTCTATCATTATAGTTACTGGTCAAATTAGATCATTTTGTTTAAATTAATTGGATTATGGTTTTTGACTTTATCACAGATCCACTCTACTCAATGAAGGTATAATCAGAATTCTTCATTTTAAGACTGTCAAATGCCATTATGTTGCACGCAAATCTAGGTTATATGTTGTTACAGGATTGCAAATAATAGGCTTAAGAATGCTTTTGAGAAGTATTGCTGTCATGGTTTCATCTTAAGCTTTTCATCCTCAGCTTCATGCAATGCAGACTATAAAATAAATCAAAGTATTCAAAGTACATTCAAGCAGATGTTCCAAGCTACCAGAGGCAACACACATTTTGACACGCAGGCGACACATTTGGATCAACATGCAGACTCATAAAGGACATGCCTTTGTACAATGCAATGATGTATCATAAGTAAGTGGTATACAACGTGAGAAGCTCAGCTCAACAGTAAATAACAAGTGGAGGGATTTCAATCTCTGCAATCTGTCTAATCAGAGGTGTGCTAAAAAAATATATATATACAGTTATGCTACGTATGCAATATTTCACATTGCTTGATAAAACACAATATAATATATTTTATACAACACTTGCTGGTTTTCCAGAGCCAGAGGAAAAATATTCTCCACCTCTATGGAATAGCATGTACGTACTGAGAAAGAAGTAATATTACAAAGTAATGTATTTTCTTTCTGTATGAACATAGAAACATAGAATGTGTCGGCAGATAAGAACCATTCGGCCCATCTAGTCTGCCCAATTTTCTAAATACTTTCATTAGTCCCTGGCCTTATCTTATAGTTAGGCTAGCCTTATGCCTATCCCACGCATGCTTAAACTCCTTTACTGTGTTAACCTCTACCACTTCAGCTGGAAGTCTATTCCATGCATCCACTATCCTCTCTATGAAGTAAAACTTCCTCTAATTTAAGGCTATGTCCTCTTGTTGTGTATTGTACATTGTTTGTCTTTCATGGATATAGTTAAACTGAATGGTTAATACACTGCACCATAAATTAGAAATAATGATGAGAAATTAAAAGTCAAGATAACTAGGTTAGAGATATTTTCCAATAGAGTAGAAATATCCACATTATTTTTTATTCTGCCCATATCCTGGCATGGTCTTATCATGTATCATTCATTTTGTAATTCCTTTATTATATTAGACCTTGTTATACTATACTATTTAGGCAGACATGACCTACAATGTCACTTTTCAGTATTTCATAAATATATATTCTTTATGAAATACTGATTAAGACAATGTCGAAATTTCATTGACATTCTAATGCAATCCAAAGATATATGAAAACAAAGTAAAGACAAAGTAAGGAGCTCCGCCATCAACCATTGTCAAATCCTAGCAGCTGCCACAAATGATGGCTGTGGAATTCAGGCTTTATCTATGAAGGGTTCCCACAGTCTTATAGGATCCTTCATAGCCCTCACAGACTATGCACATGGATGAGAGTACAGCACTTGCATGGCTCCTAGCAACTGAAGCGTCAGGAGACAAAGATGACCTGCAGCATGAAAATAGCAGCAGTAGCAAGGTAAGAAAAAGTTCTCCTCCACTGCACCACACAAGCACTAGACCCACAACGGATCTGTTCATTTTGGGAGTCTTTGTGACATATGTAAAGACCTCTGAGTTTGATAGATCCGCTTTAAACTTAATTTATTGCACAGTGTGTTTAATTTAGAATTTTATATTTTCTACTCTGGTAATAGCATGCAAGATCTGCAGGAGCCTCTTGTGATTAAGGTTCAATTAATAGAGTAGGAGGTAAGAACTTCTAATGTAAACACTCTGTGCTGTCAGATCTGGGTAAAAATGAAACCTTTTTTGCAGGCTTTAAGTAGTCACAGGCAGAGGGCAGCTATTTTGCTGTCAGATAACTGAGCAATGTGGCTGCAGGGGCATGATCTATATACTGAAACAGCTTCATTAAAGGGATATGATAGTCACTTCAATATAGATTAATATAGTGGTTCTGGTGTCTATACCCTGTCCCTGAAGGCTTTTCAATGTAAACGTTGCCTTTTCAGAGAGGCAATGGCATTTTCTTAGAGGGACACTAGAGGTGCTTGGATGTACTGCATCTGCATGGATACACTGAACGCTATGAGGAGATTGATTCAATGCAACTCTATGAGGAGATGCTGACTGGCACAGTGCTGCATTTTGCCGCACACATGCAATAGACTCCCAAGGCTTTCCTATGGGAAAGCATTGGTTTGTCTGATATTATCAACATTGATATCTCAGCCATAAAGGTAGACCAGCCACGGCGAGACCAGCATGGCAAGGGAGAAAAAGTAAGTAAACTGCCTTATATCTCCACACTGGGGTATCCTGGGACTTAAACAGCCACTCCAGGACTACAGTATTAGGAATACATGTTTGTATTCCTAACACTACAGTGTTCATTTAAGCTAAAGTTGTTTATTGCTCAGAGTTTCTCTTTAAATATACATGTTGCCTTTCCTGTTACTATATATGAGTTAATTGTGTAAAGGAAAAATGATTAGTCATGATCTATACAGATATGTAACCCGAGTGAATAAAATGTGTTTTATCTAAATAAATACATAATTCTTAATTTAGAAAAAAAATTACCATCTAAAAAAAGGCAGTTAAGAGTCTGTTTTTAATTATTATGAAAATATAACTGTTGCTAATGTAATTAGTTCTTCTAAATATGTAAAGGGCACTAGCTGATATGATTATAGTTGAAGGGTCTCCCAGCCGTACCAGTTTGCATTATTTTTCTTTACATATCTCCTATCTTGATCAACCTTGGTAGGAAACAGAGTATTCTTAATTATGAATACATTAACTAAATTAGTAACAAGTGAAAGATATGCAATTAAGGGATTGTTAATTGAAACAGGAAACACAGCTGTATACTGCTTCGAGATGAATCACATCAGTTATGATGCAGATGTTTCGAAAATGTAATTATGTGTAGAGGGCACACAATGCTTCTGTTACCCCATCCAATCTTGCATTGTGTGGTTGAAATGGTTGTAAAATCCAGAAATACAAGGGAAAAAGATCTAAAATGTGATGAATTACCCTATGTGTTATGTGAATTAATGCTGTGTCAATACTTCAATGCTATTTCATCCTCCAGATTTCAAGAAATGTAAATAGAATATGAATAGAAAACATCTGTTAGGAAATGTTACAAGCCTTGCCTGAGAATAAGAACACTATGCATGTATCAAGGCCCGGGAAATAATACAGCATAGAATGTTATTCAGACAAGCTTTATTTACAACTATGCATTTGCATACATTACACTAAAGTGGTTCTCACACACATATATACACTGCTATCGTCCACAGAGATTTGTCCAGGTGAATCGAATGTGACCAACACTCTTGGCAGGGTAACAGAGTGTTTCCTTATGGTTTAGTAAGGTAGCAGAGATCTGTGCATTAACTGCTAATGCCCTCTATATCAGTGATTGCTAACATTCTATACCCTAGTGTTTCACTACACTACCCACTATGTTCATTTAACCAGTTCAGCAACAGGAGCTGGAATGCTGGCGTATAGCATTACTGATTTCTCCTCTATTTTGTGACCAAATGGTCACATAATATTATTAACGCATCTTTATTATATCTTATCCTAGTACTCTACTCCTATAAGCCATGTAAGTACCTTAATGGAGCACGTTTTAGAGCAGATCTGTCCTGTCATGCTCCTCCAAATGCTGTTGGACTGAAATACCAATTTTGCTAAATTTTGCACATTGAAAGATGCATTATGGGAGTTACTTGAAACAACAGGTAGAAGAATGGAGTTGGACAACTGTAGGCAAGTCACCAATCTCTGCTTGGCATCTCGGTGTAATGGGAGGAGGGTTGGGGGATGAAGTAAGAGTTATGAATATACAATTGTGGTGCTTGTCAAGTGCTTTATCTTTGTTCCCCAATCTATAGATTTGGTATGATATGGTATGTGTACTAGGGAAGGTTCAATGGCAGAGCTGTGAGCAGATTCTACCTAGTCCTCTGGTCCTTCTGTTTCAGGAATACTGGACAGGACAAATAATACCCAGTTGGTCATTATTCACACCATCTTTCACACTGTGTAATTAAATTCCCACCTTGTCACAAAGCTCCATTAAATCCCCTTTGAAATAAAGAAGGCATCCATCAAGAGAGCAACGGAGGTAAATGTTCTGTTAAATGATAAAATGGTGGGTTGAGCACAGCACTGGATGAAGAAATTGGACATATATTGGTCTTGTTTTTAAGGCAAACGTCCATTCTATAGTGATCCTGGGTAAAGGTTGCCAAACTATAGATGGTCAATAGTTTCTGAATTACAAATCTTTTGTTGCTTTGCCAGCTGTAATACTATAAGACCTACGGTTCTACTTCCTGGCAATCAATTGGCATCTTTTAAATTAGCAATTTGACTGATACCTTCTATTATGTTGGGCATAATGTTGGGCTTACTTATGGTCTCTTTTAATAATTAATATGATGATTTATGGTCAGTGACCTTCATTATAGGAACACATAAAATAAGTATGTTTTCAATAGAGGTTACTATGGTATACAATGAGTGATATTGGTGAAGTGCACATAGACATGAGTGTGTATTATTCATTCACAGATATACAAAATCTGGTCAAAGAGACTGATGAATCTTCAAAAATGAATACTTCACAAAAGCATCAGTTCTGATGTGATATTCTGCTACCTGTTCTAAAACATGCTCTTCAGTTGAAGATACAAAATGTCCTTGGGAGCCATAGCTTGCATTAGAGCTTGAAAAGCTTAAATACTTTGTGTTCCTGTAAGAATAAAGGGCACCTCACAGCAGGAGACAAATAAAAATACTGGCCACTGACAGCTTTTTGTCAGGCGATCATGTGGATCGAATGCAATTAAGTAGCATATCAGCCTGTCTCCTTCATTGATTTTAATGGTCGTTATTTCAAAGCTCGATTTGTCAAATTACCATGTTAGGGAAATCTTACAGAAGCAATTAAGCAGAAAGAACATCATATTGTTGGACCTAATACAATCAAGCCCAAAGTAGGATGGGCAGGAAAGTAGAGTTTCAAGTGTAGCATAACAGCATTCCTTTGGTTTCATGTGTCCTTATTAATCTTTTAGATTATAGTAATTTATTAAATAAAAAAAAAAGTCATACAAAATTACATTTATTTCTGATTTAATAATAACATAGTTATTGGCATGTGTTGGATTCTAGATAGTTTGGCAATACATATCATTGAAAGGGCGAAAATGTGATACAATGCACTTTATGGTCTAGAAGTCTATTCTAAAAGCCTTTTCTAGGTCATTGGACTGCAACTCCCATTATAATGTTTACTGTGTGCTGAGCATGATGGAAGTTGTATAACAGAGCAGCTGGAGAATATCCAGTCATCCCTTTCTCTGGTCACATGACTGATGTTTGAGTGATTTTAGAAAATGACTCCCAAGGAATCTCCTTCTAGCAACATTCACTAAAACGCGAGCAAGACTGAGAAAATGTCGTTAATGCATCAAAAAATGTCTCTTCTTGCAAACTCAGCGGCGCAGCTTGCAATATTGTTCTTTACAGCCTTCAATAATAGGTGTTACTTTACCTGCCCATCTTTTAAACAAGGTGCATGGTTGCACATCTTTCTCATCAAGTGAGATTTGCTTTCATCATTCAGGCATGCTGACACCTTTTATAGCAGGCAATAAAAACATAATCCTGCTGGAAGCAAATTTAGGTTAACTGTATGATAGCCCTGGATAAAGTCTTGCACCTAATATGGGCATAGTGTTATGTTTGCCTTTCAACTCAAAGTGGACTTATTTTGTATTTGCTAATCACAAGTGACACAGAAAGTTAACAAAGGAAGAAAAAAAACCAAAAGAGACATTGTTCCAAACCAGTAAAGTATATGCCACAATCGCCGCCTCCCCCCAATAATGTATGCTTGTTTTAAAATACTTTAAGATGCTTGTCTTTGTTAAGATACCTATAAATCACTATGTGCTTGTGTAACTTTCAGAAGCAAAAGATTGAGAACATGAATGTAAATGCAAACACTGAAACCCAAGTATTTTCAACTGTAAAGACCACTACCCAAAGTTCCTCAACCCTAACTTTCTCTAACTGCTTTCTATCCCAAACCCAGTCTTTACGCTATCTAGTGCTCATTAAATTCCTCCATCAGCATTGCCATTGTTCTTGATGTGTATGGTTGCTGTATTCTTATGTGTGCTGACATTACTGCTTCACTTTAGCAGCAGCAATACTCTTGATCTTTTATACTGGATATGTGCTGGATAGACATTTTCACGCTATTCCTTTTTTCTTTCAGTTTGCGGGTGTCAATTCGATATTTTGTTTCTCTCTTAATTTTGCGTTTATAAAAGTTGGATCCTTTTTTTTTTTTGCCAACAATGCATATTTTTTCTTTTGCAATGTTTTGCCCTCCTCATTGGGTTTTTGTGTGCCGAACCCAGTCTGAACCTTTTGCCGTCACATACAGGATCTATAGATTTTTTTTGAATAAGTCCAATCACCACAACAAATTGGATGGAAAAACTGGATTTGGAGTCTCACTGGCATCCAAGATTACCCGTTCATTGGGTGATGACTTTGGTGGTCCTCAACAACTGAATTGGGACTAGAGGCTATGAAAATGATCTAGAATCAAGACTCTCCAAATTCAAAACAAGAAATACGCCATAATGACTTACAAATACAGACATAAGGGATACTAGCTATGTACAATTTCCAAAATAATAAAACATTCTTTTACCAATTCTTATAACATATCAATTATATTTATTATATTATGTTACATTTAAATATGGTAAATAAGATTAATCTTAGGGTTCTGGGGATATCTACCTAATCTCACTGGTAATATTTACCTATAAAACATGGTCTATTGTAATGTAACATTATATACATATGCAGCTATCATATTATTTTCCATGTCTCAACCAAGGAAGGGGCCTATGCTTTCATTTAAATTCCTCTAAGTTAAAACTTAAAGGGACTCTCCAGTGCCAGGAAAACATATATGTTTAAACCCCTTCAGTGACTTACCTGAATCCAGTGCCCATGTCCCTTGGCGCTGGGTCAGGCTCCGCCCACGGCTTTCCTATGGGGATTCCAGTGACACTGGAGGTCCTCATGCATAGCGTGAGGATGTCCAGCATCGTTGAAAACACTTTTCGTGTTCTAAGAACACAGAAGTCCCTCTAGTGGCTGTCTGATAGCCACTAGAGGATAGCCACTAGAGGAGGACTTAACCTTGCATGGTAATTATTGCAGTTTATAAAAACTGCAATAATTACACTTGCATGGTTAAGGGTGGTGGGAGTTGGCACTCAGACCACTCCAATGGGCAGAAGTGCTCTGGATGCCTGGAGTATCCCTTTAACCCCTTAAGGACACATGACATGTGTGACATGTCATGATTCCCTTTTATTCCAGACGTTTGGTCCTTAAGGGGTTAAAGAGAGTGTTTGCTTATATATTTGTAGAACTATTGTTCCCTAACATTGGGAAGGGGTTAATATAGACTTAAAATCTATATAATCTATATAATAAAGTCTTGAGGGTTGAGAATGGATGCATACATAAATAAAACAATATGATAAGTTATTTGTTGCAGCACAGCAATACCACCTAACTGTGGTATGGGCAGCAATACATATACAAAAATAATTAGATATATTTTATGTATAGTCTGGCATATAAATGTTTTACCCAACTCAATTTTCATTTTTATCAACTTACCTGATATCTTAGAAACATAAAAAACCAAAAAACTAGTTAATTCTACTGGGAATTGAATCTGCGACTCTGATGTTTGAATTCTCGATTTCCATTTGAAGCCTATGATATTAAGGTGCAGACAGATGGGACAGAGCTAACACATTTATAATTATTTCTTCCATCTAAAATATCAGCTATTACTTCTACTGTAAGACTATAGAATCGTGCCAACGCTCTACTTTAAAATGATGTAAAGGCTTTTAAAAAACTGTTTTCTTCTTCATACTGAATACTTTCAAATGTCTGCAGCAATCAAAATGTATGAGAAGCACATCAGAACATTGAGAATATAGTGTATAAAGGGAAAAACTACAGTTGAAATGTTGCTGTAAACATATAGACCATAAGTGGGAATCCATTCAAAGTTTGTGTCGATTTTGATCTGTTGAATACACAGCAAGAGCTCTCGATTATTTCAGCATTCTCCCCTTGTAATCCTGCTATGCAAAATATTATCTGTGAAGTTTGTTTATCCCTTCCCTTTATCATTTGTGGTTAGCAGGACAGAGTTTTGCATAGCGGTGATGATAATGGCAAGGTCATTTAAGCGTGAATTCTGCAATAACTCATTGTTTTATCTACCCTGATATCTCAACCAGGTATTCTTTACAGTCTGAGGATTCAGTGACACAGCAGGTAATAAATATACTGCCAAGGACAATACCAAGACAAGTGAGGACAAAACAGATTTAACTATTGGGTAGTTTCATAATGATAATTCTTCAACGATGACTGCCTGATGTACAATGCAGCATAATGCTAAACTCCACACAGGCGTGACAGGTTTGGGGGGATTTTAGTGTTATGTGATCTTCACTATCATCTTTCTTACAGTATACAGCAGCATATGAATCTTTTTAAAATATGAAATTACAATCAGAAAGAGCATGAGGAAAGCCTTAAACAAGATTGAAGGCTAGCTTCCCTGCAGTGGCACCTTACCTTTCTTTGTGTTTACCATGATTAATGGACGCTCTACAGATAGAAGGATTATTCTACCATAAAGGGGGGAGGCCTGACTACTCTTTTCTTCTACCTTGTTTTTTTTTTTATTTAAGTAAGAAGGATAAGCTAACACAAACAGCATTGGAAACATCTATCAAACGTCAGTGAAGAGAAACGGAAATATTTACCCCTTATAATTACAAATTAAGGTACCGAGTCATCATGTTTACCGAATTTCTGTCACAAAAATTTCACAGCTTTGTTTACTCATTTTCTTCTGATCATTTAACCTTTACTCTTCAAATAGCACAGAGGTCTGTGTATTTTTCAACTGGAGGCTGAATGTTTTTTTTTGTGCCAAACCCAGTCTGAGAGAAACCTTTTGCCATCACGTATAGGAGCTATTGATTGTTGAAATAAGGCCCAACAGCACCAAAACCTAGATGGACAAAAACGGATTTGGAGCTGAGGTTCCCAAAAAGTCTTACCAGCCTCCAAGGTTACTAATTCATTAGGTGATCCCTTTGTTGATGCTCGACAACTGAGTTGGGAACAACTTGTATAAAGCATCACACCAATCTTGAACAATTCTAATACTTTAGGACAGAGATAGGCAACCTTCGCCACTCCAGATGTTGTGGACTACATCCCCCATAATGCTCTTACACCCATAATGCTGGCAAAGCATCATGGAAGGTGTAGTCCAAAACATCTGGAGTGCCGAAGGTTGCCTATGCCTGCTTTAGGAGATTGTCATAGAAGATTGTGCTAGAGTCAAAATAATGTGGTTTTCAGTGTACAAGTTACGAATAAATGAAATTAATTTAGTTTAATTATATTTTCCTATAACAAAAATCAGCACTGCAATATTTACTAAAAATAAGCATTGTTAATAAAATGATATAGCAATACAACCATTTTAGGAGATTTAGAAACATTTGCCATCAACAATGATTCAATTAAATTAATTTAGTTTAATTATATTTTCCTTTAACAAAAATCAGCACTGCAATATTTACTAAAAATAAGAATTGTTTAAAATAATGATATAGCAATACAACCATTTTAGGAGATTTAGAAACATTTGCCATGGGTTACGTCTTTACTAGAGTAAAACGGAGCACATTAAAATCTGCCATGATGCCTGCAGGCGTCTATTATTATATTATCATTTTACAAAACTATATTTTACTGTTAGCAAGCCTTGGATCACTGACTGATTGTAAAAATAAATAAATAATAATAATCTTAAGTAAAATAAGAGAAGAGATGTTTTATTTATTGTAGAAAATTTCTTTTAAGGCGAGGTGTCATTGAAAAATATCTACGTGTCGTGAAAGGTGGGCAGATATAATGACATTGTAACCTCTCTGAAAATATTTCTTGCCTGTGGTCGTAAAAATGACGTTGGAATTATAGCCAGACTAACCCAGTTGTCCTGACTACTAAAATAACGTATACATTGTGTAACTCTGCTGGTCAATGTTCTGAGGAGAATGTTTATGTTCGCCAATGACAATGAGGATGAGCTAACATTTTTCATTTTACTGCCATTAGCGTCAGCCCTTGTTTGTAAAAGCCTCTGACTGCCTGATCTACTTTCCTTTGGAAATAACTAGATAAACAGGAAGGGAAGATGCCACAGAAAAAATAAGCTTTGACCTTGAAAGAACATTTTCTCCTCAAAGACAAGATGTGAATTTTTTACTCTGTTTATGTAACAGCGGCTTCAGATTTAAATTGCACCTGGTTAAATTGGAAATATAGAAGAAATACTTGTAAATATTTCTATATAAATGTAATTAGGAGAAATTACAGCAACAAACATTATAAAATCCCGCATAATGTTGCTCTAGTCAAAAACTAGACAAAATATACTTTGTTATACTTATACAAGCATATCCTTTTAAAATGTATGTCTTAGTGTGCTTATATATATATATGATTTGAAAATGTACTGCAGGAGGAGAATTTACATCTACACCTGTAATCTAAGAATATGATGTTACTACAACTTAAATTCATAATGCTATGTTTTTACTAAATATATAGATATATATGAGAATATGTGATACAGCTTATCAGTGTAACAAGGACTAACTAAACAAAAAATGGCCATGCACTCACACAAATTACAAAAAATATAAGTTATAATATTACATTGAATAAGATGAGTATAATGCCTATTAAATATAAGCTAGAATGACCCAATATTGATAGGAGCTTGGCTCTATTTAATGGAAAGACCTACAATGCAATTCATCTATTGTCACTGATATTAGCCATTGCTTTGCATTCTAAAGAATGTATTAACCTCTCCCTTAATGCCTCACCCACGTGTGAACAGGTTGCCTTTAGTGGGTTGGTGGACATTCAGATGTACATTGCTCACTATCCTCATCTTGTTTGTAAAAATTATACAGTGGTAGATACTGTCTTAGGAAACGCAGGAATATGCAATATGCCGGGATTCTGAATGGATGCCTACTTCTATACTTGGTTTGGTTATGCCCATTGTACAGTGCTACGGAATGTGATGGCGCTATGTAAATAAAAAATAATAATAATGCATACATTATCTAATAGCAAGATTGAGATTTTATACACAATTTACATGATCACTGATATTATCTAGCAAAATGTATATAGGGCACGTGAATATCATTATACTGAATCTTAAAGAGACACTTTGTTCTGGTGAATGTAATCATTCCCTTTAGGCTTTTTGCACTAAACACTGTCTTTTCATAGAAAAGGCAGTGCTTGGATTACAGCCTAGGGATACTTTCATTGGCTTCCTGGGGCAGTCCTGCACACTGTGCAGTACTGCCATTCAGTGACTCCACCCTCTGCATGGAGCCACTGAACTTTTATCACAGAAATGCATTGATTCAATACATTTCTATGAGAGGATGCTGATTGGCCAGGGCTGTGTTTGGCTTGTGCTGGCTCTGCCCCTGATCTGCCTCCTTAACAGTCTCAGCCAATCCTTTGAAACATTTTTGAGATTGGCTTTGATTAAGACTTCTGATGATGTCAGCCAGGCAGGTAGACCAAGGGCATAACCAGCAGCAGCAGACTGGAGTAAAGGAATACTTTTACTATATTTAGGGGAACTAGATGGTATTTTAAACACTATAGGGTCAGTAATACATGTTTGTGTTCCTGACCCTTTAGTGTTCCTTTATCTTTGTTTCTTGTAATGGAATCTCTGTTGTGTGCAATATCTGAAGGTTAAACCTAGAGAATGTGCATGTTTATATATGGTAAAGTGTGTTCTCCTAATCCCTCACCCTTTTGAGTAGTAATATTTTATTATATTTTCTGTTATTGTATGTTGTTATATTTTACATATGTTTTGCATGAGTCACCACAAGTCTAATGCAATTTTAAAAGGGACTAGTCCTTGGTGTAAAAATATACTTTGTGTGTCCTTGCAGGGATTCAGGTAGCAGAGTTTTAGGACCTGCTTTTCTCATTGTACTCTTTCCTGGCACTTGTAGGTAAAGAGCTCACCTAACAGACAAAAGCATCTTTGTAAAGATAGCAGCAAAAGCTTAAGAGGTATACTCTAGATCAGGGGTTCCCAACCCAGTCCTCAAGTACCCCCTAACAGTCCAGCATTGAGGGATTACCTAGTTGTATTTAAGGTGTTTTTAGAAAAGCAAGGTTGGGAACCCCTGCTCTAGAGCATTCTACAGAGGAGTTTGTTTAGAAGGTTTAGTTAACCGATAACAAGGTCTTGCTGAGTCTAAGGTCATGAACATGATAAATGAGCATTAATAATATAATTGATATATGTTTTTTGAAGGGTTTTTCATTTTGTATTATTAAAACAGTATGGGATCTTTTGTATACTGCATTTTATATCACATTTGACCTCATAAAATGAAACTGTCATTCAGCAGGTTATTTTTACAATTAATTTAGTAGGTTGTTTTTTCTTTACTCTTACTTTGAAATCCTGTTTGTATGCATTAAAGACTGTGAAGTATTTTTATCATAACATCCCTCTTGGTGCCATTTTAACTACCCTAGGAGGTGCTGCCAACACACGCAGTAAACGGCAACGCTAATTATGAGCATACTGTTTTGTAAATTAATACGAAATACAGGAGCGTGTTTCAATTAGACCAATAAACTTTTTAGACATACATAGAAAGTAACAAATACAAGCAAATTGAAACATTTAAATTGTGAAAAAGAGAAATATTAACGTGGAACCACACTAAAACAACAACAAAATGTTGAGCTATTTTATCTTTTTGTGTTTATATTTTTAGCTGGTTTGATTTTTTACCATGTTAGAGTTCTCTGGAATAAGGTTAACCTTTTTTACAAGTCCTGCTTGCCTCACTTATAAAGATATGATCACATCACCTAGTCAAAGAACATATGTTTCCTAGAATTGTGTTTTTCTCCTAGTGATTTAGGGATTTATTTGACTGTATGCGGTTTATGTACAGTTTATTATGCCTTAATTGTCTTTTGTTTTGTTTTTAGACATATTGAA
The DNA here is from genome assembly GCA_933207985.1 of Pelobates cultripes. Lineage (NCBI taxonomy): Eukaryota > Metazoa > Chordata > Amphibia > Anura > Pelobatidae > Pelobates > Pelobates cultripes. The sequence continues at coordinate 254,107,528 of OW240912.1, read as the reverse complement.
AGCATAATTATTTGGCACATGGTCTACACAAACCATGGTGTAAGGATTATTGAAAGCTACATGCAAGGGTATATCTGCATGTTAAACACAACTATTCCCAAGATGTAAAGATATTGACTTTAAAAAGATGTAATACAGATTATGCACTATTTAAATTACCTAACAACCATATTCATTTTAATAAAAGAACAACTAAAACAGAACACATTAAACACAACTTTACTTTATAAACCATAACTGTGTTATCCATGCAATTGTTTTAGGGCCAGGACCAAAATGTAAAGTTTTACAGTACTAGACAATGCAAGCCTTGAGGGTCCATGGCACACTCACCTGGGGTGAATTTCTACTAGTCAGTGATGAGCTTTTGCCTTTGGCTAGTTGGCAAGTGAAATGGTTTGAACCCAGTATGTGTAGAGATCACTATATTTGGTAAAGGGCTATAAAGGACACACAAAATCAGGTCTTCCCAAGTAATTTATGTATCGGCAAGACCAGGGGTAGGCAACCTTTGGCACTCCAGATGCTGAGCATTACATCACAACTGATGCTTTATCAACATTATGGCTGTAAGGTTGCCTAACCTTGACATAGATCAATTGTTCCTATCTTGCAATGCATCCCAAATTTCATGATATGGCTAATTTTCTGTGCCCTTCTCAGTTTTTATTATTCTCCAGGAGTATCATTTCAGAGCAGTGAAATAGCAAGTGCTCATATACAAAAAGAGGCTCTAAGGAAGATCCTGTAAGATCACTAGATCCTTTAAAAATATTTGAGTGCATGTGCATTGAGATGACATAGGCAAGAAGATGATTGTACCCTTCAGTCACTGGTATGAAATGGCAAGATGTGGATGAAGAATGTTACCAGTTAATGCATCAGTAAAGGGTAACCGGAATATACAGCAGGGGAACTGGCACTGATAAATAAACTAGTAAGCTTAATAAATAATGGACTTTTTGAATAAGTAAACTTGAAGGCCATAGCAAAAATAAACAAATGAATAATTTCACAGCTTGTGAACAAACTACAATGCATTTTAAATTTACCTGCAAAAGTTTCCACCTTGTGTTTAATTCTTCCAAACAACTGAAATTGTATGGAGACAAATGAATATCTGTGGCAGCAAACTGATGAGCAAGATCATTTACTTGGTTCACATTGTTTTTTATTGGTGCTATTTCTGCTCGAAATGCCTGCAGAAAAGGGAGAAAGCAAATAAAAATAAATATGGACATACGGAAACCCAAAACAAAGTCTAAAACACAGTTATCATTGATAGGTATCTTTTATAGTGCCAAAAAACAACAAATGATGCAACACTTCATACAGTACTTAACAACGATTATAAACAGTGCGACAGAAAATCTAATGTAAAAAGAGTCCTGCTTGCAAAATGTAATTACAAACATTAAGCCCTGCGCTCACTTTAATGGCCATTGGAGTAATACTAAAAAGACTAAAGTTATTTAAATGTGCATAGGGATATGTAATAGTGCGCAGATAACTTTTTTGTTTTTAATTGCAAAATGTAAACGTTCATCTAAAGGAACAGTACTGTACAGTACTTAACTTATGTACGTAAAGTGTATGTATAATTACTCACAATGGGCACCGTATCACTGGCCACCCAACCCAATACACTTACATTAGCCAAGAGGCCAAGGAGAAGAAACAGGTTCCTGGGGGTGGAGTGACAAATGTCTGGAAACAGAACTTTAATTTTAAACCATTCAAAAACTCAGTAAGGTGAGACTTCGCCAGGTACTTCAATCCACATAACACCTTAATTGAGATGAAGTTATGTGGGGAGTGTCTCTTTAAAGGCCAGAAGTTCAATGATGAGTTTTCTTAATAGCGCCATCAGATTGTACAGCGCTACGGAATCTGGTGGCGCTATATCAATAATAAAATAAATAAATAATAATAGGAGTTCCCAGTAGGGGTTGATGGTATATGTAGTTCAACACATGACAATAGCTAATTCATGAAAATATTAATAAAACCACTGTGCAAACAGTTACTTTGTATGGCTTGTATTAGCGTGACAAAGAGCTAAAGAGCTATTTTTTTTATTTTTTAATTATTAACTTTTTTTAAATTTATTACATAGTCATGCATGTGTTAAATATCTACATTTATGTTATTTCATTCAATTCAATTCAATCTCAATCTCTTCCAGAAATATTTGGCTAGGGTTAGGTATGGCATCAACATGTACAGACAGGTGAGGGATGGCTTTCTCTATGATATTATTGTCCCTTTAATAGCAAATTATATTTCAATGTATATGTAGGTATAAGCAACAGAATTCATGTACACTGAGTAGATTGTAATAATGCCTGGGAACTCCCTGTAATATCTAATAATGTGGTGTAGATCAATTAGAGATTATTTCTGAAATGCAGCAATGAATATCTGTTATTAAATAAAACGAGATAAAATGCAAATGATTAAAAACAAAATATTGTGACCTATTTAATGATGTAAAAGTAAAATAAAATTGCATTTTATCTCTGACTGCTGCTGAAACTTTGACTGCTATTGAACAGTGTTAAGCTGATGAACACAGCAAAGCTACAATGCCAAAGTATACATACATATGTATCTTTGTAGGTCCTGTACACAAAACATTATTGGCTATACTTTATTTTAAATAAAACAAACCCTAATCTAAACAATTCCATTCTAAAAACAATATCTGAGCACGTTGCCAAATTTCAAATACACACCATTGAAAATGCATGTTTTTAAACAGGATGCCGGCTGTATAACTATCTCCTGAATGTCAAGTCCTGTCTGATAAATATAATACTAGTTCATTTAATTAATGATTACAAACAAATATACAGGTGAATTCAATTTACTGCAGTGCATGTCCGATATATAAATCAAACACAGGCATCGACGAAGGAAGCCATTTAGAATAGTGATCCACAAACCTAACACACCTCTTGGTAGAAGTGGAGTTAAATACTTTTGACACCTTGCATGATCAATGTCTTAATGAACTGGGTTTGTTTTGAGGATACAAAAGATGCACAATATTTGGATGGTGTTTCTGAAAGTTACATAGTATTTCGTGATCTTTTTTATCTAATCAACTCATAGCTACCCCTCGATTATAATTAGTATTACTTCAATGTACCTGTAATAATCTTTTTCTGCTACAAGTGGGTACATGGACAAACCCCTGTGTCTTATATACCTAATCCATCGTGAGATAACAAGGATAAAGATGCTTAATTTTGCCAAATCCCAATTTTAGTGTATATCCCCACTCATCTACTACTTGTTTTAAAAGTAAAACAAGTCACTTTACCACCAGTCTTCAAACATAATTGTTGAAATGTTGTTCTAGCAATTTTCATTCAAATGTTTCCTCCTTCAGCATGATTTAAAGGACACGATAGTCACCAAAATAACTTGAGCTTAATGCAGCAGTTTTTGTACATAGATCATGCCTATGAAGTTTTACTGCTCAATTCACAGCCGTTAATAATTAAATCACTTTTGGTTCAGTTTATCTAGCCATAGCCACATTTTCCCTGTGACTTACACATCCTGCATGAAAAAAAAATGGTTTCATTGTCAATCAGATGTATTTTAGGTTAGAAATTTGTATATCCTGCTCTGTAAGTTGAACTTTAATTACATAAAGGAGGCTCCTGCAGGGTCTAGCAAGCTAAAAGAGCTGGAGTTAAGACATTCTAAATTAAACTGAATTTGCAATAAATTAAGTATAAACTCTAAGCTCGTTTGAGCAGGGTCCTCTTCAACCTATCGTTCCTGTAAGTTTTCTTGTAATTGTCCTATTTATAGTTAAATCCCCCCTCTTATAATATTGTAAAGCGTTACGGAATCTGTTGGTGCTATATAAATGGTAATAATAATAATAATAAAAAAATATTAGATGACTATTTACAGGAAGTGTTTAGGAAGGCTGTGTAAGTCACATGCAGTGATGTGACTAGGGCTGTATAAACAAAGTGATTTAACAGCTAAATGACAAAGAATTAAGCAGTGACACTGCAGGGACATAATCTTTATAGCAAAACTGCTTTGTTAGGCTAAAGTTGTTTTGGTGACTATAGTATCCCTCTTAATCTATTCGAAAGCTTTAACCTAGTTTACCCTCTTCTTTTAATTGTCCAAATTTACATATAATGTGTTGAAGCCTTTCATTGAATGTTATGGTGATAGCATGTAGCATTGTAGTCTTTCTTCTTTGATTTATCTTCTAAATGATATTGTCCCTGTAGGAATCTGCAGAGTTGTCTGACATTACTCTTACTCATCATTGATATGTACTACGTGATACTAGTGCCCTAAGCATCTCTTAACCTTCAGGGCCATTCTCAGTAGTAGTCTACTGTCAAGGAGCAACATGATTAGTAGAAATATTTACTTTTTCCTTTCTCCTCCAGGCAATGATGACATTGCAAGACTCTGGTTTGGCCTTCTTTTTGGGTGTGTAGATATTAACATTTTCTGCTTAATTTATCTGGGCAGCTGTCATAAAAGATCCAACTGATATGCTGTTATTGTTTTTAGCAGTGCAAAATCCATTCTAGATCAAAAATAAACTGGTAACCAGATTCCCATTAGTGTATTAGCTTGCCTTGTGTGTCTGCTTTGTTAGTGTACATTTTGATTTACATGTTGTTTCACAAGGAACAAATGTGTTGATTGAAAGACCTCAAATACCATTTATTTTGGAAAACCAACCTCTAAAAAAATGTGTAGTGGTAATTTGATTTTTTATTGTGCCGAATCACTAAATGTTATATTAGTTTAACAATAACACAAATTTAAGCTCCTAGATATAGATATATCAATTATAGAATTCATAGTATGGATAACTATTACTAGTGACTGTGACGAAAGCAACTTCGCCACTGGTTTTTGGAAAGGACTAATGGCCAGCCTTTTATCCTGTGACTATGGCCCCTGCAATAGAACTGGTTAATATACTTTAAACAGGCTCTATTTGTGCAATTGGTACTATATGGTTCATTTACCGAACAACCGCACGGACAGAGACCACCCTGGAGCTTGTTAACACCTATTAACAACTTGGAACGTTTCTCACCGCATTGTCTGGGTGGCCGCGACTCCTATGAACAACCACGAGGTGGCGGCCATCTTGTTTGCATGAATGCAGGCAGCGGTGTTTGGTCATGAATCTCCTGGAACTAAAATCAGATACAGAAACTCCCGAACACTGCTGGACTTTCATCATCGCCTGCATTCGTTTCTATTCAACTTAGAAGGGCACTGTTCGGTGAGATCATTCGTCTGGATAAAGGGAACAAGCTCCAGGGTAAGACTATTGACTCCATTCGGTAGTTTGTTAGTTGTTTGTTTGTTTGCTTGCAAACTACCGAACTAGACTGGCCGCAAGCCCAGATTCTCTGGAACTGTTTTGAGCATGAAATCATGCGTGAGGTCGGTCAAAAGAGACTTCCAGGAATTTCCTGAATCCCTGCTCTGATCTGGGGGATTTTTGGATATGTTGTTCACCCAGATCAGGGCTATCGGGGGATATGTTTAATATTTATGGGGATATGTTATGTTTTGGGGTACTTATGGGACTTTATAAAAATGTGTGTTTTTTTCTGCCTGTGGATAATTAAGTTAATGCATTAACTACCTTAATTATATCACAGGCAGAGGGGAGGGATTGTTTACTGTATGTGGGAGTGTTATACAGTTAATTACTGTTTTGATTGGTTTACGTCCCTTATGTCCCTGTCCTCCATCAGGTCCAGTGGGTGTGCCTCTGTATAAAAATCTAATATGTGCCATTAAACCTTCTGTTCCTGTTTGACCCTCATCACGTAGTCTTGTCTCATGATTGGAGGGGAACTGCTATAATCACATTGGGGATTGCTATACTTTGTATAACCCCTGGGTTCTAATCACTAGCTCTTCTAAGAGCTGTTCCTGATACGCTCTCCATGTGTCTTTCCCACATGGTCCTGGATGTCAGAGGTTCATACAGGGTGGAAGGAAGACAGCGAGATTCCAGTTAGGCTACGGCGGTTGTGGAGTCTGTGGTGCTTGTGGTGTCCGGTGCGGTGCTTATAGTCCTTGGCATCAGCTAGGAAGCATCCATCAGTCGGGGTGCCAGGAGATCTGTTACAGTGACCATCATATGAAAAAAGGTGAATGTTGTTTTTAGCATGTTTTAACTAATAATAGACTCATACTATTTCATTAATGTCTACTCTAGTTGTTAGCCTTAAGTCCATTTGTGAGCCAAATACAGTGTATAGATTTAAAGAAAACTACCATAAGAGTTCCTGTTTCCGTTTGCACAAGTACTGTACATCATGACCTTTATTAAAAATCATTGCTGCTCTCTCATTCAGATGATGTGAGCAATGAATGTGTGGAACGACAGTTCATTCTACTAATGTATTGTCTGATGTAGAACATTATTACAATAAGCTGGTAATAGAGCCAATGTTGGATCAATTTAGAATTATTAAACAGTGGTGTACAGTTTCTTTCCTTTATGATATTAGTTCCTTAGAAAATCACCCTTCAAAAACAGAAGAATTATCATATAAATTCGTTTCTATCGGTGGAAAGCTTTATTGTGACCTTTTTATGTTACATGCTATTGGTGTTATGTTTGTGCTACGTGCTAATAATTGACATTTTGTATCATAAATATAATTGAAGTGTCTGGCAAAATGTATATTTTATATATATATCCCATATTTTTCTTGTTCTTGAAAATCATTAAACGTTTTAAGATGTTTTGTGCACATTGACTTACTTAATATTTGTTGGGGAGTTTATAATATTGATTTGTGCAGGAAGTTGTAATGTGTAACATGTGATAGAAGGAAATGTAAGCACATTTGCATAAAATATTGTCATGAAATAATGAGATTCTATCAATCTAAAAAGCAGAACATCTCACAGTAAAAAGATTATTTTTGTCTATAATTGCTATATTAAAACAGATCACATTTGGTATCATTATATCCCCAGGACTGTTAACTTGTTTCAGCCCTTTTTATCTAGGATGTCTAAATCTGTAATATCATACCACAGTTAGAGTATGATGTTGCTATCAGGATCCCTGTTAGGACTCCAGGTTAGTATGTGGTACGTTTGCTGTCTACCTACCTACTACACACACTGGGAGAGATGTGGAACCAGATACATGACTGCCTGACAGTTCTTACGGTCCCCAATTACATAAAGTAGATTTGTGACTTTTCCAGAAATAAGAGTTCTTTGTTCCTTAACCCTAGTAAATGATATTGAAGAATGTAAACACACAAAAATAAGCCCTGCACTCAAAACTCCCACTATTCTTAGGTGGCAGCAATGGCTATAGTATTCATCAGCCCGAATACATAACTCAAAACAAAAGAAAAAAAAGTTGCGTGCACACTATCCCAAATCCCTATACAGATTTAAATAGCACATGATTTTTAGAACCCTCCAAAGCCAGTTAAAATGTAAGCAGGAGGTTTTTAGTTTGATATTGAATAATTTACTGAAGTAAGTAATGAAGTGGAGGCGAGCAAAAAAAAAAATACTCTTGCCTTCTCTGCACTTCTATGTCGAGGACCACTTTGCAGCTAATGACGTGCAGAAATCTCACTAATGACAGTTCTTCTTTGATCGTTTGCTTACTGGCAACATTGTGCTTTCTCTGTGTGGGTCAGAAGAACAGGAGCATCTCGTTTGAAATCTCAACTAGGGCATCCTCAATTAGGCCATATGGCTTGAAGCCAATGCCTTCTGGATAAGAACTAGCTGCCATAAACCTAGCTGGACAGTGTAAGTCACTGGCACTAGGTGACTTTGCAATTAACTTGTCTCTAGTGATCAGTTGACCTGGATATTTTTTTTACCAAGCCAGCTAGCACAGTGCAACTTAATGTATAGACTCCATAATCCTTAAATTCTTTTTTTTTTGTTCATTCCACAGAAAGTAAAATAAATATTTAATGGCACAGATATATGTGTTACCAAGGTAAAAAGCAAAGCTAAACTAGAGCAGAGGGTTTTGATTTCTCTCATCTGTTTAAGTCTCAGAAGTGCCTTTTCATTTCATATATACCATCTTTCCAACTGAAGTGTGACAGAATTTGTCCTTTACACACTGTGTTCATTGTTAGTATGAGCAGGTATGCCAGAGGGAGCCTTCTATGATGCATTTTAAAGATTAAAATGAACTGCTTGCTTTATTTAGGACTGATTTCTTTATTCCCTTTAACTCATAGATTTCTAGATTTAAAAATGAAAGGAGACTCCAGGTCTCCATGATGTAAATGTAACATTTTTTATTTACAGACAAACACTCAAAGCATCAATAAATCATTGAGTCTTTCCTGTTGGTACTTGGTAAGTCTCCAAACAGATCTGTCTTTAGACTAAGAAATGCAGTACTTGGGAAAAATCGAGAACCAGCAAGAAATGGGGTTCTTAGCATATTCATGGATTGGTACTTGAAGTGTTCTCTTTCAGCTCACAGGAAATTCTACTGGATCCAAAATACAAATAAAAAAAAAACATAAATAACCCGAGGGAAAGGTACAATCTATAGTTGCAACGAAGCCCAACTAGTTTCGTTACAGAAATAGATTTAATAAATCTGCCTATTTGCAAGAAGATGATCGCTCTTGCAAATTTTTATCTTAAAATATGTCTTAGAGCAACTCAGCTATTTATGAACAGTTGTGTAGTGCAAAATAATGGCACTGATATATTATACTGTAGTGTCAACTCAATAAAAGCAGGGACATGAATAAAGTAGTGATAGACAACAATATAAACACATTTAACTTTGGGTCTTTTTGTGCATGTATATGTGTTCATGCATGTATGAAAGTAAGTAGGTCTAGATATATAAGCAGAAAACAAACACACAAACTAACAAGACAATTTTCAGTAACATTTTTTACCTGCCATTTTAATGATAGGTAAACATGTTAGATAACAGGAAATACTGTTACACATTCAGTGCCACTTTGGCCTGCTCTATTCATCCTCCTCTTATGCACTGTGCAGTACATTTAATGCAGACACAATAAAACTATGGCTTTTGTCCCAATTTCACAGTACCTTAATTTCCTCTAAAGGTTTTGTATCTGGCATCAAGAATGAATGGAATGTAGAAATGTGAAAAAGTCAGGATTTCTTGAATATATGAGAAATCGAGAGCCAAATAAAAAAATAACAACACTGATGTAGCAGGCTTGGCAAATTGGTGAGATTGTGGCATTACCGACTAAAGAGAGATTTCAGAAGTTAGAACTGATGGTAAAGGAGATTCACTAACAAATAATGTTTTGAGATACTGGAATTTAAGCAGCAGGAAACAATCCAGGAAGGTATTTTGGAATGACAGTAATCATCTCAAAATAATACAGAGGGTGACAGGACAGGTCAGTGCAAGAGAGGTAAGAGTGGTGTGAGCGTACAGATGATATTGAAATTCAATGGGACCATCAGTTTGCCCAGAGAGAATGTGTAGATGGTGAAAAGTGAGGGTCATTGAACGGAACCATGAAGAACCCAAAAGCAGAGATATAGCTAAGTGTTGAGAGACATTCTACTGGTCTCCATAGTGATTAGTATTGTCTAGCTCTTCCCACTGGAATACCACGTTTTGCCTTGATAACCCCTCCACCATAGGATGGTAGCTGCCTGGAGAGGAAGCAAAAATGCCAAGAGCGCATGTTTGTAGGAGATGGGAAAGTACCAGTGGTAAGGGAGATTTAGAAGATGATGTTTGTTAAATGAGGGCAAGGAGACTAGGTGACTCAGACATTAATGTGTTATAATTCAGTAAGTTAATGTTTTCCAATATGAGGACAGATGTATTAGAACATGAGAGAACAGGCATAAAAATGGTCCAGAAATAGGAACAAGTTGTGCCAGTGGGGTGGTAGATATCAGCATCATGTAAATTTGAAATAAAAATGGTCAGGAGTGAATAGAAGCTAAAAAATGAAAACATGCAGGTGGCCATGATTGCAAGTCGTCAAATAGTTAACAAGTTTAGTTAGAATTAGAGTTTTAGCTGTGTGGAACATACCCAAAGTAAAATAGTTAAATGAACACTATAATGTTAGGAAAACAAAGATGTATTGCCTTCTTTTGAATCAATAGCAACACAAGGTGTGAGAAAGGCTGAACTTCATGGACGCATGTCTCTATTCAGCTATGTAACTTTGTAGCTATGTAATTATGTACCATGTAACTATAACTATGCAAGGAAAGCATTCAGTACTTTCCTATGGGGTTTTGTCCAGCCAAGTTTCACTGTGTCTAACTCTGTGAAACAGCAGCAAGCGCCTCTAGTGGCTGTCTGGTAGACAGTCACTAGAGGCAATGTTAATCTAACTCTGTGAAACAGCAGGAAGCGCCTCTAGTGGCTGTCTACTAGACAGCCACTAGAGGCAATGTTAATCTAACTCTGTGAAACAGGGTTAAGGGTACAGGGACACTGCACCCAGTACACGTCAATGAGATGAAGTGGTCTGGGTACCTATAGTGTCTCTTTAACAATATCAGATTATCAGCATAAAATAGTAGACCCTATTAGCAAAGGGGAAAATGCCAACAAGGAAACATTTGAAGCAATTTGTTGCAAAAATCCAGAGGGAATTCACAAAATTTCCCTCTGAATTGCCTTGAATTAGGTATGAATTGGAGCTCATTTGAAAAGATCAAAACTTGCTCTGCATGATAATACATAATTGCTTACCAATCTACAAAGAAAAGCAGGTGCACTCTCTGGCAGAGGGAGGTAACGATTACATTTCTATTCTGAGAGACATGTGATGAAGACACCCTGACAAACACATTCTAATAGATAAAGAGCGCGGGAGATAACATTTATTTTGTAATGAGGACTTACTTCCAAAGACAATAGGTTATTTCAATGAGCACCACCATGTCTCAGCTTCACCTTCTGCAAATAGGTGCTGTTTGTGTTATAAATTGAACAGAAAGCCCAAAGAATGATGAGAAATTTTATACACCAAATATCTTTAAATATTAAACTGAAGAATAAAATACATGTTCTGTCCTTCACACTTTTCCCTATCCACTGCAAGTACATACACTTTCTTTAAAAAAAAAAAAAAGGTAATTGAGGTCTGACAGATATCAGATGAATAATAATACGATGTGCACCGACATGGATAGGTTTTGTAATTCTAGTAATCTTATTATTCTGTAGAACATTTTTTTTTTTTTTACAAAATTCAAAAAAAGGTCTCTCTGTAGCTGATGCCCATGGGCATTTTGAGGCCAGAGTATAATATACTACAATATTCTTGAGATGCTGTCAAGAAGGCAGAGGCAGAATTTAGTTTATACAGGAAAATATAGTAAAGGCACTCCTGGCTTTTTTATTCTATCACTTTTAACCTTTTTATTGCCAGGGGGATTAATCTCCTAAGTAGGTCGACCTTGGGAACCATCATAATATAAACACTTTAATAGTGCATCAAAAAAATTATATGCATCAGTTCGATTTTGCATTAGCTAAATAATTCCCACCTTGCCACCTTCACATTTCAAAAACATTCTCAAGGTTATTTGTAAAGTTAGAATTGTCAGAAATTTAAAGTGAATTTAAAATTTGAGGCCAAAAGTATCCACTACAGTGAAATAATGTGATATCTAATTGTCTTTAATATAGCATGTGTTGGATGGAAGCCAATGAATAGAGCACTATGCAGCTGAAGGGCTACGTCTGCGTAAAGTTACCTCAGTATAAGAGAAATAGAACAATGGCATATCACATTAGTGAGGTACAACTAATTATCCTCTTGGTACAGTGGCCAGAGGGGCCATGATTGAACTATATTTCTGTAGATAAGGATTAAGATCCCACGGAAACCGAGACAGGTTACCAGTTTGTGACCCCTTTTGATTTTTCACAGAGCGGTGGTTAATGGGATTAAACAAATTCATGGCCCGCAGTCCAGTCTAACCCCTGGACCGGCAAATTGGAAGGGAATAACCAAAGTTATGATAGCCTATTCAGTCAGGAAGTCTTAAAGTTTTCACATTTAAGTGTATAAATGGTAAAGTAAAGGGACCATTATATTTTGCTTTAGGAGAATACCACATATTCTTGAAAAAAGAGTGTCTTAAAGCGCTTTGTATAATTAATTCATACAAGGTATACAATTCTGGTACCAAGTCCACTTGGTATATGAGAAAATTCATGATGTTTAGCCAAAAATTAGAAGTCTCCAGATACTCCTCTGACACATTTTTTTTACAAATTATTCATGGAAAAATAAATATTCAACAGGAATTTAGGCTCCTTTCACAAATTTCAGAATGTATGGAAATCCTGGGACCAATACCGACCGTCGGAGGCATCATTTGAGCCTTCCCTTTTCCTCATCATTTTCTTCACCACACCACACCACACCAAATCTGGTTAAAGCTTAAAGGAACACTATAGTTACCAAAACAACTTTAGCCTAATTAAACAGTTTTTATCTATAGATCATGCCTCTGCTATTTCTGCTATTTAGGAGTTAAATGAATTCAGTTTTTTATTTCAGTTTATGAAGCCCTTGATACACTTCTCCTGGCTTTGACTTACACAGCCTGCATGGAAACAAAAATGGTCTTATATGAAATCAGATGTAACTTACTTTAAAAGTGTGTATCTCTTGCTATGTAAATTGAACTTGAATCACATACAGGAGGTTTCTGCAGGGTATAGCAAACTATTAACAGAGCATGAGATAATGAATTGAAAATTAAACAGAATTTGCAATAAAGGAAGTGTAAACATTAGATGACTCTTTACAGCAAGCATGTCAAACTCAAAGACTAACACGGGCCACATAAACAAGGTTTAAGTTTATGTGGGCCGCATAAAAAAACAAAACCTTAAATTTTCATAGAAACATAGGTTTGTTTTGAAAAGTACAGTGTATAAAAAAAAACAGCACCCCCCCTCTACTAATCCCCAGTCCACCCCCTCTGTACTAAGTCCCAGTCCCCCCTCTGTACTAAATCCCAATCCCCCCTCGGTACTAATTCACAGTCCTCCCTCTATACTAAATTCCAGTCCCCCCCTCAATGGCGCCGTCCGTATCCTGTGCCAAACAGATCCTCTTCCTACTCCTTGAAAACCAGTAAAGCTGGAGCACGTTGACGTCACGTCAGAATGTGATGTGGCGTTGCGTGCCTCCGTGTACCTCCAGGTCCTCCGCTGTCCAGCTGCAGCCATCGCAACACTGACCAACACAGACACACACACATTGACAGACACACACACACACTGACAGACACACACACTGACACACACATACACATACGCTGACATTTTATTAATTGCTCCCTAACTTTGGGAGCTTGTGTGGGACCTCTACCTGATCTTCTCTCAGGAATTCAGTCTTCCTGCTCCATCACGCACGCAGTTTAGCGATGATGGGTGCCGGAATGACTTCATATTCCGGCACCCGGCATCACTAAAGAGGGGGCGTGTGAGGGAGCAGTGAGGAGCAGGAAGCCTGAGCTACCTCGCTGCCTTTTCTCCCCAGCCGGGTAATATGTATGTTACCCATTATGAAAAGAGTGGCCATCATTGCTCTACCTACTCCTACGCCTCAGCCTACCGAAATTCCTGTGCAGTACTTAGAGGTTAATGAAGTGTTTAGTAAAAGTCACACTGATACGATACCTCCTCACAGATCTTATGATTGCTCCATAGATTCGTTACCGAGCATTATGCCCCATAAGGGTGCAGTTTATGCCTTATCATCACAGGAATGTAGGATTATGGAATCCTACATTCCTGTGGTGATAAGGCATTGACGTTCAAATTCGTTTTTTGCATATTTCACACACAAACAAATATTAACACTTACTTTGGCCAGTGTTTGTGACTAAGTGGCTACTAAAAAAGACTGGACATACCCCATTTGCAATACCTTGGGTTGTCTACTACTGCAAATGGTATGTCATCATGGGGGTGATTCTCATCCCTGTTCTACCATATGGTCTCAAAGGCAACGTAACCAATCTGGCGAATTTCAATGTGAAAAAAATGAAAAATGTAACATGCTATATTTGACCCTGTAACTTCTCAAAACACCATAAAACCTGTACATAGGGGGTACTGTCTTACAAGTGAGACATCGCTGAATACAAATATGTGTATTTTATTGCAGTAAAAGCAAACAGTATTATGACATTCACAGTTAAAATGTCATGTAGAACAATTTTTTTTTTTTAATTCTTATTTTCTTCCATTTTTTTTAAATATTTTATTCATATTAAATTATGTTTCATACCTAAATATTTTATGTTAAATGAAATCCCTGTTTCCCCTGAATAAAATGATATATAATAAGTGTGGGTGCACATAATATGAAAAAGGTAAATTACGCCTGAACAGACATATAGCGCAAATTCAAGTTTTTGTTTACGTCTTGTTTTGATCACAACGTGTACATTTGGCTCAGTCCTTAAAGGGTTAAATAAAATGGACTAATCAGTGCAAACAAACTAATAATATTATCCATTAATACAACCATGTTTACTTTATAAAAATGCAATTTGCCCTAAAATGAATGTTCCAACAGCTTTTGTTTTAATTAGTGAACTTTAACAGTGTAAATAACAATATGCAAGCCAAAGGTTAATTCACTGTCATACTTTGTACATGATGTGTTACGTAATTGCATCATTATGTGAAGTGTTTTCTTTTTTCTAGCACCTTTTTCCATGAAAAAAATCTCTGCCTTTTCTTTTGTCACTGCAAACACTATGCCACAACTAATCCTATTAAAAACAGACTATTTTATAAACCTTGTTAAAGAAGCTATTTACATTTACATCATAAGGCAATATCGTGTTAAGCCCACAACTACGTCACAGATCCCATATGGTGGGTCCTACACTAATTTAACATAAAAGGTAAACATTCCATATGCATAGCAATTATTCTCCAATGCAGTCACAGAATTTAGGAGGCCATCAGCAGGTTTTTCTGCTGCACAAGGCCACTGGATGGATGTTGGTCTACAATGCAGCCTTGTATATCCGAATAATCCTCTTTGTATGAGGTGGGCCTTATGTGTTACATTTCTATGCGGGGTAGTAATTTCCAGTCTGCCTCAAAAAGATTTATACTTTAGATTACATTTAAATTTGTACTTGTTTGGTTTAGTAACTGGAATTTCTCCATTTCAAGGACAAATAGCATAACATGACGACATTGTAAATAGTTTGTTTTATACCTTTCTAATTATACTACATCTTGCCAGTTACACTATCAATTCTATACTTATCATGCATAATAACACCTTAAGAAAAGAGGCAATTGTCCACATTCTGAAACAAAACAAAATCGTAAGTTTGAGGTTTGGCTCCACCGTAATTTTAATGCCCCCATATCTATCTATCTATCTATCTATCTATCTATCTATCTATCTATCTATCTATATATATGGAAGCCCTTTCTATCCTTAAAAAAAAAAAAAACAGATGTATATCTAAACTATATATATAGTTTTTAAAAGGATAGAAAGGACTTCCATTTAATATCCTATGTGTATACCTAAGACAACATTACATGTGTAAATGTCATAAATGGGAAACATTTTTTTTTTTTTGTACATTTTGGCTTATGATAAATTTTACACATGTTGCAACTAATTAAAAGTAACTCAAAATGGATTAATATATCAGTTCTTATTGTTAAATGCCCAATATATCTAGGATCTAAATTCATTTCTGATAGCGCTAACCTGATACCAATCCCCACACTAACTATAACCATATGCCTACCCTAATCTTACTCTTAAAGGCTAGATGCAATCGGGTAAGAGCATCTTTCCAACCAATTATTCACTGGCAGGAATTATTCATTGGCAAAAGCACAGAGAATTAAAGGAAGGTCTTTAAACAAATTCTACTAAAAAGCATTTCACAATACATTCCATTGGGAAACACATATAAAAGAAGAAAATGTGATTTAGTACAAGGGTCAGTCAAATGATAAAAGATAAGAAATGGTTATTCAAAATATTTAAGTCAGAGGGGTGATCGTATCCTGTAGCAAATATAAGCATTCCAATAGTGCTTGCAAAAAGGAGATTAGATGGGTTTAGCTTGAAAATGGAAATCTTATAGCCAGAAAGCAAGGCCAACCACAAAACGTTTTATTTTTACTTTACAAAAAGGTTGAGAGTGAAACTGTTGGTCCATTGGAAAGTGAAATGGGTGAATTAATCAAGGAGGATCAGGAGAAGGCAGAAATTCATAATAAAATTTTTTCATCATTATATAAGAATCTATGGCTATAGATTTGCAAATCTTTGTAACAATGGCCTTGCAGCAAACAGGTGACTAGCTAACACAGGATGAAGTGTTTCAGAAATTAAATAAAGTTAATGTAAACAAATTTCCAGGGTCAGATGGTATTCACCCATGCATGCTTAGGGAGCTTAGCATAGAAATATCCATACCACTATTTTTACATTTTTTAGGATTCTTTTCTTTCAGGAATTGTACCAGAAGATTGGAGAAAACTTGATGGGGTGCCTATATATAAAAAGGTTTCTAAAGCTCAACTCAAAAACTAGACACGTAGTAGTCTACAGGTCTGTCGTTTTCAAGCATTTTAATTTATACAAAAGGCGTAAATATACCTAGAGAAAAATGAAAAGTAAAAATTTAAAGGGCAGGCTTTTGACACAATACACATAAACAAAAAAAAGGATTAAAGCATCTGTCCTGATTTTGGGAGTTGCTAACACAGGATAAAGTGTTTCAGAAATTAAATAAAGTTAATGTAAACAAAGTTCCAAGGTCAGATGGTATTCACCCATGCATGCTAAGTGAGCTTAGCATAGAAATATCCACACCACTATTTGTAAATTTTCAGGATTCTTTTCTTTCAAGCATTGTACCAGAAGATTGTCGAAAAGCCAATAGGGTGCCTATATTTTAAAAAGGTTCTAAAGCTCAACTCAAACACTACAGTCCTGTTACCTTAACATCTGTGGTTTGAAAGTTATTTGAAGGGCTGTTAAGGAATACTATTCAATAATTCATTTTGAACAATAATAACATTAGCAGGAATGCACATGGTTTTATCAAAGACATTTCATTCTTCTGGCATTTTTTTACACAGTGAGCACTATTGTTTTCTCTTTTAAATTTATATTCTGGTCTACATATTGACGAAACATCTACCAAACAACATATCATCATGTATCCCTTAGTGGGGATTGTATCACTGCACGCTAGCCATACTAGAGCTGGTTATAAGCTCCTAAAAACGTGTGTAGGACTACATTAGACTTTTTATATTGGTATTATCTATCTCTGGGATATATTGCACTATTAGTTTTTCCTTTTGTTTATACATATGGATGAATACCCTGATCTGACACTGTTTTAGAAGAATTATTCTCAACATATTTGAGGCTATATCTTCTGGCAAGTTTTATTGGGACTTTAATTGGACTTCGTAGTGTTATTTTTTATATTGGATATTTTTTATCTATTGGATTTTTTATATATATTTGTAACTAAACTTTGTCTATTCTGTTTTGGCACAACCTTATCTCCTCTTTTATTTAGATAAAAAACATTAGCTATGAGATAAGGCTAGAAAAATTGGTTTTGTTCTCTTCAGAAAAATGGTGCCTCAGAGGGGATATGATAGCACTATAGAAATATAAACAGGGTCAGTACAAACCACTATGTGCTGACTTGATCATTAGTAGGGATATACAACAGACAAGACTGGAAAAAAGAACTTCTCTGCTGTGTTATCAAATTCTATAGATAATTGAAAAAAGGCTTGCATCAACAGAACATACTCGAGGATATAATTGATATACATGTAAACAGGTTGTTGATCCAAGGAGAAATCTGATTGCCATTATGAAGTCAAGAAGGGTTTTTTTCCTTTCTTGTGGCATAATTGAAAATGAAAATTAGGGTTTTTGCCTTCTTTTGGAACAATAGTATAAAAGAATGGGCTTTAGGGATGAACGTGATGGACTTTTTTAACCTAGACAATTATATGTAACTATGTAACTATATATAACTACCATAACCCTAACCCCACCACTAACCCAAACCCACTGCACATATAAATTCTGAGTATACAAATGTATTTAACACAGTAGATGGTGGTATGTTGCCACATCTACTGGTTGTTTTCAGAATTACATTTAGTAATTCTGCCAGCTGATTCTATTGAGAATGATGCTGGGCAGCTGACAAAGCCCAGCACTGGTCAGTCAGCTGCGGCAGGCTGGGAGACCCACAGGCTCAATTCAGAACCTGGACTAATTCCTCCTAAATTTAAGAATGAAGTTTAAAAGCTTATAGCAGAGCTGGCTTTCAGAGCTGCACAGAGCTCATCATTCAATCTGTTGCCACTAACAGAGGCCCTAGCTGATTAACAGGAGACCCAGATTTCGATTGATGCCATGGCAATGCCCCCGATCTCACAAGAATGAACTCTACTCTCGCAGGCTAGAGTTCACACACCACTAGCACCACCAGGGATGGCAGCACGCCCCCCCGCTACCCGAGACTAAAGGTAAGAAGGGAAGGGGGATATAATGCCTGTTTTTTTGTTTGTTTTTTTCCCCCCAACACACAATCCCTCCTAACATATAGACACACACATTACCCTCACACACAGCACTCTCACACACATCACTCTGGATCATCTTCACCCACTAGATCCCTATATACACTCTGAATCCGCTATATACACACACTCAGTAGATCTCCTATACACACTCTGGGTCCTTCAAACACACACTAGACCCCTAAACACACACACACTGCACCACCTGCACACACTACATTCCTGGCATAAACCCTCTGGATCCCCTATACATAGACACTAGATTCCTTGTAAGCAAACACATACTACATTCCCTAAACACACATTCTCTATAACCCCTATAAATACTACATCCCCTATACACACACATACACACACTATAGCTCATATGCACACACTTGCTACATCCTTTATACACACACTCTCTACAGCCCCTAGCCACACATGCATTACATTACACCACAAGCACAACACGACTAAAACTGACCTTATTACACAATACCTCACCACAATCAGCTCACTCTACACACACGCAATCCCACAAGTAGGCTTCAAACACATGCACAATACTCTATCCTGGCCCTTTCGTCTCCTGGTATCCCATTTACACCAGAAACAAGTTGCAAGGAAATACAGCGGAAGCATGTTATTACATTTGCTTGCGCTGTGCAGAACAAATACAGGGCCCTTTTCTCATGCTAGAGCTCTTCAGCAGAGCTCTGCGTATGGTCTGCCCTGGAAGAGCATTGAACCAACATGCTCACTTTGAGAGGAGGCGTGTTTGTCATTGATGATGACGAAACACACCCTCTCTGCCCCGCCCCTTCTTAGTGGGCTGCTGTGCTTAAAAAATGCCTGGGTCGAAGTTTTTTCCCAGTCCGGCCCTGTAAGTAGGGATTTAGCCCTCACACCAAATTATGCTCTAAAGCTCATAATAGCTAGAACGCAATGAGGTGTTCTAACATTGAGAAGGGGTTATTACCCTTTGAATGTTTACACAAGTATTCCACACTATGTTATACCTTTTAGTCAAAAACATTGCACTAACTTTCAGTATTACGATTTGTTTTATTTGATCGGAGCCTGTCATCATTTCATGAAACCCAGAGATTATTAGGTTTTGTAATTTTTTTTTTTTTTTACCAGTAACATATTTCAAAACTAGACTATTTAGGGATTTCACAGCCCACTGCTACTATATGAAGCGAGACACTAAAGAGATTTTGTTTTAATGGCAAGGAGGTTTGTGGATAAATTCCATGATGTGGATAACTTAGTTCCAAGGACATAGCAGTCAAAATCATATAATATTTGCAAAATAGCATTGACAAGCAACAGAAAACCTGCACAAACAGGGTAACCCTTTCACTGCCAGTCCAATTTGAGCATTTTCATTTATACAAAAGATGTATAATATACCTAGAGAAAAGTAAAAAAATACAAATTTAAAGGACGGGCTTTTGATACAATACACAAACAGAATAAGGATTTAAGCATTTGTCCTACTTTTTCGAGTTGCTCATTTGCCTATGATTTTCTGCTACTCCTCGCTGCCTCCAGTCATATTTTAGAAGAATTGCATCAGTGATTCAAACATAAATATAAAAACAATTAGTTTTCTAGCCCTGCAAGTTTATTAGCAGTCACAAAAATCGAAACTCTAACACAAAAGTATATATCTTCTAAAAGTAGACATCCCATTGTTATTTGTTTTTCATAAACACTCTAATAATATTGCATTGGGAATTGTATTCCTTAATTGTGAAAATCCCTAATCTTTACACCTAGATTTACACATACATTAATGTCCCATAGATAGATGGTTTTTGTTGTAAAGTTACTTGGACGAACAAGAAACATTCCTATTTCATTTTCTAAACTCTGCATTTTGACAGATTGCTTTACTGGCACCATGTGTTGATTCAGACAGTTTAGCAACCAACCAATTAAAGTCATAGGCGCGCGAAGTACATTTTATTAGGGTGTGCATCATAGATTTTATTTTTAATAGAAGAACAATATTGGTAGAAAACTAAACAATCACAGAGTAATTTCTACTCATCAAACAAGCTAAAACATAGCTCAACTAATTTAATATTACCAATTCAACACTTATAATAAAAGCAGCCAAAAAAATATTTTTGATCAAGAAATTAATACCAAATAATAACAAATTGGAGGCTCTTTAGTTTTATTCCAATGGCCATTTGAATATAAGCTCTCCTGCCCCATCAAGAGCCTCCATTTTGTTTAAATGTACATAGGGATGTAGGCCAAAGCGTTCTCTTTGTTTTAACTATGTATTTTGAGCTTTTGGATACTAAGCTACTGCTGCTGTAAGCACTGTGATTTATCTTTGTGTTTGTATATGATGTTTGTATCACACAGCTATGTTACATTGCTGCCAGCCACCCCATGTTTGTCTTATTAAGAGTTTATAAGTATGTAGGGGCAGGTGCAAGGATTTTTGCCGCCCTAGGCAAAAGTAAAGTTTGCTGCCCCCCCATGTGACATCACAATGCCCCACCCATATGATCTGCCATGTTAAAGGGACACCGTAGGCACTGTATCTGCTTCATCTCATTAAACTGGTTATAGTGTCTGGAGTCTTCTGGTCCCATCATTTCTATCAGCATTAAACAGTTTTTAAAGTTTTAAGGTTTTAATGCTAAACAAGAGTCCCTGGCAATCCATCCCCTCTGTGCTTCTATGGCTAATAAGGAAGTATTAGCCTGAGCAGAAATGGGCAGCTGTGATTGGCTGAGAGTGTCAGCTGACTGCTTTTAGCCTGTTAGAGTTCCAACTGACGGTATGAGTGGGTATGACAACAAGGAAGTGTGTAATCTCTGCCTTAGCTACACATACTGAAGGGGCTGGACTGTGGGTGGCCAGCGACTCTTATTTTGTGGCATACTGCATGAACATGGTGCAACACTGAATGGAGGGACAGTGCCAGGGTACTCCAGGCACTATAACCAATTCAAAGGGATGAAATGCTTATAGTGACTACAGTGTCCCTTTAACTAACTCCAGTGCTGCAGTGCCACCGTGTTTACATTAAAAGGCCTGCAGTGACAGGCTATAGACACCAGAACCACTACATTAAGCTGCAGTGGTTCTGGGGACTATAGTGTTTCTTTAATGTGAGGTAAATTAGAGATTAGTGCCACGAATAATATACTAGATTGCCTACTTACAACCTGATGAGGATGATGATGGGCTCTAGCTGCAGTCTGGCTCCACTGGTCTGGTGTAGAACAGGCTCTCTGGAAGCTGTTTGTAACTGTGGTCACAAAAATCAATGTTCTGGGAGAACGGGAAGCAGCTCCATTTTTTTGGGGCCCTTTACACAGCTCAAGGTCTGGGTCCCAGGGTCCACCTTCATGTTCCACCAATGAGTTTGTTCACAGTGGGTGGAGTGTGTAGGGGATGTCCTAATATGTGTGTAAGGAATGCATTGTGTGAATCTGTGTTTGTATGTGTAAGGACTGCAAGGTGTGTTTCTGTGTATGTACGGGATGCAGTGTGTGCGTCTGTAAGGAAAGCATTGAGTGTGTGTAAGGGCTGCATTGAGTGTGTGTAAGGAATGCATTGTGTGTTTCTGTGTGTGTAAGGGATGCATTCTGTGTAAGGGTTGCATTGCTTGTGTATGTGTGTCTGTGTGTGTAATGCATTGTGTGTGTAATGCATTGTGTGTTTTTCTGTGTTCAAGGGATGCATTGTCTTTGTGTGTAAGGGGTGCATTGTGTGTGATTGTGTGTGTGTGATGGATGTCAATCTCTCCCCCCTCTCTTGTCACTCTCTTCTCCCCCGTTTCCCTCCCTTGTCACTCTCTTCTCCCCCCCTCCCTTGTCACTCTCTTCTCCACCCTTGTCCCTCTCTTCTCCCCCTCCCTTGTCACTCTCTTTCTCCCCCGTTGTCACTCTTCTCCCTCCCTCCCTACTTCAGCCCCCCGGTCAATTTCTTTCTACCCCTCCCTGTCAATTTCTTTCTTCCCCCCTCCCTGTCAAGTTATTTCTCCCTTTGTCTGATACCAGCAATGTGTAGAAGCCCTATAAATGGTTAAATGTGAAAGAGTTTGTAAAATACCCCTTCCTGTCTCATTGGAGATTCTTGGCTGATATCAGCAAATCTAATGGCTAGAATAGGACTCACCTTTTGGGGCTTGCCTTGACGGGGCAGGTGAGCTTATATTCAAATGGCCATTGGAATACAATTAAAGAGCCTCCATTTTGTTTAAATGTACATAGGGATTTAGGCCAGAGAGCAGGTCATGTTCTCTTTGTTTTTGCTGTAGAATATTACTCTAGTAAAAAAGGGGTTGGGGGGAAGGTGGGAAAGCACTTAGGTGATACGATAGGGTACCGTACTGTTGTAGCTATGCAGTTTACAAAGGTAATGTGGTATCAAGGATATATCCGCTACTATGAGTGAGGTAATAAAAAGAAAGGTAAATTAAAACAAAACAAAATGAAAAAGCCATAACTACAGGTAACTAACAAGAGTGCTTTGTGTAGGGAGGTCAGGATCTCCTAGCCCCAGGGTGTGACCCTTCAGGTCAGTTCTCCAGTTGGCACATGGCGCCTTGCGGCTCAGGGAGTGAACTCCTTGATCGCTGCAGGATTCAAATGGGACAGGCCTGCTCTGTCTGCTCATTGGGACTCCATTATGCAGGAGTGTTTCTAGCTCTGGGTAACTTTGGGTTTTATGAGTGGTCCCCAGTTATGTAAACAGCATTTGCTTCGGAATCCCCATCTGTAGATGTCTTTGAAACAAAGGTGCTGCAGGAGGGGTTGTATTCTGCACCAGGTGAGGGAGCTTCTATTGATGTCCAGGAACAGCAACAATTGTGATCCTTTGAAAAGCAGCAGACAGAAGTAGGGACTTGTCCTGTAGCAATTGAAAACACTGGTGCATTCGCTGGTCTAGGCAGGTTGAACATGCCTTCCAGCTTCATTTGTTTTGCCTGTTTGGGAGGCAGTAGGACAGTGAATAGTCACAGAATATAATGTGGTAGGTCAGAGAAACCCACTGCTGATGGGATACCTCAGATTGTATTTTCTTCTCTGATCTTCCGAGGTATTCACCTTCTCTGAGAGCGCAAGTTGTTGTTGCTGGAGGTCAGCAACTTTCTGATCCACCGAGGTGATCAGTGTGTCATGGGCGCTCATGGAGGCCTTTGAGCTCAATCCTTATAGTAGGCCATACCTGCAGCTATATTTTGCCATAATTCTGCCAGCATAGTTTTCAGCATTGAGAACCGTAACTGGTTCTTCCTCTGGTGGTGATGCCCCAGCTCCAGAGTCGAACATGACGTCTTCCGAGGTATAGGTGGACCTCTCCTCTCCCAGTGCCATTTTGTCCCAAGTGAACCTTTGTGAGAGTTGCAGGAGATCCCCAATGTCTCTGCTGTTTGGGCCCTTATCTGCCCATTATACCTTCTGGTATTGGCAGGGATTGTAGGCAGGTAAGTACCCTGATTCCACCACATTTGGGGTTAATTCGTCCTGTCAGGCTCAGAGATTTAACATGCGTCTGCTCTGGTCCTCTGTTGACTCTGCCCCTCCCTGTTTTATACTTTTATGAGCATACCTATTGCCACAAGGACTGACAGGAGACATCACCACACTATATTCATAGGCCAGGATTATTCCGCCTAGGCGTTTAAGTCGGAGCTGTATTCAAGCTCCCTGAAAGTGTGAGTGTGCAGTCGTGTTTACATATATTCCATTACAAAGTTGTTAACCTGCTACACTATCAGTTCCTTCTGTTTCTCCCTTTTTTTCTGAAGGACATCTCAGGTGCTACACCTCCTTCTCCTCTGTTATCTGACATTGTTTATCTATGCATATCAGTATTTGTATGTGTATGATGTGTGTCATTGTGTATCTGTGTGTGTGAGTGTTTATCATTGCATGTGTATATGTGAGTTGAAGTATCTATCCATAAGTGTAACAGTGCGTGTGCATCTGTGTGTTTTTGTCTATGTGAAAGCGCATGCGTATTTATGGAAATACACTCCTGAAATTGAACACCAACACTAAATACAAGTTCATCTGCATTGCATGCCAACATTACACACAAACACACTTCTACTTTCAAATAAGCATACACACATACTCTGTACAACACCCCTCTGCATTCAAACACACATACACTGTTCACAAATATAACCCTTCTAGAATAAGTAAATTGTAGATCTCAGCTGGCAAAGCATTGTGAGAGTTGTACAACTGTTGACGATCTACTTATTGGCCAGTCATGTTCTACAGGGGCCCCCATAAAATTCTTCATTAATATCAGTATTATTAGAAATACAGGTTAGGAATTAGAAAAATGTATTATGTATGTATTAATATTGTGCCCATTTTTAATCTTGTGCTAAAAATACCACAAAGTAATAAAATATAAAGCAATGTGATAATCTTCGAAATGAATGTAATAATGTGCACTCATATTCTTTAAAACTGTATTAAGAGCAAAGCAGTAGATCAAAAGCGTTCATGCTACACAACACAACGACAGACTTCACAAATCCCTCCCAAACTCCTTTCTCCTGTTCTGTCACAAAATGTACAATGATTTATTGGCTTTTTTCAGTAAATCTGAGCACCTGAAATGGAGTGTGACATTATTTCTCTGAATAAGCTTTGTGCTGCTGTGTTTTTCCCTGTTAGACATTAAAGTACTCTAAAACCAAATCTTTTAAAATAAAAGTGTTATCACAGACATAATATATCACGGAACATAACAACTGAGGTAACTATTTTAAAAAGGCACATGCTAAAAATTGGATTACTAATATTAAAGGGACACTGTGGGTACCAATATGACTTTAATGCATTTGATGGATTTTGGCTTCATTAATATGCTGTAAATAAAAACAAACAAACAAACAAAAAACATTTTACAGAATGTTGCACCATACGCCTGTGCCACAGCCCTTCATACCAGGAAGACCTCCTTATCAAACAGACAATTTTTCAGAAATTCAGAAAAACTATAAACAGTTAGTGATATCCTTAATATATGTCTACCGGAGTGCCCTCTCCTAGGGTAGATAGCTTTGTAGATCAGTACTGTCAGTGGCTGAGCTGTGTACATACATTTGATAAGGGAGTATTTTTTCTGGAGTGAGGGGGTGTGGCTTATGGTGCAGCATGCTGCAAAATATTAATTTTTTTAGCAAAAACTATAAAGATTTGAGCATGCAAAAAATACAGCATGTTCATGAGGACACAAAAGATCAAATGCAAGTTACGTTGGTGCTCAGAGTAGTGGCAGAACTAATGTAGAGAGGGCCTTGGAGCAAGAAATTTTTTGGGGCCCACTTCTAGTGCAAGGGTGGCCAAAAGGTAGATCCCCAGTCTCTTGTACAACTCCCATGATGCTATGCCAGCTGGAGATCTACCAGTTGCCTACCCTTGTATATTTGTATTTGTGAGCAGTGTTTGTGCATTTGAATGTAAGCATGTTTTTTATATAGAGTATGTGTGTGCATGTAGGGTTTATTTGTATATACTGTTGCCATTAGAATGCAGTGGTGTACTTGTGTGAAGTGTTTGTGTTTGAATGCAGGAGTGTGTTTCTATGTAGCGTAGGCATTTAAATGTAGTTGTCCATTTTTGTGCAGTATTGGTGTTTGAATAAAGGGGTGTTTTCGTATATAATTTTGGTGTTTGAATGCAGGGGTCTGTTTGTATGTAATGTTTGTGTTTGATTGGGGTGTTTTTGCAGGTAGTGTTGGCATTTCTATGTGGCAGTGTTTTTGTGTATGTGCATTCATCTCAGCAATCAAACATACTTACACAGATATACATACTTTAACACACACTGATACACACATATAAACACACTGACACGCACACTTTCAGAAACATCCACACTGACATATATACACTGAAACATACACAGACACTTAGCTACACACACTAACAAATACACACAAACTGACACACATATACACACACTGACACATACAAACTTCCTGACACAGATGAACACACTGACGCATACACACACTATAAATATTATATAGCAGGAATGTGGAACTGCACTCAAACCCATTTGAAATGTATCCGGGTGCACCAGACCAGTCCCAGTACCAGGAACCAAGTATTTAATGAGGAAAAATAGAAGAGAGAGTCCAGGCACTCTCAGGATACAAAAAGGCAAATTTATTGAACCTACTGCAACGTTTCAACCTACACGGTCTTTGTCAAGCTATCAAATGCATGCACAAAACCATTTTTATAGTAATACAAGTGATTAACACAATTAAAGTGATTAATTGTTAAATTGTGTTAATTTTTGGCTTGTTTATTCATTTATGCTTCTCTCTGTGTCTCTGACCTTGGCTTGTTACTGACTATTCTGTGTACGTTAGATTCGGCCATTCTAGAGGCTGCTAATACATTTATCTATATTAGTATTTTTTCTGTGTTTAACTTCATTCTTTGCGTTGGGCCACTGTATTGTACAGTAGCTAAGTTAGAGATTTTCTTTTTTTCATAACTGGACATATTTGTCTTTACATAATCTCTCATTGAAGCACACACATTGCCTTCAATGAAATATATATTTACTATTCTTTTAAGCAAACACTTGCTTTGAGATTTGAACTTGTTTATTAAACAAATGTCACCTTACATTATAAGCACCTGTGTCACTCTTATAATGCAGAAACCGAAATCAGTTGTTTATGTGCAACTGAATACTCATTCAAAGACATATGCTCTCATAACAATTGATAGTGCTTCTGCTGGAAAGCAATAAGATAATATAGATTATTTGACCATATAAAACATTGCTTTGGGATGTACAGTCTTTGCATTTTGTATGCCATCTTTGTGTTTTTTTTTTTAATTCTTTATTTATGTTGTGCAGGGAAGTACATTGCTAAATCAAGCGCCACAACAGCGCACACGTTGTATACAGGTTAAACAGTGGCAGGAGTAGATGCACAATTTTTGTTTTTATGATACATAAACAATCTTATCTAGATCCTTGCTGGCTATAGACTAATAATAGGTAACACATAAAGTTAACTTGGATCGCAGGCAATATATCAACATCTTATTTGCTATGCTTCAGAGAAAATTAGCAGTATGTAATATAAATGCACACATTCAGTGAAAAATAAATGCTTAAACACTAGGTACATAAGGTCGATGAGTATGCTTGTAGGTTATTACACAGGGACGTGTTCGATGTGAGAGTGAGGTGTGTACATGGATTAATGCTTGTAGAGACTTTCTCTCAGGGTTTAGAAGCATGTGAATGTACATACGATACTATGTGTGGCATGCCCTGTGTGGGTTCAGTTGTCATTGAAGCAAACACGTGAAAATAATAGTAGTACCCCCTCCCCATGATTTCCCCTTACTAAAGATCAATAGATTCACTGTAGCCTACATTAAACGAGAGTTATGTAATTTGAATTAAGAAATATGCAACTGGCATTTTGCCTGATACAGAGTCTCATCACCGGTTTTCGGTCATCCAACACCCTGTAGGGGCTGAGTGTGCTTCCGTGCAGATTGTTGCGTCCCGCTCGGTGCCTCAAAGGTGATGTGTGGCAGAGTCCCAAGATTGTGAGGTCGTGAGCTTGATGGGGTGCACAAAGACTTCTGTGCGGTTCTCCATGCTCGGTATGCCCCTTGGTTCAAGCGTGGGTTGCTCCATCTCCGGGAGTGCACTCCTGATGTCGTCGCCGCTTTGAGCTTTTTACCCTGTCGTTTCCCCAGGTGCTTCCCACTGTCCATGTCCCTCCGAGGTGTATGCCGTAATTCAGCATGCAGGAGGGGTGATTTTGGTTGTTTTCTCGTTGGGGCCAATAGGGCCTCCGAAGCCAGCCTCTGTCTGTTGCTGCTCAGTACTAGGCTCCTGGGCTTTGGCCCTAAGGGGACCTCTTGCTGGTGCTGGCCTCTACTGGGTGTACCGTTAGGTGGGGTCATGGCTTTGCTACTCTGGGTCTCCTGTGTTTTATTTGGCAGGTTATTAGGCAGAGTCTCTGGTGTTGGGGGTCGCATGTGGGCTTCCAATTTCTCCCAAAATGAGGCAAAGATTGTGTTTAGCCGGAGCTCCGTTTCCTTCCATGCACTGCAGAGGCTGGCAGTGTGGCGGGCATCCGCCATTTTGAGGGCCTCGCTGGAAGTAGGCTCGGGGTTCTGCTTCGATGTTACGATCTCGCTGCTTCGATTGGGGATCGTGTGAGGGTAGACCGGGATAACCCCCGCCGGTCCATAGGGGGGGGAACGCAGGCCTGGATTCAGAGTCTCAGCGTGTTGCGGCTGCAAGAGAGCGGCCGTCTCTCCTGCGCCTGCCTTGCCTGTAGGCCTCATGGGGGTTTCGGGTGACCACCGCTCAGAATGTCGCTTGGATGGTGTCATTATGATCACCTCGTTGTCAGCTGTTGTCTGGTGGCGTTCCCGTGTCGGGTGATTGCTTTTTGTGGGTGAAAATTCAGCCTTTTCTCCTTCATTCAGCAGGAGCTGCTGGGGTTAGCATCCTCTCAGCTCTGCAGTCAGGCCACGCCCCCCTGTGTTTTTTTTTTTAATAATAGTCTGTTGTCCATTTCTGTACCTTCAGTTACTGGGATAATTCTTAGGCCATTTAACACCAAAATTCTGGGGTTAGCTTTGTTACAATTCCATTTTAACCCCTACAAGAACATACTTTACTATTACATATAATTTGACATATATAGCTCCTCTAAAATATGAGATCTTTTCACAATTGGACATGTATTTATGCCCTGGGGAACTATCCATTACAATTTAAATATTACTGATTGCTATTGAACTGCATAGCATCAGGTAAAAATACCAAAATCCAATTAGACTGTTTATTACAGATAATTTACAAAGTATATTTGTTGGGGATATTTATATATAGAAAAATAGTACAATTGGCATGCAAGTGTAGCAGCTATTCATTATGTTATTAAATTGTGCCTTGGCTGTGGTTAAAGATGATGAATTAAGGGCAGTAAGGTAAAATAACTTTTCACTTTTAGCCCTTTTGTCTTTTGGTCCTTTAGAAACAAACTAACAAAAAAACAGAATGAAGTAAAACGTGAGCAATAGTGTGTTTGAGCTACCTCCCACCTCTTACAGTCACTTCCCTTCTCCAGTACTGAAAGAAGTAAAAGGATACTGAATAGTTTGTCTCTTTGTGACACTTGTACTTTTACTTGGTGATCCATGTCACTCTCTGTTAACAGTGTTTTCTAATGTTGACAGCCAAGGAGTTGACAGCTGGAAAAAAAATACTCATAGGTACACCAAATAAAAGAACTATCGTAGCAGATAAAGTCAATTTTTTCCATCACGACTGCCATTTTTTGTCAAAAAGATTAGGTCTTATTTGTTATTTGATTCCAGTTCTAGACCATTTTGGTTCATGCATTATACAAGTATACACTTAGAAATGCAGCACAAGCTGTATGAATTGACTGTTGATTATCGCGCAGAAATAGTTTCTTTCTAAAATCAAAATAAATCCTATCTTTTAAGAATCATTAAGAGGCCAAGGATTCTTTTTCATATAAAGGACTTATGAAGAAAAGTGGGACAACTTAATTCAGAGTGATTATAGACTTTGATGCAGACAGCTGGAGTTCAGATAGAACTAAAAAAGATCTTATATACACTTCAAAGCATGCTAAGCGTGTGTCTGAAACAATTATTTCCTGATAGGGTCTACAAAGGCACTGTGGGATGGATGGTAAAAAATACAAACTCTGTTTATATTAGCAGATGTTTCCTCCTCCGTGTAAAGGGACATATATACTTGCTCTCACAGTTGTGGTTGATATGCAACCATCTGTACAGTTAAATGTATATTTTATACAATATTTTGGGTTATTGTGTTTCTCTCTATATCTATTGTGTTATTTTACCTTTCACCTCTTTTTATACCAGAAAAAAAAATACACGTTTGTTGAAGTATTACTATGGGTTCCATGAACGTTCATATTGAAAGAAGAATGTATTACTGATACTTAAAAAAATTGACAGGAATGTTTTAGTACAGTAAAGGTTTCAACTGCTTGTCTACTTAACAGCACTTTGCACATAGAATTGCTATTCAGTAAGCAGTGTAAACCTGCTAAAAGAGTCCAATGAGTAGAGTTGCCAATTTGGGCCATTTTTTAATTGATTCAGCTGAAATTGAATGTATTGCTCAATGACTCTTAGATCTTATTAAAAGCGTAGCCTAAAAAATTAAGCACATACATAAATAATTATAATTTTCCATCAATAGATAGATAGGGAGACTGAGTTTTTAAAAATCTAATTGTTACTGATAAGTTCAAGCAATTACCTCCTACCCGTCTATCTTTCAAGTCTAGATATGAAATGCATAGCTTTATAATTGCAGTTGTTGGTGTCACAGGAACATTCCCTACTCTGCCAAATGTGCCCACTGACGTATTAGCTTAATCAATTTCCTTAGTTGATGCTAATTCATAGCCAGTGAGCTGAGAAAAAACAAGCTGCATTGTGTTATTCCTCACACATCAGCAAACTCTTCATAAACTGTAATCACTGCAAAATCTTTTTTTCTCATAACATGCAAAGAAAAAAAATAGAATTAGATTACTTTTTATATTACCATATACCAAACATAGATCACAGATGATAATGTATTTGACTAGACAATCTAAACAGTTAATAAATAACAAATACCCTGTACATGCATTCTTTTTTCTTTCTTTTTTTTCTATATTTTTTTTAATGATAACTAGAATTATTGAAGTTAAAGGATCTCTAAAATCACCCAGACCACTTTATCACAAAGGTTCGCATATTCTTTTCATCCAAAATGCTTCCATATAAGAAGCATTGAATTGGACATTTAGAAGTGTTGGTGTGACGTCAGAGGAGGTGGATCTAGTAGCTAGTTGATAAAAAGGTTAAAGGAGCACTATAGGGTCAGGAACAGAAACATGTATTCCTGACCCTATAGGGTTAAAACCACCATCTAGTCACCCTGGTCCCCTCATGCCTACCTAAATATAGTAAAAATCTTACTTGAATTCAAGCCTGAAGTTCAGGCTTTGTCCCTGTTTCCTTTTGACCTGCCCACCGCCTGCTGACATCAACAGAAGTGGTAGTCTGTTCCAATCACAAGGCTTTCCCATAGGATTGGCTGAGACCGACAAAGAGGCAGATCAGGGGCAGAGCCAGCATGATTCAAACACAGCCCTGGCTAATCAGCATCTCGTCATAGAGATGAATTGAATCAATGAATCTCTATGAGTAAAGTTCAGTGTCTGCATGCAGAGGGAGGTGACACTGAATGTTTGGATGCATTTTAGGCAGCCATGACCCAGGAAGGATCTCTAGCAGCCATCTGAGGAGTGGCCAGTGAAGTTATCACTAGGCTGTAATGTAAACACTGCATTTTCTCTGAAAAGACAGTGTTTACAGCAAAAAGCCTGAAGGTAACGAGTCTACTCACGAGAACAAATTCAATAAGCTGTAGTTGTTCTGGTGACTATAGTGTCCCTTTAAGGTAATGCATATATTGGAAGGCTTGGCCTGAAGTTGTGGGAGAGGCCTTTAAAAAAAGGACTCCACTCTTCCCTACCGTACTGTGATTGGTCTGACGAGCTGCAGGCTGATGAGACTTTCTAGTTCAGAACAGAACCATCTACTTCCAGTTCAAAGGTCATCAACACAAACTTCCTAAACTCCAAAAAAGCTGGTCTTGGCCTAGTGTGGCCCACGCAAATATTTGTTTTACCTCATTCTAGTAAACAGCCGCCCCACTAGAAGCTCATAGGGCACTGCCACGTACGGGCCAGCCACGGCTTCTTTAACCACGGCTTCCATTCGGATATGGCAAATTTTACTAGTAAAGCAAATTCAGCCCATTTCAATCGTACATAGCATGTTTCATTCTGCTTACTGTATTTGCCAGTGATACCTCATTCTGCTTACTGTGTTTGGCCCACACTAGGCCATATCGACTTTTATCATATGCATTTTAGTTAGTCACCCTGCAATTTAATGTTTCACTCTAAATTTTAAAGGAACACTATAGTCACCTAAATTACTTTAGCTAAATAAAGCAGTTTTAGTGTATAGATCATTCCCCTGCAATTTCACTGCTCAATTCACTGTCATTTAGGAGTTAAATCACTTTGTTTCTGTTTATGCAGCCCTAGCCACACCTCCCCTGGCTATGATTGACAGAGCCTGCATGAAAAAAAAAACTGGTTTCACTTTCAAACAGATGTAATTTACCTTAAATAATTGTATCTCAATCTCTAAATTGAAATTTAATCACATACAGGAGGCTCTTGCAGGGTCTAGCAAGCTATTAACATAGCAGGGGATAAGAAAATCTTAATTAAACATAACTTGCAATAAAGAAAGCCTAAATAGGGCTCTCTTTACAGGAAGTGTTTATGGAAGGCTGAGCAAGTCACATGCAGGGAGGTGTGACTAGGGTTCATAAACAAAGGGATTTAACTTCTAAATGGCAGAGGATTGAGCAGTGAGGCTGCAGGGGCATGTTCTATACACCAAAACTGCTTCATTAAGCTAAAGTTGTTCAGGTGACTATAGTGTCCCTTTAAAGTTTTCTTTGTCTATACTGGGTATTCATGCACTTTTGGAGCCTTCATTGTTTAGTAATTATGTGGCTAGATGTTGCAACTGACTGTCTAAATTTATGTCATATTTTATCTGTACACATAAATGTAAAATTCCCTATTTTCGGTAAAGGGGAATATCTTCTAAATGTATTAAATCTTCTTACTAAATAACCTCAAATTCATAAAACTGTATCATATGCATTTCAGTTAGTCGCCCTACATTTTAATGTTTGTCTGCCCTCTGGGTATTCAGGTACTCATTGGGCCAACATTGTTTGGTAATTTACTGTTTAATAGATATGCCCCAAGGGACAGCTTGCATGCATTTAATTATATTATTTTCATTGGGGTATAATATAAAACAGCTAGCTTAAACTGCAGTTCTCTTGTCTGCTGCTTTGGCATTCCCCCACTTTCTAACACCACCCAGACTTCTTTGTACGGTCTACATGTATTAGGAACATCATTCAGTTATGTTCAGTTTAACCACTTAAGGACACATGACATGTGTGACATGTCATGATTCCCCTTTATTCCAGAAGTTTGGTCCTTAAGGGGTTAAGCAATGATGTTTTATATCTGATGCTAATATTACTGAGATATCCTAGCATTTTCTGTTGCTTTCAACTCGAATCTTCCATGCCAGCTGGGTATGCATAAGTATTTGTTATCCTCCTAAGCATTCCACATGTAGGTCTTTTTAATGTATGTCTTATATCTCCTGTCTTTTCCTATGTATTATTTATGGCCACCACAGACTCTAGCCTGTTGTGGCATTCTAGAGGCATCTGTTCCCCTTTTGATTCTGTCTTCCAACACCTTGTTTTATTGGGCTCAGTGCGTATGTATTATATGATGTTTTATAAGTCTTTATATACAGTTTCTATTCTGTTCACCATTTCATAAACTAGATGATTATTCGTAACTATCGGGTTCTCTACCATCTCATCTCCAACATGTCTTGGTTACATACACAAACTCCACAACCATTTTCCAATTCACATCCTACCTTAACCCACATTAATCCCAACCCAGCCCGCACAGCCACTCTGAAACTCTGGATACAAATCCGGATACGCATATTTCCTACTCCTGGCATCACTGTGCCTTTACAACGTGTGTTCATATGCCCACTAATGGGCAACCTGCCACAGGCTAATTCGGCACCTCGTTTGGGCATTTCATTGAAAACATGTATGTATTTTGGATTAAGAATATAATGTCTTGTTTTAGGTTCTGGGTAGTACATTTATAGGCACCTAGTATATGGATATCATTATTTTCCAGTTATGTAGCAGTAATATTTCCTCAATCTGATTATCATAATGCCACAAGCAGGTATTGCCTTCAATGTGGCATATTGGATGAGTTACAACAGACGATATGCCTTGGGCCACACTGTCTATATTCACATATGCATTTCTGCACAGTCTACGGTTTTGCTTACAAACATATTTATGTGTCATGGCTAATCATATATTGAGAGTTCCCTAAATATGATTGCATGGGTTAACACTACAGTTCCCATCTGTGGATATTTGGTCCTGTGGCTTTCCAGGACGCCATGGCGGTGGTACTCACAAGGTCTTGCTAACATACATTCCCTTATGTTTTATCAAATCATATTCTTTTACAGGTTATCAATTCGGAGGATCAATTGCTCTTCAGACCTCACACCCATTTTTCAGTTACGGTTAGATTGTAGACCTCTCCTGCCCCTCTCTGCTTCCTTTAGGGGATACTGCAGATTTCAGTTAAAGGTTACAACCATACCATACAGAACTACACGAACTCTTATATTAATTCAGGTTCATTTTTAACCACAATGGTTACCTTGCAATATAGACCTTGTGAGTAAGTTTTACTGGCTTATAGGGATCTAGGTGACCAATAGATGATAAGTTTCTGGCATCTCTGCCTTGGAGTTAGTGGTCCCGCGAGGCCTAAACCCATCCTCCATGCATGAGGTATTACGCCCCCCTGTGTCAAAACATATTTAGCTGCTTTGCACAGTGTCATAGATTGGGTGTGACAAGTGAGGCCCTCTCTATCTCATGATTTAAATGTCACAGAAGCCAACACCCCGCCACATCGTCCAGTGGCCACGAATCCCCATTCGCCAAAGCATAGATAGAGCCTCTCAAGCCACTTGGCAACTGGCAGGGCCTCACCTGTCACCAACTTAGTGAATTGCTTCGCCACTTGGCACTAGCTAGCCAGCCAGTAAAATGATTCTGATCCTAGCTAATTATTATTATATTGCAGTATGTCTCAGATCCCTGTAAGAAGGTGATGAAATATCAATCTCCAGTACTCCAGTCTGGTCCATTACACCTACACGAAAATGTGACACGTATCAGGTTCTTTCAGGTCATGGACCATTCCTCATATTACAGCTGAGCTACGCAGACGCAATGTTCCTTTGCCAGCAATGGCCGGGAAAGCGAAACTGTTCAGGCTCATGCCTACCAATACGGACAATGCTGATGCTGGAGTAGGCACGAGTTGCTTGAGCAACACTAACCTCCACGCAACGTTCTCAGCACTCGTGTCCTCTAAGGGGTAAATAAATGAGAGACTGGTAAGACTAGAAACATGTTGTCGAACCATACCGTCAACAGGACTCTGTACGCATACGATCATAACACAATTCTATATTGAGCACGTGCGCCTGTACGTTCAGATAGCCAATGGAATATTGACTTTCTGTCATGCTATCCGACAATTATATTGGATTATAAAGATGTCTTTGATAGGTTCATAAGAGACTGGTGATTGAATGATTATATATTATAAAAAAATTATAACATCGAACAAATAAAAAAAATAACGAAACATTTTTTTTTAGAAAATAATAATAAGGGGACATCAGATCCTCCATACGCATACGATCATAACACAATTCTATATTGAGCACATGTGCCTGTACGTTCAGATATCCAACGTAATATTGACTTTCTGTCATGCTATCCGACTTTCTGTCTGAACGTTTTTACACTAATAGGTGAATTAGGATATAGATAAGTTTTGATGCCACACCTACCAGACATATTGTGATGACATCATTATTATACTAAAACATGTCATCTTTTAGTTGAGCTGGCCCTACCTCGTACTCATAGAAGTTGCCATGGTGGGCCTGCCATGGCTGATTTAATTGGTTTCTAACTGTATGTTTGTTCTTTCAGGGCAAATTTCACTACTATCATATTCAGCATTCCATTAATACGTAGCTTCACAGTGATGCCTTCTTCAGCTTCCGGTATTAGGCCCCTTACTTGAACATATCGACTTCTATTATGTCTTGGTCCCCTACATGGCTAAGTGTCACTATTGACTGGATCTATCATGTCAAGTCCAACTTGGGCCTACACATATGGTTCATAAATATAAACTAACTTGTATATACATTCACTGTACTTACATTAACTACAACCCTAATGGGACTCATCGGTTAACAAAGGTTTACTTTGGTTTAGTTATACTAATTAGGGGTTGTTGGTTTGCTTTTCATACACTTGTTAGCTTGACTTGTCCACCGTTATGGTCATTGTGGCTAGACTTTTCATCATATATTCTTGTTGATACTTATACTAGTTGCATTGCTATTTTTGTTTTCTTTGATACTTGATACTTTTCCGGTTCTCAACCCTTTCTACTCTATTATTTCCCCTATATAAGTTGGTTTTATTAACTTGGCCCTTGCTAATGTTAATCACTTATCTACGTTCATCACTTTTCTGCCTCCTGGGATTTCCCATTATTTTCAGGCGACAGGGGCTTATACATGTGACAGGTTCACAATTTACTGACTTTCCCGAGTATCTGCATTATTAGAATTTTGCTA
This sequence comes from Pelobates cultripes, assembly GCA_933207985.1. Lineage (NCBI taxonomy): Eukaryota > Metazoa > Chordata > Amphibia > Anura > Pelobatidae > Pelobates > Pelobates cultripes. Next base: position 254,070,460 of record OW240912.1, on the reverse strand, counting down.
TATGCCTCAATGCTATTAGGTTATGGTTGATGTCATATGCTGGTATTTTCATATTCATGCCACCTGGTTTAGTTTAAGTCAATCGTGTTACCCTTCAATTGTTTGCAAGGTATATTTATTGGTTGCCACTTACATGTTTAAAATAATTTTCTTTAGCCCTTGTAGGGCTCACGTGTCTGGCAGATTCCGCTATTTAATGTACATGGTATTACTCCTCCAGGTTCTAAGGTATTTTAAGTTGTGCCCTTAGTGGTCTCCCAGCAATTGCTGTCACCAAGTCTCTCAATTACTATTCACGTCACAGGTAAGTGGTCTTTCATTACATAATGTTGGTTATTAAGTCTCTGGTTGTGTTCGCTACTTTTTTTTGCCACCTTCAGTTTAGGCTATCTCACTATACGATCAACTTACACCTGTCTGGCATCCATCACATTTTCTCTACTTTCCAACAACGCCAGTTTCCTTTCATCCAATCAGAATATACTTAAGGGTATCCAAAATATTTTTTGATTTGCTTTATTCAGCCCCTTTCGAACCTCTCACTAAATTTGTCATTATGTCAGTGGCCAAAACAATGCACAAGGTTGCCTTCGAAGCTCCTACCAAATTAAACCTCAAGATCATTACATACTGACTCTACCCGTGACCAAAGCGAGTCAACTTATCAACCTGTCCACATTCCATACTATTCCACGAATAATATATGGTGCCGATGAAGGTTTTTGATTCCTACCTCCTCACCGTACCGAATGCCGCATGTCTTCCGCTACTGTCACCTCATAGGGCTATCCTCACTACCTCTAAGTTCACGTTATACGTATAGTTATTGTTAACAAGGCTCCATATGAACCCTAGCCATTATTCAGGACACTTGTTTAGGATAGGGGCCGCATCAGAATTCATGTCATTAAAACTCTAGGTCTCTGGAAGTCATCAGCATATACAATATACATACCCCAACCGGTACAGGAAATACGAAGGGCATTCATTAAAATGTCCTCTTAATGTACTTGCATTGTATTATGTTCTTTACTCAATAAATGTATTTTGAGCATGATATGTATTCCTTTTTCACCACTTTATTTACTGGCCTACAGCATACATCGGTTTCGGCACACCTCAACCGACTTTTTCCTATCACAGGTTTGCTAACAACATTCTAACTTCATATCATAATCAATGTTGCCCCGAACACAAATATATATATATATTTTTTTTTTCTCACCCTTCCTTGGTGGTATGTTTATTCCTCATTCTCGGGTCCCCTACCAGAGGCCTGGGAGTTTGAGGGTTCTGCGCAGTATCTTAGCTGTTTCTAGAACTGCACTCTTCTGGACAGCGATCTCAGATGTCCCACCTGGAATCTGTTGAAACCACACCCCTAACTTGGGAGTCACAGCCCCGAGTTCTCCTATCACAACTGGGACTACTACCGCCTTCACTTTCCACATCCTTTATAGTTCTTCTTTTAGTCCTTGGTATTTTTTTACCTTCTCATGTACCTTCTTCCTGGGTATTGCCACATCCACCATGACTCCAGTCTTTTGTTCCTTGTCTAATAACACGATGTTGGGCACGTTGGCCAGCACTTTCTTTTTTGTCTAGATCTTGAAGTCCCACAGGATCTTAGCCCTCTCATTCTCAACTACCCTTTGTGGTAGGTCCAATCCATATTCTATGTAGATGTTTTGGTACACAATCCTAGCAACTTGGTTGTGTCTCTACGTGTATGCTGTTCCTGCTAACATCTTGCATCCGACTTCTAGGTGCTGGACTGTATCTGAGGCCTCTTTGCACAATCTGCACCTTGGGCCTTGCCTGGTGTGGTAGACTCCAGCTTCTATTGATCTGGTGCTAAGTGCCTGTTCCTGTGCTGCTAGGATTAGTGCCTCAGTGCTGTCTTTTAGTCCTGCCTTTTCCAACCACTGGTAGGATTTTGCCATGTGAGCCACATCCACTATCTTTCGGTGGTACACCCCATGGAGAGGTTTATCTTGCCAAGGAACTTCCTCCTTTTCTGCATTCTCGACCTGTGGAAGTCTCAAGCATTTCCTTAGAAGTACATCTTTGGGACTGTGACACTCATCAGGCCCGACCTACTTCCTTCTGGCAGGTGTACAGTCTCTGGGTGCTGGATTTCGGTGGAATCCTCCTTTCATAGTGAGTAGTTTCCTGGTCTTGACATCCATGGTGACCAGTTCTTCTCTTGGCCGGGTTATTATTCCAGCTGGGTACCTGATGACCATGAGAGCATATGTCTTGATGGCTTGGATCTTTTTCTTAGAAACATAGAAACATAGAATGTGACGGCAGATAAGAACCATTTGGCCCATCTAGTCTGCCCAATTTTCTAAATACTTTCATTAGTCCCTGGCCTTATCTTATAGTTAGGATAGCCTTATGCCTATCCCACCCATGCTTAAACTCCTTTACTGTGTTAACCTCTACCATTTCAGCTGGAAGGCTATTCCATGCATCCACTACCCTCTCAATAAAGTAATACTTCCTGTTATTATTTTTAAACTTTTGTCCCTCTAATGTAAGACTATGTCCTCTTGTTGTGGTAGTTTTTCTTCTTTTAAATATAGTCTCCTCCTTTCTTGCCATTGAGCTGGGACTTCAGAACCTGTCTGACTCTTTGGAGGTACTTGGATGTTGCTATCCTCCTTGCCTCTTCCTCATGGTTGCTATGCATTATTGGTACCCCCAGGTACTTGTAGCTGTTCTCTACATCTTCTTTTTGGCCTTCTGGAACTTCAACTCCTTCTGTCCTGATTATCTCTTTTTGCTATCATCCGCTTGCACTTCTCTGGTCCGAACAACATTCCTATGTCCTAGTTAGGTGGATCAGTGAGTCAATGTCTCACTCGTTCTTGGCATCCAGCTTGATGTCGTCCATGTAGAGTAGGTGGCTGATGGTAGCTCCACTCTTGAACCTGTATCTGTCTCCACTCTTCTTGATGATCTGGCTAAGGGGGTTGAGGCCTATGCAGAATGGCATTGGGGATAGTGCATCACCTTGGTATATGCCACATTTGTTGTTCCCTTGAGTTATTGTCTTGGAATTGACTTCTAGAGTTGTTTTCCACTTGCCCACCGAGTTCTTGATGATTGTCTTGCTGAGCTTGTAGTGAGCCATGCATTCCAGTATCCATGTGTGTGGCATTGTGTCATAGGCTTTCTTGTAGTCAATCCAGGCCGTACACAGATGGTCTGTCTGGTCTTAGAATCCCCTGTGACTGCTTGGTCTACCAGTAGTTGGTGTTTTGATCCATTCCTGGACACAGAGAGAGAACTTAGACCTGCTTGAATATATATATATATATATATATATATATATATAATCTGTCATAGGTGCCTCATCCCAGGGCCCAATTTAACTTTGCTCTGGAGAGAGTCCCAGGATGAAGTTTTTACCAAGTAAGTAGGTTAATCTCATAAGAGCACACATTAGGTTGTTTTGATTATGTGGGTTTTTTTTATTAGAAAACTATTAAAATCTGTAAGCTTTGAAGTATTCCTTTAAAAAGCCTGAAAGCATAATATGGACAAACGTCTGTATTGATTGGCCATCTTCTGTATGCGGTATCACTGAAAACCAATGCATCTGAAAGGGACACTACAAGCATCATAACCACTACAATCTTCCATAGTGGTTATGCTGCCAGGAGTGCCCTGATGCAATCCTATGGTGAGATGTCACTGTTTTAACACTGTAGGACTGCAATCATTTGCTCAGTGTCAGCTGAATAGTCTCAGACAATGATTGTGGAACTGCATTAGACCTGATTTGCTGTAAAGTGACATCTCACTTCTCCTGCAGGAGAAGACTGTCTCATGTGGGACCCAACTAAGTTGCCAAATTGTGCTGTAACTATTTGACATCTTACCATAGAGTGGTTCCATGACAATCCTGGCACCATTATCACTACAATAGGTTGCAGTGCTTGGAATGTTCTTTTAAGAATTAGAGATGTGTACTTTCTGAACCAGTAGATACTACTTAGGGTGTAATATCAAACAATGTTCTCATTAGAACTGAATATATGCTGCTTCTATGCATTATTTTCTACTTTGGAAAAAACTCTACCTATGGCACATTTTTCCTGGATATACAAACTGTATAGAATTTGCTTATTCATAAAAGCAGGACTTTATAAAGCAAAGAACAATAGCACTGCAGATGTTTTTCCAGAGCATAATTATTAGTGATACAATAAATTTCATTGACATTATTAATGCACCATACAGTGTAGAAAACTGAATCTACCTTGATTTTTCCTATGTGATCCTGAAGAGAGTCAATCAACAAATCGCCTACTGGTTGCCACGACCCTTTCATGGCCTCTGCTTGATGCAGTTTATGGTCCAGCTCATCCATTGCTTCTTGGAGTTCTTGCAGCCTTTCAAGTGCTTCATCTAATTTTTTCTGCCATTCAGCAGAGCGTACATTCAACCGGTCCCACTCAGTTTTAACATCATCAACTTGCTTGTGAAGAATCTTGCTAACATTCTTGGCTTGATCCTCAGCATGTGTCTCTGGAAAATCATAGATGAAGAAATATTTTTAAAGGGCAATTGTGATGTCTTTCTAACACATTGTACTGTACCACCCAGACTGAACATAACAAACCGCTTCAGAATTTGTTGGAAGATCAGTGCTCAGCATTGTTTAGAGAATATCCAAAATCAGAAGCAACAAATGGTACTCAGCGATATATTAGTTATATACAGATGTTCTGATCCATGTTGAGTCATGCTTAGCCTTTACTAGGTATTTTCCTTTAACTTTGTCAGTTTGGGATTGCATGGAGACAAAACAGCTTGCCATATTGTTAATTATGGGTTGTGATCTATTTGATGCATAATGAATAGGTGATAATCACAGTGTTGAACAGACTATATTGCAGAACCTAAGAATGGTTTTAAATATGTGATGGAAAACACTCTGAGTCACTGGCATGTTGCAGCAAGGCACCTGCAGATTGCTGTACTGCACATATATTATTCCCACTCTCCAGAATGTATTGATGTCAACAAATAATTAAGTCCCGATGGCAGAAGATGTGTAAGCAAGCTCTGAACCCTAATCTATGTCTAGTTATTTCAGAAAGGGAATGGGACAGCAGCACAGTCTGATTCGATGACTAAGATGCATTGCAAAGGAACACCTTGTATTCTAGAGCAGCTGTTCAGATATTTCCTAAGAAAGAGTTTTTGGAAGGAATGTGTGGCTGGAGCCTGCTGAACTAGCTATTTCTTATTCATATTTTAAACTCTGCTAGTGAAATTTAGCCAGACGTAATTAATATTAGCTATACATAGAGGAATAAATGTTAGAAGTCAATACAGCTGTATTACTGACAAAGGACTGCATGATGTCTGACACTTCAAGAGATACTTTCTTATAGAACATATGTCTGGAGATGCAACCAGGATACCAGGCTGCTACAGGATATTTTAGTCTTTATTTGTTCTAATAGTCATATACATAATTTAGAAAATATATTCTAGACCAAAGTATTTTATTTTCATAAACTAATTTCTAAATACAAAATACATGTAATGCATTTTAAATTAGCTTTGTGGTACACTCAGACAGCGCTCTTTGAAAACAGGGGTAGAAAAGACAAAAGTGATCTGAATCTGAAGGAGGGGTACTTGGGAGACATGGGACAGAACAGACCTATAGATGTTTCATTTTTTTTAAGCATTGGTTTCAAGGTATACATTATGTTAAGGATGGTAAAACATAAACAGGGTTATTCATTAAAAGATCACTCCAGATTAAACAACTTTACCTTGCTGATATGTTTTGTGTGTGAAGAGTGTATTCTGCTTTTATTCATTTCGCAAAAAGTGCGGATCTCAATAGAAATAACCCTCCTTTTTTTTATTTGACACTTTTTGACACTTTTATGAATTAACCTGGTTACACCCCCTTGGCTTTCAAGCAGACAACAGGTAATGCTACTTCCTGGTATTTCATGTAATGCTACTTCCTGGTATTTCAGGTAATGCTGCTTCCTGCTACTTCCAAGGCAGCTGACATTAAAAGGCATCTATTGCCCAGAGTACCTGACTTACAAAGACTTTTCATTGAGCTGCATTGGGAAGTCTGTGTCACGGCTCCTGACTTCTCTGCTGGCGTGGCTGCACTCAAACATAGCAACCACGTCATCAGATGTTTCAAACTTACCTTGGGCTCGGCGGGCAGCTACCCAGTCTCCCTTCGTTACTGTCCCCAGTGGGTGCAACGTTCATAGGAACACCGGCTGCTGCGGATCGTACTTTTATAAGAAACTTACCTCTGCCCACAACAAAGATGGCGCCGACATGCATGCGGCGTCACGTCATAGACGCACTCGCATGTTTTGGGGCCAGAGGTCAGAGAAAGCCAATTACAGCCTAAAGAGGGTTATTTAAACCCAAATTACCTTTTTGTCAGTGTCCTGTCATGGTTTCCACCAGCTGGTTATATGAGAGTGTGTTCCTGATTGTGTTTTTCTGGTATTTGACTTCGTTTTGACTTCCCTGATTTCTGGTATCCTTGACTTCTGGCTTTCCTCATCATTGTGTCTTATTCTGTGTCCCTGACCTCGACAAGTATTTTGACTATTCTGCGGTAAGTTAAGTCCGACCATTCTAAGGTCCAGTTAGACGTTATGCTTAGTCCTAGGTGTGATACTATTCTGCATGCTGGATCAACTATAATCCTGACAGTCTGTGATTGGACAGCAACAGAAAGTCTGGGCGGGGTTAAAAGAGCTTGCAAAGGCAGCAGACAAGAGAAATGCAGTTTTTGCAAGCTGTTTTTAGGTATATCCCCAATGAAAAAAACACATAATTAAAAGCATGCAAGTTTTAATTTGGGGTATATCAACTAAACAGTGAGTTTATATTTATTTTGTATTTGGGTAGTGAAGTGTCCCTTTCAAGTGAAAGCTATTGGGAATGCAAGGTGAATTCAAAGTGAATTTAAAATTTGAGACCAAACGATAATAAAATAACAAACACATTGTATAAGTGATATATTTGTTGGCTAACAGAAGATGAATATTTTTATTAGCTTTTAGGACACTAAGGTCGCTTCAGACCCTAGTGTATTGAAAGTTTGTAAAATGTCACACTTTTGTTTAGGTATCATACTCACAGTGTATTTTATTATTTTTTAATTTTTTTTAATTCTTATTTAGTTAACTGGCTACCTGGTACTAATAAAACAATTTTAGACCAAAATAGACAAACCGGAAGCATAGCTCACTTTGAATTCCTGAAAATGTTAGCTTTAGTTAATAACCCTATAAAATTCCTGTGCTATTGAGGACTGGTAAACTGTTAAAAAACAAGTTATTGGAAAGGAAATTCTGTGATTTCAAGAAGAAATATATATTATTTTTTTTTACAGAAAAAAGTTTTAGACTTATCCAAAAGAGGATAAGCTGGAACAATAAATGATCAGCTTTTTAAAATAACTGTGTGGACATCAAGACAGACTTTGGATTTTGAAGCATATTCAATGTTTTGTGTGCCAGAGCCTTCAGGATAACCACATGTATTTCAAAACTAATACTCCATAGATAAGGGGGTGCCCAGCAGGTAGAACCCCAGATGTTGTAGGACTACAACTCCCATGAATGACAAAGCATCATGGAAGCTGTAGTATTAAAATATCTGGGGAACTATTATGCATCGTTTAGCGCTGTGGAAAATGATTTAACCCTTTGTAGAACGAAACTTATGTGTTACGTGTTAGGTTGAAATATCCCATATATTGGGATCCAGCACCCTGGCACAGTTATTTATATACAATTATTTACTGTACTGGTCGGTAGACTATTGATCTCTTTCTTTTTATTAAGCATTGTTTTTTGCTGTGGAAATGATTTAATACTTTATAACAGGAATGCATGTATCTCCCTTTTTCTTGATTTCTCTTTCTTGGTTTACTTTTATTTGCCCCAGGAGACATAAGGCTTTCTATTGTTTCCAATTTGTGGGAATCCATGCCCGCAATACCAAAGTAACCAGAGTATTGTCGTACATAGTTCATGTTGCAATTACATTTGTTAGGTTTTTTTTCATGGTTTTTGTTATGTATATCAGGGTTTTTAAATTTTGATTTACTATTTTTTATTCTTTTATATATATATATATATATATATATATATATATATATATATATATTTATTTATTTGTGTCCTTTGATGCTGCTGATTATATTTCCTAGGACAAAAATAGACATACTGTATAGATTGGGTTTATGAAGCTCAATTAATATTAATAAATAGGCAAACTCTAGAGAGGAGTGTTGGGGACACAATTGGGTCAATACCTACCATAAGCTTTTTTTTTTTTTAAATCTTTTCTCGCCTGCCATGGAAAGTGGAAGTATGCGTGAAGCTCTAAACTTAGATGTCAATAGAAGGAAATCTTGATAGATCAAATTGTAAGAGAAGCTATATTATACCTTGTTACTTATAACTAGTCATGACTTTAAATATATTATCCATTAACGCACGTGGGTTAAACTCTCTGCATAAATGTAGGATGTTATGGGAAACTGCACAAGAACTCAAGGCTTCTATCATAGGCATACAAGAGACCCACTTTGTACAAGGAAAGATTCCTTATTTTAGGAATAAAACATTTTCTACTATGTTTGTTTCACTCTTTAAACCACTCTAAAAAATGTGGAACAATTATAGTGTTTAATTCAAACCTGCAGGTTCAAGTAGAGTGCCACTTTGAAGACCCCCAGAGTCACTTTAACATAGTATCTTGTAATATATCCAGGGAAGATCTTATGTTATTAAATGTATATTTACCGCCTAATGACACTTTAACATCCTTAGAAAGGGCATTACGTAGAATTCCCAATGATGGAACAAGCAGGGTAGTACTTTGTGGTGATTTCAACTTACTCATGGACCCTAATATGGATGCCTCTGGGTTCCAATCCTCTGCTGCTAAAGAGGCCGCTCATAAAAAAAGCAGGAGGCTTGGATCCCTGATGCAGGAGCATGGTTTTTATAATGCTTGGCGTTTATTAGACCCTGGCTTAAGAGAATATACATTTTACTCTAATGTCCAGGAGAAATATACCCGCATTGACTATTTTTTTTGTTAACCGTTCCTTTCTCTATAACCTGCGAGCTATTACAATATATTCAATATTCTAACTTATGACCTCTATCTCTTTAAAACCTTGACTATAAAATGTATGCTAACATTTACTTTACTTTACTTAAAATATTGATAAACGATCAGATGGGATTTATAGGGGGGCGTCAAGCTTCAGATGCCACTCGTAAAATCATAAATATGATTTTGGTGGCTGGGAACTCTTGACACAGAGAAGACATTTGATCTTCATTGGGGCTTTCTGATACAAGTTATGGAAAAATTGGGTCTGCCATATAAATTCATAAAAGCTGTTATGGCTTTATATTCTACCCCTATGGCAGCTGTACTTCTCTCTGGTTCAGTGTCACAATAAGTTACAATAAGTAATGGCACTAGACAGGGTTTCCCTCTGTCTCCACTGTTGTATATTCTGGCTTTAGAACCTTTGGCATATAGGATTAGAACGGGGACAGCTATTAATGGAATTTCAATGCCTAATTTCACCTTGCAGAAGTTAGTTCTTTTTGCAGATGACATTCTCATAGTCTTAACTAATCCTACTCAGTGTTTACCCTATCTTAAGGAAGTGCTTATTTCTTATGAGAAGGTCTCCTATCATAAAGTGAACTCAAAATAATCGCAGTTCTATCCATTAATATATCAGAATTACAATTATCTCAACTCAAAATGACATATAAGTTCGATTGGAAGTTGATGTATATCCAACACCTGGGGATAAGGTTGTATAAAGACTTGGCTTTGTTAACAACTTTACATTTGAAACACGTATGGGAGCAGGTCAGAGGGGACATGGAAGGTGGGGAAAAATTGAACTATCCTGGTTTGGTCGCAATACCTCATTTAAAATAATGGCACTTCCAAGGTTCCTGTATCTATTTAGAACTATCCCCCTTCCCTCCTCCCCTTCGTTAAAGATATCCAGTCATATATAATCATATTCATACATGCTCATGAAAAACTTATAGTTACTTTAACTACGTTATATAGATCTAGACAAAAAAGGAGGTATGAGAGTTCCAAATCTAATTCATTATTGTACCACTTCCTCTATATCACAAACCTTGTTGTATTGTTCAAAACCAGAATCGGTGTTGTGGGTTAATATAGAAGATGCTTATCTGAAAAGGGGAAGGGTATCCTGGTTCTTATGGTCAACATCCGAGCTACCCACATTTCTGGCTTTACTGCTGACTACTAGTTATAGTGTGAAAACATGGATTAATTTGGAAGATAGATACCTTAACTTCAACCAGTCTCACGATATGCTCCGTTAGAGACTTTAAAAACAACTATTTCTGACTTAGATATCTCAGGCTGGGTGATGGCTGGTGTTGAAACTATCAATCAGATGCTAAGAGGAGACACCATATTGCCCTTTTCTTTAGCGTTACAATATAATATTCCACACCGTGATTTTTACAAATATCTTATGATTCTGCATTTTTGGCATCGTTAACACTATCTAGAGGATCAGAGGCAGATGCCGTTTTTTCTAATTTATTAAAAAATGAGCCTAAAGGGCGTAAATCCCTTTTGGTATGTTCCCTAATCCCTAATATCCTCAACATCCTTAGATAAACTTTCCTTTAAATCAGGATGGGAAAAGGAGTTAGGCCATTCAATTTCTGATGAAGATTGGACGTCCCTGTTAAGATTCACCGAAAAAATCTCAAGATTTACAAACCGTATAGAACTGTCACACAAACTGCTTACTAGATGGTACTTAACCCCGGTCCGATTACAGCATATGTACCCAAATGTCTATAATAGTTGTTGGCGAGAATGTTGGAAGATTGGCTCACTATCACATATCTGGTGGGATTGCAAAATATTTCTTGGAAAAAATTATTTTGATTTTTTAAATCTAATCTTCAGGTCTGCATTCCCTTCTCTCTAGAGGTAGCACTATTAAATAATTATCCGATAACAATTCCATTACAAACTAAAAGATTGATATCCATTTTCTTTATGACTATTAAGACTTTTATTGCTAAAAACTGGAAGAGCACTGAATTTCCTTCAAATCACGGTTTATTAAAAATGCTTTATAATATAGGTCAAATGGAATACATGGCATATTCGGCTACTTATTATTTGTCCAAGTTCTGGAAAATATGGGGTCCTATATTAGAGGAAAGGGTAAGAGAAGAGGATGGCTGGCTGAGAATAAATTTTGTGGCCAGCCTAAGGCACACCTATGCAATAATCATGCTGTCTAATCAGAATCTTGATATGCCACACCTGTGAGGTGGATGGATTATCTTGGCAAAAGAGAAGTGCTCACTAACACAGATTTAGACAGATTTGTGAACCATATTTGAGAGGAATAGGCCTTTTGTGTACATAGAAAAAGTCTTAGATCTTTGAGTTCAGCTCATGAAAAATGGGGGCACAAACAAAAGTGTTGCATTTATAATTTTGTTCAGTGTATGTATGTATGTATGTATATATATATAAATATATATATAATGTTTTTTCTTTTTCTGCGTTATTTTTATGTATTATTTTGATGTATTATTATATTCTTGTCGTTGTTTTTTTTTTGCATATACTCTAATAAAAATATTTGAAAACAGAAAAAAAAAATATAATATCTGGGGATCACCCTTTTGGGCACCCCTACCATAGGTATTCAGATATAGTGTAATCACAGGATGCACATCATACATTCCTATGATGAGTGTAGCATGAAGGTACTCTTTGGGCACAGAAAAATGAGAAAATGTTATCCAACAATACTTTAGCAGTGAATATGATGCTGTATACACACCCTGAATAATTTAACACATTTTATAATTTCCAATAGCAATTTGAGGACCATTGAACGTGATCACATGTTACCCCACATTATGGAACGCCTTTTCATAATGAAGTACTGTCAATTCTGCTGTTCCAATCAGATCAACTAATACTGGTACATTACAAAAGCACTTAACTCTGCCAACCATCACTAATGAAAATGGTATATTTCCTAATTTTACATTGAAGGTATCCCTGACCATTAATCTACAGATGAAATTGTTTGTTTGACCTTCAAGTACCCAATGTTTCTCAAGCATAATTTGTTTTAAACACAAAGAATATAGGGTATAGAAGGGAGATTAGAAGAAGGGAATATAAAAGCAAAATATATCTAATTGTAATCCTTGTATAACCAAACAAACTGAACCAATCAAAAGGTGGAGTAGAGGTTCTTGAAGGCCACGTTAACAAGGTGGCTGTATGTTTAGGCAAGCTGTGTGTGACAAAGAAAACAAGTTTCAATCTTATTCATATATATCCATCTCCTAAAACCTATTGACTAACAGAATGGGGCAAATCTCATTCCCATGAAGTGGAATTAAATTGTAATAGGTTTTATTCTGGATTTCTAATGGAAACATGTCTGTTTATTAAATGCATATAAGTGTTGCATAAGTGGAATCAGTTTAATGCCAAGGAGAGCTGTGACTCATTTTCCTCTTAAAGTTTCTCATTTATTAATTTATTCACTTTACCTTTTCACAGATAGTGGTTGTAAAAATTCATGAAACTTTAAGTCACCAAGATCCTTTCATCAATATGTGATTATAACTCTATATTCAATTCAATTACCTCTAGGCTCCTGATACATCTTCTCCAGTCCCTCAAAAGGCTGCTCTGTTAAGAATATTTTCACAGTATCAAGTGCACTCATGATAACAGGTTCTTTCTCTTTAACTTCCCTCTTGAATGCCTGTGAAATAAAGAAAATGTGAACTATATATATATATATATAAAGTTATAACATTTCATTAGATATTTTTTTATTCATAATTTTAAAAAACGAAACATATTTCAGAAAACATGTCTAAACTACAAATATAGGGAACAAAAACTCTTCCGAGGTTTAATAGGATTTAATAATACAAGTGCACTCGCACACACTCATCTGTTTTCAAGAGCAAATATGCTAATAAACATAGAAAAATAGATCTATAAAAATAAATGTGAAAATATACAATAAGATAAACAAGTATATGACAATTAGTCTTTATCTACCAACAAAATGTTTCAATGTTACTTTCAGACATAATGCGCCTAATGATAAAACATCCTCAATAAATTGTAAGCTTGTTTGCTTACTTCTAAATATCCCCTTATTATTTAATTGTAAAGTGCTATGGACTATGTTGGTGCCATATAAATACTACTACTAATAACTGTGCACCCCAGAATGTGTTATCTTAGTTATCTAGAGATGGAGATGAATTAAAATATGATTTTTAAAAAATGTGAACAATTTGAATCAGGGACTGTGCCCTAATACTTTTACTGAGTAGAACAGATACTTTCACACAGAGGACATATTTTATGGTGTAAGCCTTATTGTATGATATCGCTGTTAGAAAAAACAGAAATCCATTTTTATTAAATTTCATTAACAAAACTACAATTAATACGTCTTTTTTTCCAACCCCTAGAACTACAATAGATTTACTTTATACCTCTTATCTTGATATTCTATAACTGTAGAATAGTAATCTAAACTCCCAAATTCTTGAAATTGTTTACTTATATTAACCAATCCCTTTATCCACATGACCCACAGTTGACTTTTGCGTTTATCGTTACATTAATCAAAAACCAGGATAAATAAAACAATTAACTGCAGTATTCTAACAAAACTAATATTTTGGATTAATTTAAAGGTCAGCAATAACATTATAAGATATATTTGATGTGCATTTCTCTTTAAGGTTGGCGAATGGAAATGTGCTTCAATAAATTCTGCAGAAAGAAGTGATAGGAATAGTTTCAAAGCACTCTATTTTAATTGTACCTCCCTTGAACAAAAGATATTATTTCACTTGAGATTCATTAGTTTTCTCACTGCTTTTTGAAATTAGTATTCTGTTTCTTTTGTGTTAGATTTGAGTTGCTGGCATTTAAGTCCCAAAAATGACATTTTAAGACAATTTGTATCTCATGGGAAATAAAATGAATTTATCAAACTGGTTCTGGCAAAGCTATGCCAAAGGGAAAGAGACCAACATTGATAACAGAATTAGCCGAAATGAATGTCTAATTTACAGCTAATGATTCTAAGCTAATTTTATTGGATTTTTGAACTTCTCCCACAGTTTGTGGGTCCTGCTGAGAAAATCGAACATGCATAAAATATGAGCTGACAAATTAACAAGTAAACTACTTTATTTAAGTCTTTCTATTTGTCATATGCAAAGGAACAATAATGGTATTCTGTCCTATGTTTTAATAATGTTTATTGATTAGATCATTTATGAGCTCAGCAAAATTCAAAGGTGTTATTATCAGTGCTACCAAACAACAGATATTGTTAAATGAAAACACTACATGAAAGTCGAAAACGGTGATGTTTAATTATAAAATATAAAAAATGATAAAGATGTTCAAAAATTGCCCTTTTTAGTTGTAACATGTAATATGTATATGCAATTATGCACCATAATATTATTGATATCAGATTTAATGAGCATCTAATTATGTACGAGTAGCATAAATAGAATAATTTAATTATTTCACCATCTCAATGCCTCTGGTTCCTTCTTGCTTAACAACCCTTTTGGTAGATATCACTCATTATTTTCCTGTTGCAGTGGAGAGGGCAACTGCTCATATTTAAAAGGAGGTAACGCAGACATAATATAAATGATTACTTATCCATCTCAAACGTCGAACAAGACTTCTCACTAAAACCCTGTTTATTTTAAAGGGTTTCTCCAACCTAAAACCAATGTTTTCATAAAATATTTTCAGTTGCAAAAACCCCTTCTGTTCTGGTCTGCCCTTCCCAAAAGCTCCAAAAATAAAAAACGCTTAAATTTACCTCTTTTCCCTCGCCAAGCCCAACTTCTCCCTCAGCTCAATCCTCCTTGGCTGACGCCACTCCACCTCGCTGGAGTGGAAGGGATTCACAGAGAAAAATGGACTGCGGAAGGACATGGTGGCAAGGCGTAGAGGGTCATGCTGACTTTGTCTGTCTGGCACCAGCATGCTGTGTGTGCTGGAGTCGGATGCAAATTTTGCACAGAAATTTCACAACCTTGTTCTGGACTGGCTAATGACACTGCTGGAGGTTTCACCTCTGGCAGTGAAGGGGTTAATCTCTTTATATGCAGCTTTTCGAAGCAAAACACTGCACATACAGAGTACAGGCACCATATTTACTTCAAACCACTGCAATGGTCATGGTTCTTTTTGGTGATTAATCTTTTTGCCCAAATTATTTTCATGAATGAGATGTAAAGAATCCGGTCACTATTATTTGATTGTACCTGTACCAGCCCACCCTACTTAATCAACTCATAATTTTACATCTTGACTTTTTTAATATATTAACACATTAAAGGAACACTATAGGGTTAGGAATACAAATGTATATTCCTGACCCTATAGTGTTAAAAAGGCAGTTTAGGCCCCCTGCCTCCCACCCACCCCTTAAAAATAGTTATAACTTACCTTTATTCCAATGCTGCATGGACCTGCTGGCGCTGGCCCTGCTCCGGTCCGCCTTCTTGGCTGACATCATGAGAATTGATGATCGCAACCAATCCAATACTTTCTAACAGGAAAGCATTGGATTGACTGATATAATCAATTCTGATGATCTCAGCCAAGGAGGTGGGGTAGGGGGTGGAGCCAAACACCACTCTGGCCAATCAGCATCTCCTCATAGAAATGCTGTAAATCAATGTATCTCTATGGGTAAAGTTCAGTGCCTCCATGCAAAGCATGGAGTCACTGAACGTCAGTGCTGCACATTGTACAGAACTGCTCCAGGAAGCACCTTTAGTGGTTGTCTGAGTGACAGGCATTGTTTACAGCAAAAAGCCTGCATGGACATACTATACTCACCAGAATAACTACATTAAGCTGCAGTTGTTCTGGTGACTATAGTGTCCCTTTAAATATAGAATTTCAGTCAAGGTATACTACTACATTCTCCTTCAATTCAATGTCACCAAAACATGATACAATTTTCAGCAATTATCTGATAAGTAAAGACTCATGATCTGAATATCACAAAGTGTAGAAAACAATCAGAAGATCAGTGTCTACTATCTTGATGAATCACTTAGAGATATTCTGGTGTAGATGAAATACAATTGTCCCATCTACTCTTCTAACTCCCATTGGCATAGGCTCCCTTCTATTATGTTTCCTGGTCAGGGAATATATGTATTTAGCCTAAACTTCCTTAAATTCTTCAAATGCATTCATCTCTTCTTTTGCTTCTAAATGGCTAGAACTATTTCGTGCCCAGATAGATAATTGTGTACTTAAATTTCTTCTGCTGCACTATTTTCATCATTCAACATCAACGTCCGATCAGCCCCAATGACAGTTATCATGGCATCTAGATGAATCTGATATGTTACACAGCAAACCTATTTTTCTAAACAAGATAAGTTACTAAGTTTAATAATAAGAGTCTTACTACAATAACGATACCTAATTCTACTAAATGATCCCAGTCATGACCTCATTTTCAACAGATACACGTTGGTTTAACACTTAATATTATGTTTGATATGCTCTGAGTGACCATTTAGCAGTTCAAAACAAGTTGTATTTTAATATACATTTTGGTTACTATATGAATAAATATGATATGTCTGTGGCAGTTTTAATTTAATACTTTTGGATAAGCTTTTCATGATTTTTCAAAATATTAAAGTATCAAATATATCAGATCTAAAACTATATCAAAATATTAAAGTATTTTTCAAAATAGTGAATAATTTGAAAAGCATAACCATTTTTTTTAGCCTGTTTAATAAAATCTCAGAAAATTTCTATGAAAAAATGATACGGACTATATATAGTAAATATTTGCTAAACATGTATTACTTCTCTATAGTTCCTTAACCCCTTAAGGACCGAGGACGCATTTTTGCGTTGCCGACCGATGACGGTCCTGAACCGTCCTAACGGTCCTAGTTACTTACCTGATCGCCGTCGTTCCCCCGGCGGCGATCAGCGTGGCTCCGGTTGTGGGGAGACTGCCTGCAGCCCAGACAGTCTCCCCACACTGAATTAGGACCCTGTGGCCATGTGATCGCTCAACACAGCGATCACATGGTCACAATAGGTGTCCATGTGTCTGCCTGCAGGGGGACTGCCTGTGCTGACAGGCAGTCTCCCTGCATGTGTAAAATAAAATTAAAAAAAATAAAGTTAATGTTAATTAAAAATAAAAAAATTATATATGTGTATATATATATATTTATATATGATGTCTATATATAGACATGTCTATATATCATATATATAATGCCATACTAAGTGTATTTTTATATTTATATGTACTTATATTAATATAAAAATACACTTATAATTAAATTACACACGCATATATATATATAATATATATAATAACTATATATATTGTATATATATTATTATAAAATATAAATAATAAGTAATTTAAATTAAATAATTTTTTTTAAATAATAATAAAAAATTTAAAAAAATTATATATCTATATGAAATTCTAACTGTATTTTAAAATTAATATATATATATATATATTTATATCAAAATACACTTAGAATGAATTTGTATATATATCTATGTATATATAAATAAATAAAAATAATACGAAATATACATTCATACGTCCATATACAAAATTACATAAATAATTATATAAATATACACGTAGACTTCAAATATATAAATATGCATATATATATTTAAATTCTACGTGCGTATTTATGTAATATTTTTACATGATTCAGTAATTTTATTGATTGCAATTTGAGGGACCTGCCTGCCAACCCAGGCCGAAAGTCCAGAGAATTTAATTTGCTAGCACTGTATTTTACCCTGTAACGTTCTACGACACCCTAAAACCTGTACATGGGGGGTACTGTTTTACTTGGGAGACTTCGCTGAACACAAATATTAGTGATTCAAAACAGTAAAACATATCACAGCGATGATATTGTCAGTGAAATTGACTTTTTTTGCATTTTTAACACACAAACAGCACATTTACTGATGATATAATTGTTGTGATACGTTTTCCAGTTTTTAAACACTAATATTTGTGTTCAGCGATGTCTCCAGAGTAAAACAGTACCCCCCATGTACAGGTTTTATAGCATTTTTGAAAGTTACAAGGTCAAATATATGGGTCAAATATTTTTACATTGAAAATGGCCAGGTTGGGAGGAAAGAGCCCGAATCCCGCCAGCATATTTACTGAAATTAAAAGCTATTTCAATCAGGGGGCCGCGTGAGTCCCGAGCTCCGTGCACGGCGGCGAGAACAACCGGCCCAACTTGACCACCCACCTCGAACATCCAGGCACAAACCCCGCAGGAAACATGTCCCACCACAAGGGAAAGGGGAAAGGCGACCGTTCGTCCTTTTTTGCCGCGAGGAACCAGCACAGGCCGTCGGCCGACCAGGTAGGCCTCCAAGATGGCGACAATGATTCAGGGGAAAGTCAGGACTCAAGCCCCCCCTTACCCACTACACAAGAGGGAGAGGGAAAAGTCACCCCAGCCCTAATACAAAACATGCTAGATGCCCAATCAAACAAGCTGTTGGCACATTTCCAAACCTCCATATCTGACCTGAAAAAAGAAATTCAAGCCATTGGAGACAGGACAGAGCACCTAGAAAATAAATTGGAAACCCATGCAGCTGCACACATCACCATGCTCACTAAAATTAAACAACTGGAAGCACACATATCCTCACATGATAACAAACTGGCAGACCTTGAAGACAGGTCCCGCCGGAACAATCTGAGGCTCAGGGGCATCCCAGAATCTGTGGCAGTGGGGGACCTACAAGCATTCGCCACGAACCTGTTCCAGAACCTATGTCCTGACATACCAGCTCAAATGCTTCTCTTGGACCGCATACACAGAGTGGCTAAAGCAAAAGCAGCACCGGTATCTGCTCCCAGAGACGTGCTACTACGCGCACATTACCACCATATCAAGGAAGAGATACTCAGAGCCAGTAGAACAAACAAATCCCTAGCTGAAGTTTACAAGGACATTCAAATATTCGCTGATATATCCCCAGCAACATTAGCCGCGCGGCGACTCTTCACCCCAGTGACAACCGCCCTGAGAAAACACCAAATCCAATACAGATGGGGTTTCCCCACCAAACTGTTAATCATACGTAATGGACAGGCCACGGCAGTGCACAGCCCGGAAGACGGCATACAACTCTTAAACAAATGGAATATACAGCCGGCAGATTCACCCCAAACACCTAACACCCTACCTCCTGAGTGGAAACGGGCGAAACGTTAACCGTCGCCCACAACACCCCACTGCAAACTATTGTTGCAGTTAACTACCATACTTTACAGATCTCCAAGAACTTTGATTTTCCCCCCCAGAGGTCCCCTTGTGTGACCTGACCCACCCGCGCCATGGACCCCGCAGTCACCACAGGCAGCTACAATCAACACCCTCGAGGCTGAGGAGAGGGCTACAGAAACATTGAGGGGCATCCAGGGGCATCAGGAAGGGACTAACCCTCACCCTACGCTGTCACATGTCAAGATCACCTTGGGAACGATCCCAAAAGACACTTATCAATACAAGCAACCACAGACCCGCCCAGGGACTACCACCAGTGAGGGGCATCACCCGAGACACCCGACAGACGTCCACTCAGGTTAAATGGGACCGACTCAGTGACTGGAGAGAAAGGGTAGAGTAGGGTCACAGAAGTTAGTGGGAGCAGGGAGCGGGGAGGGCAAACAGTAGGCCAAACACAAGCCCCAAGCATAGAAAAGGCCCACCCCTACACTGGCTCCGATCTCACAACGACCGGGGACAAAAGATCACCTTCCACAGCCAGGGGACCTTTTAACCGCCCACTTGCAGCCAGGAATGAACCATTAAAACTCCCCCCCAAACAACGTTATCCCCTGACTACTCCGACGAAATAGAGTAAATACATCTAAGGCGTGAGGATCCCAATAAGGGGGAAGCCTTTACTGGAGGACCCACATTAAGGGAAGGAGGGGATAAACACTCACCTAGGTGGGGACGGGGAGAGGAAGTTAGAGGAGACTTAATCTTAGAAAGCGGCCAACCATTGCAGTATCTGTCGGGATTGTTTAAGGTTAAATCCTCATGTTAGAGGAAACCAATGTGTTATAATATGTACCTGTTACTAATGTTAATTTTATATGTCAAGTTGAGGCTCATACCACATTGTCTAGAAGTGCATAGATCCGCCTGTACGGAGCGTGGACACCCGAACCCATCAAGCCTAACCTCGACCCCGAAGGGAACTGGGTGACAAGCTCAGTACAGCCGAATCCAACTCTGTTCGCCGGAGGGCGATTAACTTTAACTCAATGGGGGATAGCCCCGAGTTAGTCCTGAGTGTTCGCCTATGCGACACTCAACACGACACCTTTCCTTTTCTAGCCTTTCATCTTCTTTTCTCCTTTCCTTTTTCTCCACAGGAGGTACGACGGACGAGGGGGGGTGGGAATCCCACGGATATACGGGTATGTTACTACACCACACTGTACACACACTATGCGGATAATATCACATAATGTTAAAGGGTTGAACACCCCGTCAAAACGTCATGCCCTCTACAAAGAAATAAAACAACTGCAGGGCGACATCATATGTTTGCAGGAAACACACTTCCGCAAATCTGACCCATGCCGCTTCGGCATCAAACAATTCCCATACCAATTCCACTCAACTTCAGACACTAAATCCAAAGGGGTATCCATCCTTATCAGCGGCCAAGTATCTTTCTCCTTAATCAAAAAATTAGCTGACTCTAAGGGTCGCTTCTTAATAATCATAGCTCTGATCAACGACGTTACATACACAATAGGCAACATATACGCCCCAAATGACCACCAAAGAGACTTCTTAACTAGAATCCTAGCCAAAATCGACAAACTACAACAGGGTTTCCTTATCCTAGGAGGAGATTTTAATTGTATCCAAGACCCTGTACTGGACTCATCCTCCGTCAAAACCCCCACACGACTCAAAGCACTATCGAAATTAGCCAAACAACTAACCACACTTTTCCACTCCTACAATCTTTACGATGTATGGAGGACCAAACACCCCCCAGACAGAGCATACACATACTACTCATCTGTACATAACTGTTACACCAGAATAGATCGGTATTATGTAAAAGGCACACAACTAAGACAGGTCTTGGAATGCGAGACTGGGAATATTGAATGGTCAGACCACGCCCGATCATCCTCACGATAGCAGACAAATTTGCCTTCAAAAACAAACCTCCTTGGCGACTCAATGAATCGCTCCTCCAGACCCCCCATTTCACAGAAAACATGCAGACGGAAATTGACCAATACTTTAATGCTAATGCAACACCCATGATGTCCACAGAAACACTGTGGCAAGCCCACAAAGCTGTAGTAAGAGGCCTCTTTATAAAACAGGCTGCCCACGCAAAAAGAACCTCCCAAGCCAAACTCACAGAATGGAGCAAAGAACTCCAACACTTAAATACACAAAACCAAACAAAACCCTCCAAACACCTTAAGAAACAGATACTGCAGCTCCAATCCAAAATCCAAGAGGTACACCTGCACCGCACCAGCTTCATGCTGAAAAAACTGAAACTTACCCACTACACTCAGGGCAATAGAGCCGGAAAACTATTAGCCTCCACACTGAAAGAACAACAGACTCGCTCCCGGATACCACATCTACACTCTGACACAATTGGTAAGATACTCTCCCCAGGAGACATTAGTAACGAATTCGCCTCCTTTTACACCCAGCTCTATAACATCCGGAACGACCAGGACCAACACCACGCCACTACTGAGGAATCCACTACATACCTAGACCACATTAACACTACCACGTTGTCAGCAGACCAAAGGGAATCACTGGCCAAACCAATAACCGCAGAAGAAATTGAGCAGGTTATACAGAATCTCCCAGCCAACAAAACACCAGGCCCTGACGGACTGTCTAACATTTACTACAAAAAATTCCGTAAAAGCCTGACCCCCCACTTGCTAAAATTATTTAACGATGCAGTTCTCAGCTCCAAATTACCTCAAGACATGCTAGCGGCGACAATAATCACCCTGCCAAAACCAGGCAAACCCCCCACGCACTGTAAAAACTTCAGGCCCATATCCCTACTTAACTCAGATGCCAAGATATTCGCCAAAATAATAGCCAACAGAATGTCAGACGCTCTTACGACACTTATCCACTCAGACCAATCTGGCTTCGTAAAGGGGAGACAAGGCACAGATAACACTAGGAGAGTACTTGACATCATGCACTCCATGCAAAGACAACACACAAAAGGGATTCTAGTATCCCTTGACGCCGAAAAGGCATTTGACCGCCTTAGCTGGAACTTCCTCGAAGCAGTGCTGAAAAAATATGGCTTCCCAGACGAATTCCTATCCGCAGTTAGGGCACTGTATAATGTACCCACAGCGAAAGTACTATACGGAGGCTTTCTCTCAGACTCCTTCACCATCACCAATGGGACGCGGCAGGGGTGTCCTCTGTCACCCCTGCTGTACGTCCTGGCCCTCGAACCACTCGCGACCCGAATTAGGGCCCACCCTGACATACAGGGAGTTCACATAGGAAGTACTGAACACAAACTCAGTCTATTCGCTGACGATGTTCTCCTCACCATCACACAACCAGACACCTCCATCAAAGCACTCACAGAGGTTTTGAAAGAATACAGCAGGCACTCATACTACAAGTTAAACGAGGCCAAAACACAAACCATGACAATTAACCTAGACCACAAGACGACACACAACCTCAAAACACACTACAATTTTGACTGGAGAAATGACCATGTGGTTTATCTGGGAATAAAACTAACAAAAAATCCGCTAAACCTAATCAAAGCCAATTACCTTAAAGTAGCCTCCGACATCCGCACAAAACTGGACAATTGGAAAGGTAAATTTCTGTCCTGGCTGGGTCGCATAGCGGCCTTTAAAATGATGCTGCTCCCGAAGCTGCAGTTCTTGTTCCGATCCATACCAGTGGAAGTCCCGAAGACATACTTTATCCAATTGCAAAGACACATAGACAGGTTTATTAATGACAGACGCAAATCCCGCATCCCAAAGGCCACAGCCACTAGGAGAAGGGGGAATAGGCAGACCAGACATCCTAGCTTACTACATAGCCACAATACTCAGCCACACCATCGCGGCACAAGATACAAAATACCAACCACCTTGGGTGGAGATTGAGTCCTACTGGTCCCTAGCAGAAGGGATCGCCTGTCTATTCTGGATACCTAAGCCCCTGAGACCACAAATGCACAACATGCTACCCACCACGGCCCTAATGCTAAAGACATGGGACAATAAAAAAGACACATTCTCCTCCTGGAGCCCAATATCGTTGGCTACCCCAATCAAATGTTTCAAATACTACATTCCCACCTTCGACAGCAGGGGATGGGAGGGCAGGGGAACAGTCTTTCTACACCAAGCATGGAGCGGGGAGAACTTGATCCCTTTCCCCCAACTCAACCTGCCGCTGAGCACACCCCAAATAAGTGGCCTGTCATACCTACAGCTACAATCCCTACTAAGAACCACCAACCAAACGAAACCCCTCCACCCACCCACAATACAAAACATGACCAATATAGAAAAAATGTGCGCAGGGCTACTACCAAAGAAAAAGGTCATAACAACCTGCTATGAGGCAGTTTTGAAAGACGATAAACGACCAAAGCCTAAATACACCACAGACTGGGAGGTAGAGATAGGACGTAAAATACCTGACGCCGCCTGGTCAGGAGCCTTTAAGATACACAAAAAATACACAAAATGCAACTCCCACGTAGAATTAATAAGGAAAGTAGCCACCAGATGGTACCTAACACCAGCGAGGCTAGCACACATGTTCCCAAACACCTCTGACAAATGCTGGAGATGCAACACTGACAAGGGAACAATGCTACACATCTGGTGGGATTGCCCGTTAATCAAACCCTTCTGGGCGGAGATCGCCAAGCTAATGGGGGAAGTACTACACAAACCAATACGGGAATCAGTGGAATTCTTCCTACTGTTCATATTCCCCGACCTCATTTCAAGACAACAAGGGACTCTGGCATTCCACATACTGATAGCAGCGAACTTGCTTATAGCTAGGAAGTGGAAATCCACCACTGCCCCCCCCATAGGCGAAGTGATACAACAGGTATCTCTCAATGGCCAGTACGAAAAAATGGCCCATGAGAGCTCTGATAGACACATTAAAATTCTAGACACATGGGAAAAATGGAATGAATGGGTGGAAGGGAAAAACCTTAGGGATGCGGCACAGGAGGCAACAACCTGGCGGCAAAGGGGTACTGTACCCACACCACTTGAAAAGCAGAACCCATAGGGACCACCACCTCCGTCCACTCTCCCCCCCCCCACCAACCTAGAAGACCCACGATGATATCACTCGTGCCTAAAACTAACCCTCCTCTCGCTACTCCTTCGCTAGTTTCCTTTCTCTCTCTCTCTCTCCTCTCTGTAGGAGTCCTCACACCCAGCCCTAAGCTGGAACTTCCTTAAAACTCCTGGGGTCCACACAGTCGGACACAACACAGAATACCAAAGGCACATAAAGATGATGCTACCGCAGTCTTTAGAGACCTTATAGGTACGGAAAGACAAACGAGATAAGGGGCCAGATACAGACAAACTACAAATTTAATGAGGCACGGAGTAAACTAGCTGGAGGCCCACAGAAAGCAATGACCATGCATATACAATTGTATAACTATATAATAATGTAACGTTAAGATAAAGAATGCACGCAACCAATGTAACAAAACATAGTGCTGATACACTGTTCGATTGTACTAACTAAAGTGTCTTGTGCCTGTTTGGATTTCCGGAATAAAAAAGAAATAAAGAAGAAAATGGCCAGGTTGGTTACGTTGCCTTTGAGAGCATATGGTAGCCCAAGAATGAGAATTACCCCCATGATGGCATACCATTTGCAAAAGAAGACAACCCAAGGTATTGCAAATGGGGTATGTCCAGTCTTTTTTAGTAACCACTTGGTCACAAACACTGGCCAAAATTAGCGTTCAATTTAGTTTTTTTACTTTTTTCACACACAAACAAATATGAATGCTTACTTTGGCCAGTGTTTTCGACTAAGTGGCTACTAAAAAAGACTGGACATACCCCATATTGAATACCCTGGGTTGTCTACTTTAAAAAAAATATGTACATGTGGGGTGTTATTCAGAGATTTATGACAGATAATAGTGTTACAATGTCACTATTGATAAATTTTAAAAATGTATGTTTTGAAACCGCAATATCCTACTTGTACCTATAGCCCTATAACATGCAAAAAAAAGCAAAAAAGCACGTAAACACTAGGTATTTTTAAACTCAGGACAAAATTTTGAATCTATTTAGCAGTTTTTTTCATTCGCTTTTGTAGATGAGTAAAAGATTTTTCAAGTAAAAGTCAAAAAACATGTATTTTTTCAATTTTTCATCAGATTTTTGTATTTTTTTTAAATTAAAATACATGAGATTATATAAATAATGGTATGTAAAGAAAGCCCCTTTTGTCCTGAAAAAAACAATATATAATTTGTATGGGAACAGTAAATGAGAGAGCTGAAAATTACAGCCAAACACAAACACCACAAAAGTGTAAAAATATGCCTGGTCGCAAATGTACAACATCGCAAAAACAGTCCAGTCCTTAAGGGGTTAATATAGCTTTTGTAAATGTGTAGGTAATAATAGTAATATATTATGATAACTAAGTAGAGCGTTATTCACCACTTATGGAAGCAGAATTACTACATACTGCTGAGACTTTGGACTACCTATCTTTTTAAATAACATCACAACTGTGCATCAGGTTATCACAATGACAGGGCTATCTCTTCCAAGTTATAAGAACCACAACATTCTTTGATTATATGCCTTAAAACATCATCTAAATTAAGTTATTATGGTGTCAGGAGGCCCCCAGAGGCACTCTTACCTCAAGGGGTGGTTTAATCCCAAATTTTTCTCCAGCAGCGATGTCCACCCCCCCTCCCCTCCCCTCTCCCCTCAGCGGCATCCGCCATCTGCATTTTCAGGGTGCCGCTGATTGGCTGAGAGGTACATTTCTTTCCAAACCAGTTTTGTGAATGGGGAGTCACTAGCCCCTAGCGGCACTCCACAGTTCCTGAATCTGAAAATTCAGAAGCTGGATGTCGCCAGCCTTGTGGCTGAACCTCCGGTGGCCTCAGGGCACCATAACAACTTAATTTAAATGAAGTAGTTTTGGTGCCTGGAGTGTCCCTTTAAGTTAATGGGGACATAAATACACTAGAACAAATACATAAAAATTACCAAAAATCATTTTTATGAAAACTTCCCCTTGATTTCTGTATTCCACTTTTACAAAGTGTAAACATATAGTCAAGGAAATCTTTTTGAAACATGTACTTTTTTAATAATTATTTTCAAGTTTCCTCTTGAACCATCTTGAGCTCAGGGTATCAAATCTGTTCTCAGACTGTTCTTCAGAATCTATTTATAAATTGTGCTTTCCAAATACAAATTGCTTTGTATTTGCATGTGGAAAATTAGAAAAATATATATATTTCTCTAAATGTTTCAACACAAGCATTTTTCATGAACATGTTTTTAATATTTATTTTTCAACCTGTTCAGTTTTCCAGAGTCAATAACTATGATGAACCTCTTGTGCTGTACTAAGCATATTTGCCAGATGCTGAATGTCTTTTTTAAAGTCTTTTGTAACACAAACGATCAGTAAAAAAAATGTAACGGAAATTTACCACAACAAAAAAGCGGTATACTCCTAACCTAATCATATCTACAGTGCATCTATATACCTTTCAGGTATCACGAGGTGTGATGGTGTAATACTTTCATATACAGAATGTAATAGTGCAGCCAAGAAAATCCATCTTGATTGTATAAAAGATTAAAACTAGAAATATATATTTTAAAGTTGCCAGTAGACCAGTATCACTTCTGTTGTACTATGCAAGGGCAGTGACCTGGCCCTGTTGAGGTCCTGCTGACTAAAATTTTTACTGCAATGTATAGCAGCGCTCCTCAACCTTTTCTCACCCAAGGCACACCAAAGCTCTTCCTAGAATTCCCCAGCTCACCACAAGCAAATATATATTTAAAAAAAAGGAGTAATAAAGTGCACATAGAAAATTTCACTTTGCCTCACAGAGCATGCCACAGTCTGTTTGCCCATTAAACATATGCCAATCCAGGTGCCCATTAATAAATCACAGTAGGTTTTCCAATTTATAATTTCCACAATGTGCCCATTAATACGTACCACAGCAAGTTTGCCCATTAATAAATATTAGTCATTGTGTCCATTAATAAATACCACACTGATGCACAGACAAACACAGTGACACACTGTCACAGTGGCCATTATGACTGTGTGTGTGTGTGTGATGATTGTTTTCAGGCGGTCACTGTGACAGTGTGGGTAAATTCAGAGTGAGTGAAACAGCATGAGAGGGGTGAATGAGATAGGGTATGGGCATGAGTGTGACAGGGTTGGGGGAGTTGAGTGAGACATGGGCGGAGAAGTGAACATGACAGGGCAAGGGGAGGGAAGTGTCACAGGATTAGGGTTAATATGACAGGGTGGTGTGGAATGGTTGGAGGGTGAGTGTTACAGGGTTGGGATGAATGTGACATGTTTGGAAGAGGGAGCGTGATACGGCGAGGGGTGATGAGCATGACAAGGTTAGGGGGGGTTTTGTGACAGGGTAAGTGTGGCATGGTTTAGGGACTGAGTGTGACAGTATTACAGGGATTAATGGGATAGGATGAGTGTAGCTGGGTGAAGGGAGGGTGAGTGTGACATGGTTGGGGGTGAGTGTGACAGTGTGAGAGAAGGTTAGTGTTACAGGATATGGTGGGTTTATGTTATAGTGGAGTGTGGCAGAGCAATAGGAAGTGAGTGTGGCATGGTTGGAGCGTGTGTGTGTGTGACAGAATTGGGGTGTTACTCTGAATGTGGCAGGGTGAAAGGTATTGCCATTGCTATGGCTATGAGCAACAACAGGCAACATAGCAATATTACACATTTATCACAGTGGCCTGCAATTGGTTGCCTGAACTCAGCTGTGCTTGTGTGTGTTTGTGCAGGCTTCATGTGTTTAAAGAAACCAACCAGACCTTCAGTAAGGTGACAGATGGATGGAAGGCAAATAGAGAGGCAGTTGGAAGGGGGAGAAGGGAGCGGCAATGTGGAGAGATCTGTTGTCAGACAGACAGTGGGCAGGCAAAACAGTGCAGGAGAAGTTAAAAGTTGGAGAAAGGTGTATTTATTCAATTTACCTCCCCTTAGAAGCAGGCTGACAGGAGGAGCAAGGGACAGAGGAGAAGGACAACTAAGCAGTGGACTCACCGCTGGGCAAGCCAGGTAACAGGCAGATAGCCAATGCCAGAAGAACAGAATGGGTTATTTACTTTACAGTCATAAATAATTATACTTGTATTGTACTTACAAGTACAATACAAGTATAAAAAATTTATTGAGTAACTTTTCAAAATGTAATTAAAATTGGAGGGTTTAAATAATGTGAGGGGTCGGATGAAAGGGGTGTGCAGCCAGAGAGTGGCACACATAGCGCCTATAAGCCTAAGGCTGGCCTAACAGTTTGTTTAATTTAGAATTTCTTATCTCCTGAAATGTTAATAACCTGCTAGAATCGCATTTGTATGTGATTGTAATTCAAATAGCAGAGCAGGAGATTGAAACTTTTTGAAACAGAAAACATAATTTAAATCTAAAATGGCAGAGAATTGACACTGCAGTGGCATGATCTGTACATCAAAAGTGCTACATTACACTAAGCTAGTTTTGGTGCTTTTATCAACTTTTTTGCATTAATATGCATACAAGTTTATACCTCTCCAGACATACCCTTGTTCTCTGGCGACAGCTATTTATAAGCTTTCTTTGATCAGAAGATCTACCAGTTACAGTCATTCAAGATTCAAATGGTTGAAACATTCCCACGTGCATTTTTGAGACAATGGGTGCTTGTACAGGGAGTGCAGAATTATTAGGCAAATGAGTATTTTGACCACATCATCCTCTTTATGCATGTTGTCTTACTCCAAGCTGTATAGGCTCAAAGCCTACTACCAATTAAGCATATTAGGTGATGTGCATCTCTGTAATGAGAAGGGGTGTGGTCTAATGACATCAACACCCTATATCAGGTGTGCATAATTATTAGGCAACTTCCTTTCCTTTGGCAAAATGGGTCAAAAGAAGGACCTGACAGGCTCAGAAAAGTAAAAAATAGTGAGATATCTTGCAGGACTCTTAAAATTGCAAAGCTTCTGAAGCGTGATCATCGAACAATCAAGCGTTTCATTCAAAATAGTCAACAGGGTCGCAAGAAGCGTGTGGAAAAACCAAGGTGCAAAATAACTGCCCATGAACTGAGAAAAGTCAAGTGTGCAGCTGCCACGATGCAACTTGCCACCAGTTTGGCCATATTTCAGAGCTGCAACATCACTGGAGTGCCCAAAAGCACAAGGTGTGCAATACTCAGAGACATGGCCAAGGTAAGAAAGGCTGAAAGACGACCACCACTGAACAAGACACACAAGCTGAAACGTCAAGACTGGGCCAAGAAATATCTCAAGACCGATTTTTCTAAGGTTTTATGGACTGATGAAATGAGAGTGAGTCTTGATGGGCCAGATGGATGGGCCTGTGGCTGGATTGGTAAAGGGCAGAGAGCTCCAGTCCGACTCAGACGCCAGCAAGGTGGAGGTGGAGCACTGGTTTGGGCTGGTATCATCAAAGATGAGTTTGTGGGGCCTTTTCGGGTTGAGGATGGAGTCAAGCTCAACTCCCAGTCCTACTGCCAGTTCCTGGAAGACACCTTCTTCAAGCAGTGGTACAGGAAGAAGTCTGCATCCTTCAAGAAAAACATGATTTTCATGCAGGACAATGCTCCATCACACACGCCCAAGTACTCCACAGCGTGGCTGGCAAGAAAGGGTATAAAAGAAGAAAATCTAATGACATGGCCTCCTTGTTCACCTGATCTGAACCCCATTGAGAACCTGTAGTCCATCATCAAATGTGAGATTTACAAGGAGGGAAAACAGTACATCTCTCTGAACAGTGTCTGGGAGGCTGTGGTTGCTGCTGCACGCAATGTTGATGGTGAACAGATCAAAACACTGACAGAATCCATGGATGGCAGGCTTTTGAGTGTCCTTGCAAAGAAAGGTGGCTATATTGGTCACTGATTTGTTTTTGTTTTGTTTTGAATGTCAGAAATGTATATTTGTGAATGTTGAGATGTTATATTGGTTTCACTGGTAATAATAAATAATTGAAATGGGTATATATTTGTTTTTTGTTAAGTTGCCTAATAATTATGCACAGTAATAGTCACCTGCACACACAGATATCCCCCTAACATAGCTAAAACTAAAAACAAGCTAAAAACTACTTCCAAAAATATTCAGCTTTGATATTAATGAGTTTTTTGGGTTCATTGAGAACATGGTTGTTGTTCAATAATAAAATTAATCCTCAAAAATACAACTTGCCTAATAATTCTGCACTCCCTGTATATGATATCCCGATTCCTGAATCTGCACTTTAATACATTGGTAATCAGTACTTCTGACCAAATAACTTAATTATGACTGAACCATAGAGCAAAGGCAATCCAGGAGACACACAGATAATTTATGCATTAAATAATATTTTATTTTAAATGATTTGAAAAAGTGAAGATGGTTTTCATTTGATTTCTCTGTACATAGAATATTATGTATGCATTTGATATTAAATATGGACTTCCATCTCAGGCAATTACTGTGTTTATTTTATATCCTTGCATAGATTGTCCAAAATTATTCCTTAAGCATTGTTGTGACAACAAATTATCAGTTTGTGGTTTTGGGAAGTTTTAAAAATAAAAAGACTTTTTTAGGAAATACAGGGAAATATACGTATTGATACATACCTTATTTCTTTTAATTTCATGATTTTTTAAATTGGATTTTCAGTACAGTACAAGAAGTGACCATGCAGGATGAAAAAATATCTGCTTTGAAGTTCATTAGCATTCCTAGAAATAATGTGAAATGCTCTCTAATAAGTATGCTATTGTTAACAAAGTGGGCTCCATTGGTACATGCCTTAATTAATCTACCAAGATCTTTGAGATCTTGTGCGCAACCTGAGCTTCCTCTATGTTATAGCAACTATCACCACTTGTCTCTCTGTATTAGCAAGGATTTTTTTATTGCTCCCTAGTGCCAACTACAGTTCATATATGGGTATTACAAGAATGTTTTCACAGATAAAGCTGAACTGATGCATGTGACATATTCCTAAAAGACACTTCCCCGGTGGAAGCCTCATCAAGAAACAGCATTGCATGTAAATTTTTACATAATAAAAGGATTATTTGCTACATTTTAAAAATTGTTACATTCTTGAACATGATCCTTTCAACTGAGAATCTCAAATTGCACCTTAAAACGCTTTAATGATTAAGAACACAAAGCAAGCCAAGATCCCTATGTCTTTTACCTAGTTCGTGGACGTATTGACTACTTTTTCAGACAAACAAGCTAAAATTGCAGAGGGTGCAAGGAAGGGATTTTATTTTGTGACCTATAACAGGTATTTAGTATAATTTTACAGGGGAAATGCATTTGAAATCCCTACAATTCCTCTTCTAGAAGTTACAAGCAATTTGAAGTGAACCTATAATCAGTGTAAATCCTATCCAAAATCTATTTCACTTTCAAGTGAGAGAGTGCCAATCATTTTGTTCTGGCCTTTACTCCCAACAAAAGAAATAACTAGAGATAATGGCAGAAAGATCTGCAGAGGACTGAGCTTCTGCTCTGCGCAACAACGTGTTGTTTCATTCTGAAGATTGAATCAGAGCACCGATATCCTAGGACAGCTCCTTAAACTAACAGGAAAGATTTGATGTGAAAAAAGAAAAAAAAAAATAGACAGCCATTGTTTTCCTGAAATCATTCAGTGATCTTCTTTTGCTTGTCATGAAGACGAAAGTAGTGTATTACGGGAGATTTCAAGCTATTTACTGAACATTGAGAAAAGAAAGAAAATACAAATCATCATGGATGTAAGTTGAAATTGGGTGAAAAAGGAGTTGTGTTGCTCCTTTTCTTAGATCAAAAATGACATCAAATAATGATCACACAGTGGGAGAACTAAACAAAAAATATAAGCCAGTAAGAGCCCCAGGGGACTCAAAGTGTCAACAAGGTAGGATGTTAGAAGAATTATAGACATGTACAGTTTATGAATCTAAAGACCTGCTTTGGTTGAAGGCGAATTACATTTAAACATGTTCTGTTGCCTGATCCCTTAACTCCAGTGTTATGATGCTGACAATTACAAGCCACATTAAAATCTATTGGTACAAGGTTATTTTATTGGCATTGACATTTTTTAACGTATTAAAGGACAACAGTTATTCAGGCTAATACATTTTAGCATCTTCATTTGTCTAGCTTTTATTTCACTTCTTTTGATCTATTGTATTGCAAACATAAATCATCTAAAAAAATCTAAATGGCATAATTCAACCTTCAAAACTTCTCTTGGCTTCTATCTCTGTCCTGACTTAAAAGGTTTAATGTTCATACGACTGACAGCAAAAGAGAGATGATCTTATTAAACAACACTAAGATTTATTCAAATATTGTATAGGGTTTATGTTTGCTACAATCTTATTCACCTGTCACTACGTATTATATGTGAATTCCCTTTCAATAAAAATATATAGCAATCCTTTAAAACATTTGGCTACTTCAAACTGACACTTAAAGACTATGATTTATGATTTATTTAATACAGGCTATATATATAGCATGAAGCCTATTTTCATCTTTTATGGAAAATGTGAAGTTTTTGATTGGTTGATCAGTTCTATGTGTAAGAAAACATGGATATATGATGCTCTGGGACAACAGAAAGCAGTTTGTATATATATTTGCACACATTCATCTATGATGTTGCTCCACTAGTGAAATAATGAAGCCTTTACATATTATCTAGAAGACATGGTCTTCATTGTGATGGGATATATTTAAACAGGCACTTTATGAAGCCGTCTATAAAAAAGAGCATGCAACCTTTAACCCCTTAAGGACCAAACTTCTGGAATAAAAGGGAATCATGACATGTCACACGTCATGTGTCCTTAAGGGGTAAACACACTGTGGATAGACAAAGGGAAACACTACTTAGGATGAAAACAACATTATTGAAAGAGAGACTGGTAGAGGAGTCAGAGACTTAGATATATGCAACATAAGATGGACAGAAAGACAAACAAAAAATAAAGAATGGTGATTGGCAGTCAGAGAAATTAGAATGGCAAGATGGAAAAAAATACTAGGATTTTGAACGGATGAGGGAGAGGGGGGTGGAAACTGGATTTTTGCCATGGGCAGTAAAAATCATTGCGCTAGTGTCTTGGGAGATATTAGGATTTTTTGTCAGACTTGGAGGAGTACATCTATAGAAAATTATGTGTTTCAGGCGATATATTACTCTTTGCTTTTTATCAAGTTGTACTTTGTATTAAAAGGTTTTCTTCACTTAGCAGATAATATATGCAAATAATCGAAACAGCCTACCCGATGTTTCTCAATCTGACTTTGTACTTTGGGAACATCCCCACCGACGGGTGCCTGCTGCTTGAGCTCCTCATTCTTCAGTTGCAGCCATGCCAGAAGTTCTTGCAGAGAAATGTGTAATCGCTTCCAGTGTTCTGTGCTGGCTTCTAAATGAGACCTGTAAAACATTATGTATCACATCATTGTCAGGGGGAGAAAGATCATGGCAAATGTACAACTAATTGAATACTGATAACAGTCACTTTTAGATGAGAAATAATAATTTATGTATGAACAGCTCTTTGATGGGGATTTATTGCTGATGGATAGAAGCAGATTTAGAAGCTATTTTGCAGCAATTAGTAGACATCATCCAATTAATAGGAACACAACACAGAACATTATATATGGATAAATTGGCTGCCACTAGTGAATTCATGATTAAAACAGTTATATGGAAATACTATACTTTAAGAAGTGGAATTTTAAAATGGAATGTTCAGAGACATTTAAAAATGTGAAGTACAACATTTGTGAAAGTTGGAAAATGTGATTCAGAATCGTCACAGTCATAAACAAACTTTTTTATTAAGAATTTCAAGAACAATTAAAGGCCCACTAAAGGCAACCAGATCCCCCTAGCCACTAGAAGCACTTAGAGCAAGAGAACAGCTAATCTTGGTTCTCCTGGTGAACTTATATTTGAGTGGAGAAGAGCCGCACTGATTGGATGAAGTATCTGTGTGATGTCGTGGGAGGTGGATGGAGTGGCTGCAAGGGCTTGATGGTGGCCCTGGAACAAAGCTGGGTAAAACCCTTTTTTCTGTGTTTTATTTAGATTTGGGAACAAGAAGCTTGAACTGCATGCAGAGGAAAACACTATAGCATACAGGTTTTATATTCCTAACACTATAGTCTTCTTTTAGATACAACTTAACTATAATAAATACTTTTTGGCAATCCCCTAGCCCTAAAATTACATGACACCTCACTACAACATTAAAATACACATAAAACTTATAAAAAATAATGTTTAGAGCACTATATGTTACTCATCCTTCTCACATGCAAAAAGTTATAAGTACTTTGAGTTTATCCATTGATTTATGAAAAAAGCTGAGGTACTAGGAATATACATATTTTACATACAGAGCTTAAGAATATCTGCATTATCTTCAACTCACTTTTATACCCAGTGGTCTAACATGATGAATGTGAAAACTGTGATACTGCTAGGAATGAGGTCTTTTCCCTATTTGGACAGAAGGCACCAGGATAACATATGCAATCTAGACCAATAGGGATTGAATTTGACACTCCATCTAGCCATCCCTCATGGATGTAATGCCAAAGTAATTGAAGTTAAATACACTTTTCCTTATGCCACTCTCCATTTTTTCAGCTAAAGACAGTAGGAGGTAAAAGTCACATCCACTGAACATCCACTGACATGTTACTTACTTACACCTCTGAAAACCACCATTCTCAGAATTCTTTGTTTTTATTTTTGTCCATCGTATGTAATACGGTAAAAAAAAAACTATCTGCTGTTAACACCCTAAGGCTGAAAATGGACTAGACATTTATAAGACAGAAACAATAGATGTAATCATTTTGAATGACTAGTAAATGGTGTGTTATTCCATTAGTGAGTACAGCTTTATGTTGCACATGTCTGATCCAATTTAAAACAATCATATCTTTGACTTTTCATTTGCACGTAACAACATAAGAGTCCATATACTAATAAAATAGAACATCGTACATGAAGTAATACATATTATATACCGAACAATTCCGGGACACTGGGGACACTTCACGTTAAACTTATGATTTTGAAAGTAGTGCAGGGAATTCAACTCAACATTACAATAGTGACATTTTATTGATCTTGCTTGGATTTAGTCTTCTACGTTTGATACATAAGATTATAAGGATACATATGTCAGTTTTGTTATTCATGAAAACAAAAGAAAGAAAACCAAGAGTACATTTTAGGAGGAAACATAAAAATAATCAGAAAGACTCCGGGATTAATTCCCAAAATTTAGTTGAAAATATCCACTTGGATTTTTTTGAATAAATAATTTTTATTTATTTAGTATTGGAGAAAAATGCATTATAGCAAGTCTGATATGCTATTAGTAGTAAAACTACTTAATAAATAAACATTCGGTAGGTGTACTTTGTCTGATACAATAAAGACATATTAAGAAACTTAGCAAGTAGGGCCTTAAGACGTGTGACATTTGAAGACAGATGTGGAATATTATCATATTTTTCACATGCTGCATTATATAATGTGAATACAAACACAGAGGGTACAAACACTTAACTGACAACCACAATTTTGAAGGGTTTATCAAGTGAAGGCACTCAAAGCAGTTTGTCACTATATCTTATGCCTCATTTTGTGCTCCTTTCTTTCTATCTTTTAACAACAGGATTTATTATATTCACTGCTACAAACATACACAGAATCTAAACTGGCACGGATACACCTTATATACAAGTTAATATCTAATGCCATTCATATGTGAATATCATTTTAATGTATGTTACTGTTTTATATCAGTTTGATCGCTGCTTTAATTAGTGTCTCACATGTCTAGAGAAAACAAAAAAAGGAATTTGTGGACATGGACCATCTCTACTGAAGAATACCTGTGAAGTTAGGTAGTAACATACATTTAAGTTAGCTAATGTTATAGGAAGAAACAATACGAATATATATTACATAGCGATTTAGCAATAGAGCCTGGTAAAAGGGTTCAGGATCATTAAGTTCAGCCTTTCAGACATCTGTATTACTGCTATTGATTAAAAGGAAGGGAAAAATGAGTTTGAAGTGACTTCAGTTTTTACACAAACTGGGGGAAAAATCCTTCTTGTCTCCAAATGAGCAGTCAGATTTATAGTTGGATCAATAAGTTGTTACCACATATATTCATTATTGTATCTCTGATTGTTTTATTTTATTTGAACATATTTCCAATCATATACTATGTTATTAAGAAGCCAGTAAGTTGGAACTTGACCAACAGCTAAGATGCATTGTCCTTTCCTATGGTATAAGCCAGAGGTGACCTAAAGGTAGATATTGTAGAATCATTTGGGTAATTGCAGTTCTAGTTCATATATCTT
The DNA here is from genome assembly GCA_933207985.1 of Pelobates cultripes. Lineage (NCBI taxonomy): Eukaryota > Metazoa > Chordata > Amphibia > Anura > Pelobatidae > Pelobates > Pelobates cultripes. The sequence goes on along the minus strand of OW240912.1, from coordinate 254,033,502 downwards.
TTAGGCATCCCCGCTATAAACTGTGCATGAGTTTGTGACACCTAGACTAAAATATATTAGAGATTTGGCTGTATGTTACCTTATGAAGAATAGCCCAAGCAGTTGTGCTTGTGGTATAAACATTTATTTTGAAGTAGTATATAGTAGTCATTTATGTTTGGTATCATAATTACTTTCTAATGCAAAATATTCAATCTCATGTTGATGAAAAAAGAGAGAAATCAGCCTGCTTTTTCTGTGTCCATTTTCAAATTTACATATAAATTATGGAATTTACATCCTCCTGCATTTTTCTATGTCCATTTACAAATTTGCATTAATATTATGAAATTTACAAGTGCAGAGGCCACCCAGGAAAAGCCTTCTGAATATGTTACAATATCAAATTAGACTTTCGTTGGCTCTGTCACCCGTCCTTTGAATGCCGGTTCTGTGCATTCCCTGCTTTTGCTCATTTTCTTCACTACACATCTCTTTTTTAACTATAATGCCTTATCTATAGCCAAGAAATCCCTTTTTTTTTAAATCAAATGCATCAAATTGCATGAAACGAAAAACCATGTCACATCTTTTTCTGCGTTAAGTAGTATTCTGGAAATGCTTGGTAACAAGTTCCTATCTTCAATCTCTCATAATAACATAGTAAGTGTAAGGGAGAAACTGAGGTTGCAAAAAAGACTTGAGTCCGTCAAACTTAACGATCCATATACCCCTTGTGTGATCGGTGATTTATAGCACACACCAAAAATGACAGTATTTACAATTTTCCTTCAACTGGGAAAAATATTCCTTCTTAGCTCTGGCAATCACTCCTCTCCTGGGCTCAGCATTCTCTTTAAGCCTATCTACACTCATGCTGCAGTCCCTGATTTGATAAAAGTGGATACCGCACTCCATTACATATGACAATAAAACATTTTTAAACAATGAAAAACTATAACAGCATATGCTCTAACAACAGTATAATTCCAAATGGGTTCTATTAAATTCTTAGATAAAACAGCTGAGAATTGCACTCTGCATACGGAGTAAAGATATTTATATCATAAATAATTGATCGCTATATTTTGGTTAATTAGGAAATCTTGGATGCATTGCATTGTAGCCATGACGCAATAATAAAATAAAAGTCCATGAAGCCAAAGAGTTTAGTGATGTCCACAGGTGTTCTTTTAATGCGACATCTCCAGACAGTGAATTACTATACTATTGTGATGGCTAAATGTAATTTATTTTGTTGATTGTGAACTATTTTAAAGAGGAGTAAGGCTTGGGTACAGGAAAGAAGTTGTATCACTGTGTAATTTGCACACATGTCACCATTTCACGTGTCCTCAATATTAATTAATATGTTGGAGTGCAATATCAACAGCGACATTGAATAACAACTTTCTCTGATTACCCCCACATAACATATGGTAATACAGACAAAATATTTTAAGATTCTGTTTTTCTATTTGGCAGTGAAGTAAGTATATGATGGGAAGCCCAGAGAATTAAGATTGGCAACTACTCGCTATTGTCTATTTTCACAATGTTCTCTAGAGATCTACTTATTCAGTGAACTGAGAGGTCCACCTGCTCACATCAGACCACTTCATATTCAGAACTCCATTATTTTATTACTGAAACCTTTGGTAATATTAGTAGTAGTTATGACACGCATATACGTAGACTTGGCAGATCATTGGATGAAGCTATATGATCAGTATTATAAAAATATGAGTGGTTGTACCACTCACAATGCTATATGGTGCATTTATTAACGTATCTATGTTATGGAATGATCCCTAACATGTGCCTTACATTTAACTACCCTCTCTACATACCTTTTACCATGGGAGGAATAGAGATTTGGGACCAACTTGTACAAGGTATCTTTCTTTCCTGCTTTCTTGTATGACCCTCCTTTAATGCCGACGGTTGATGATGGACAATAAAACCTATATCTGTGTCAAATATATGGAAGTCCTCACTGCTGCATGGAGGGGGGGAAAGGGTATGCAGACCATGGTATGTGTGGTGTTGTTTATACATGGAACAATGCACATTTTATATATGCTCAAACAAGCTTACATTCTAAGGGTGTATCACCAACATGTTGTCCATGTGATAACCCATTATATTAAGTCCAATCCCAGACTAGATTTTCAGTTTCTTATACTCTATTTTTTACAGAGGTTGATTTGTTTCAAAGAAAGAAAAATAAGGATCCTTCATTCATAGGTCATTTTTAGTAACCATAATTAGGGATTGAAAAATAAAGGGAAAAAACACAGTGCTATTGATTTCTGAATATAAATGAAATAGGTTATTTGGAGAGGTGAAAAAAATTGCAGAAAAGTTTAGAATGCATGATATGGTTTTAGAGGATAATTTACAGTTCTGTGTGGTTAATTCTCTAAAAATCATACTCCATTGAAATCAGAATTGCCAAATTGTACTTATAAATATAACAAGGGAAAAGGGGCAGAGCAGAACGGCGTGAACCCTGGTGATGTGTTGAACAAAGAAAACAAACTAGACGCCCTGACCTAGTAGTAACCAATAGAGATGTCGCGAACCGTCCGCGAACTTCTCGCGAACGGTTCTCCACGGTTCGCCAAGAGCTGTTCGTGGCGAACTCTGGTCAGCTGACACGTCCCGGCCAATCTCCAGCAGACCCTCCCTCTCAGACCCTCCTACTTCCTGGACAGCATCCATGTTGAATCTCTAGTAACCAACTGAGGTACTCGTGTCACAATATTAGAGGGACTAAGCAATACTGTATTTGTCTGCAATTTAAATTTACTGCTGCACACATTCATTTGTGGTACTTTGTTTCTGCTCATACAGCTATCTCAGTAGTATATAGTTATTATTGTATATACCCTCTCTTTTTAGTGTTCATTATATTCATACATGTTTTTTGAGTCTTGTGTTCTATATATCATTGTTAATGATTTAGTTTACATTTATTGAGATTTATTCTCTCTATATAGGAACAGCGATTTTTGTTAGACTCTATTTCCTTATATTACTATGTATTTTATATTAGCTATTAAAAGTTAAGTATTATTTCTCAGTTGTTACTACTAGGTTGGGGTATCTAGTTGTTTGTTTTCTTTGTTGTAGAAATATAGCAATATAGAACCTAATGACTGGTTTTAGTAGAGAGCATAGCATGAAAAAAAAAAGCAATACTGTCTCAATATTTAATTTCTTTTTCTGACACAACCAAAACTACATAAAACCGACAGAATACAAGTCTTATCTTTCCATTATATTTTCCCATTACCTGATATTAAGAGATTTTTTCCTGAGCTCTTTCCATCTGATATTCATGTTGTCAAGTCTTCTCTGCAACAGGACTCCATCTTCAGATCCCTCCAATGATTTAAGCATTTTTTGACCATTTTCATCCAAGGAATGAAATACTTCTGTATGTCCATCAATTTCACCTTGCAGTTCCTGTAACCAAAATAGAAACATAGTCTTGAATGTGAAGCATATGAAGTTGAAAAAAAACTATCTTATGCAGCAAAGGAAAATATAAGGAAGCAAATAAAGCCTGTAAAAAGGTGATTAGATTGTTCAATCTAGAAAATGAGAAACTAGCCATAGAGTGCAAGACCAACTCCAAAAAGTTTCATTTAAATAAATACATTTAAAAAGAAAAAAAAAAGTAAAAGTGTTGGTTCATGATAATCAGAGATGGATGTGTTAGTAAATGAAGATCAGGAAAGGGCAAAAATGTTAAATATTTTTTTTCCATCTATATATCTATGTATCAAGTAGGAACTTTTGGCAAGACATATTCAAATTATAGCTGCAGAAACATGAACAAAATTGTGATTGGATGACTCAAGGCAAGGTGATTCAGCAACCAAAGAAAGTTAATATAAACAAAGCCCCAGGGCCAAATGTTATTCACCTACAAATACTTAAGGAATTAAGTGTAGGAATTAAAAACACTCTCTTTTTAATCTTCAGAATTCTTTTATTTCAGAAATCATACCAGAGGATTGGAGAAAGACAGATGTGGTTCCTCCTTCAAAAAGGGTTCAAAAACATTGCCTGGAAATTATATACCTGAGGGCTTAACTTCTGTAAAAGTATTTGAAGGGTTATTAAGGGATAATAATTAGTCATTATTATCAGAACCTTATAACTAGCAAAAATCAACATGGTTTTATGAAACATAGATCCCATTAAACTAACCTAATTGCAGTTTATGAAGAAGTAAGTAAAAGTATAGATCAGGATGCTGTAACAGATGTGATCTACTTGGATTTTGAAAAGTCATTTGATACTGTTCCACACAACAGGTTAGAGTCCGAACTAAAGTAAATTTGTCTAGATGAAAATTCTTGTTCTTACAGAGAGTTGACATTAATAGCACATTTTCAGTCTGGACAAAAGTGGTAAGTTATGTCTTTTTTGGAACCACTTCTATTCAACATATTTATAAATGATCCTGAGATAGTCATTGAAAGTTGTGTGTCAGTGTTTGCAGATGACACAAAACTAGGTAAGATAATACAATGTGAGCAGGATATTACTTCACTGAAAAGGGTTTTAGTTTGATTATGAGACTGGGCAACCAAATGACAGATTAAATTTAACGTAGATAAATGCAAAGTTATGCATTTTGGGGTGTAGAAAGCACAAGTAAATGATAGGAGCTTGTCCATGCTCTAGTAATTTCCCGCATGGATTATTGTAACCCTCTCCTGATTGGTCTTCCCAAATAAATTCCATAATAAACGCGGCCGCCGCCAGACTGGTTTTCCTCTCTACTCGGTTCTCGCACACCTCACCCCTCTGTCAGGCCTTACATTGGCTTCCTGTATGCTATAGGAGTCAATTCAAGGTACTAATTCACACCTATAAAGCACTGAACAACTCTAGACCCTCTTATTTCTCTTCACAGATCCATAGGTATGTCTGTTCTCGGTCTCGTCACTCTGCCTGTGACCACCTCCTGTCCGTTGTTCGCACCCGTACGCCAACTCACGCTTGCAGGACTTCTCACGGGCGGCTCCCTTCCTATGGAATAGCCTGTCTACCGCCATCAGACTCTCCCCTAGTCTTGCATCTTTTAAGAAGTGCCTTAAAACCCATCTCTTTAGGAAAGCTTATGGCCTCCCAGACTAACCTCTACCTAACATACCTGTCTCTTGATCTCTCCTAAAGGGCAGCACTCTACTCTCTCCTCCAGTTCTGCTTTACTCCCACCCTATTTGATTGATATTTCCTGTCGTATTGTGTTGTGTTTTACACCCCACCTCCTATAGAATGTAAGCTCGTTTGAGCAGGGTTCTCTCCAACTTATCGGTCCTGTAAGTTTTTTGTAATTGTCCTATTTATAGTTAAATCCCCTCTCATGATATTGTAAAGCGCTACTGAATCTGTTGGCGCTATATAAATGGCAATAATGATAATAATAGTGAATTAGGAACAACAACACATGAGTAGGATTTTGGAACTGTTGTAGACATCAGCTGAATGCCAGTAAGGTATTGTGACACATGAAAATAGGCATTAATTCTCAATTCTCTATAATTTTGCCTCTTTATAAATCAATGATAAGAGCAATGAATATATTGTGCAATTTTGAGCACATGTTCTAAAGAAGAATATTATGGCATTAGAAGAAGTGCAGAGGAGGGGAAGAAACTTAAGAGGACATGATTATTTTTGCTAGGAAGTAAGTTTTACAAATTTAAATCTGTTTGGTTTAGAAAAATGACACCTCAGAGGGGACATGATAGCATTATACAAATATCTTTTGTTTCAATAAAAAAACCTTTTCTGTAAATATATTTCTAAAGAGGACTGTACATAAAACATAAGGTCGCCCATTTAGACTGAAAGAAGGGAGATTTAGTCTAAGGTAAAGGAAAGAGTTCTTTATAGCAAGAAAAATAAGAATGTTGAATTATCTGCCTGAAGATGGTTTTATCACAGTCTGTACAGATGTTTAAACAACAAATGGACGAATACTTGCAAAAATGTTTTACATTTCCAGTACTAACACTTTTATAATTTCTAACTGACTTAATGATCCAAGGAGAGATCTGACTGCCATACTGGGCTTGAAAAGGCTTTTTTCCCTAATTTGTTGAAAAATTGAGAAGCACTTCACTTCAAGCAGGAATTTTTGCCTTCTTTTGGACCACAGCAAAAAAATATGTGAGAAAAATTGAACTAGATGGGTGCAAGGTTTTTTCACCTTATGTAACCATATAACCAAGGCAGGGATGAAAGAAAAACATGGGGACGTCAATTTAACAGGTGATGTTACAGAATTGAATTGAATGCAGCTCTTTAAGATTGCATGCACAAGTTAACAAAAACACACAATAAAAAAACAAACTGCTTTAGTTTTATAGTTATACCAACAACTAATTGCCAATGTATGTTACAAAAACATGATTTAAAATATTTGCAGCATTTATTAGTCTCAAAGATGTACAAAGATGACCTTTAGATCCTAATGTGCCTGCTACATGAGCGACAGAGAGATCAGAAGATCTCCATGATAAATGTCTGTGCTACTTCTGCTACTTCTGTTGCAAGGTAATATGGGTCTCTGTGTGTGTCAATGTGTTTGTGTGGGTTACTGTACGTGTCAGTGTGTTTGTTTGGGTCACTGTGTGTGTCAGCATGTTTCTATGGGTCTCTTGTGTTTGTCATTTTTGTGTTTTTGTGAGGGACACTGTGTGTGCCAATGTGTTTGTTTGAGTCTGTGTGTGTTAGTGTGTTTTTATGGATCTCTGTGTGTCAGTATGTTTGTATGGGTCACTGTATGTATCAGTGTGTTTGTATGAAACATAGAAACTTAGAATGTGATGGCAGACAAGAACCCTTTGGCCCATCTAGTCTGCCCAATTTTTTTAAATACTTTCATTAGTCCCTGGCCTTATTATATAGCTAGAATAGCCTTATGCATATCCCACGCATGCTTAAACTCCTTCACTGTGTTAACCTCTACCACTTCACCTCATTGTTTTGGTTTGTTAGCTAAAAAAAAGATGCTGTGATTGAGTATTTAAAGGAACACACTAAGCACCATAACAGTGGTCACTGCAGTGGTCATTGTGCCAGGAGGTTCTGGCACCCTTCCAGTGTAACGTTGAAACCGATTTGACAATTTTCATGAGTCTGCAAGGCATTTGCGCCACACCCTTTCCTGCAGAAGACTTTAGATGTCTTCAAAGAGCTAAATCATGGCATGCAAGGAGAAACGGAAAGCAGGGGCTGTAGGTTCAGGCAACTAGTGGGATCCCGTTAAGTTGTTAAAGTGTTCTAAAACAGTATGTCAAATTACACTGGGAGGACACAAGGACTGTCCTGGCACCATAACCACTGCATCAAGTAGTGTTTATGGTGTTTGGAATGTTCTTTTCATAAACATTCACCTAATATAAAGTTAGAAAATAATATAGAAAATGTGAGTATCTGACAATTAAATATATATGACACTGGCTTCCGGAACTTTTTAACTCTACTGTAAGCAAACAAAACATAATCAAAGCATGCTTCATATTTTCATATGCAAGAAGTATAAACAATCTAAACATGCAGTAGCTGTATGTTTTACCCACTATAAGGTTTTGTTTCTACGTGAGGATTAAATCATTCATTAACTAATGAAAACTGGTGTATGTGCCAAATATACAAAGAAAAAAGCAAAAAATTTACTTTTTTTCCCCCAAACACAACACTCTTTAGAAATCGCTGTCATATACCATCACAGTAATTTCATCTCCACAATACACTATTATCAGTTAAAATATAATGTGACCCATTCAAACAATAATAGTACAAATACAAACTTGGAGCAAGCAACACACAGTTACATTTAAAGCTTCTTTTGAGCATATCATTAGTCCCTTAAAATCATCTAGAGCATTGTCTAGCTATCAGATCCATAGTTCCATTACACCGTTCAAAAATGTAATTACAGAATAGTACGGATTTCAATTATTTGGATATTTGATGCACACATCACAAAAAACAAAAACAAATAAATTCGTATACCAGCCAAAAAACATGTTGAAATGTTCAACCACATAGTATACGAAAAATACTATAAAAAGCTGACATTTCATTTAAAGTCTTTGAAAGTTTTAGCATTCTGACCTGAACTCTGTATTTCTTCCTGTGTAACATTTTTAACTTGCTTTACAGACCTCAGCATCAGCTGCAAAAGATGGAAATTTCATAAGGTCTATATGACTGCTGAAGAACTCTGTTAAAAATCCCAACTTCTGTTACATTATGTTCGTAACAAACAAACAGCTACTATAAATTGTAGCAAACTACTGATCACGTCCCTTAGTGTAGGATGAGCTCAATGTTCTATGAGAAAACGTGTTAGAACAAAAACTGCTCTTAACTGCTTCGTCAATGGCGAGCAAAAGTAGTGATGAATATAGATGCTATTGTTCATCATATTATGCCCTCAAAGTACATTGAATGGGTTAAAATGTATCTAAATAACATAGAAACATAGTTTTGCCATATCCCCCCCTCAGATTTTAGTGTGCCAGTTGCTGCCAGAGAAACATTCTTTTACAGGACGACTGGCATTCCACTCTGCCCACACGCTGAATGGGATCTTTGTACAATAACTTTCTAGTTGTATAATTCTGTTGGGCTTTGTTGAATTTCACATCTTGTTAGATTCACTGGAGAGTTTTTTTTTTTTTTTTTACAGAGAACAATACAATAGGTCACATCCTATCACTCTCAACTCAGATTGTCCAATTGTAATTTCTATTGAGATATGGAAAGAAACATACAAGCAAGATCTGTGGTACACATAATCTTTCAATATTTGCTGGGGATTTCTACTGGAAATCGGTAAATTGAAAGTTCTAGAAATAAGTAAATTAGTAATGATTAAAAGGTAGAATGAGTTAAAATAAATGGAGCCATAAGTAAAATTCAATGTGGGTTTATTGATAGAGAGTGGACAACCAGAAAGTTTCAATCTGCAAAGGGTCTTTGTCAATCCTTGGACAAAGTGGCTTATAACTGCAGCAATTTAGAAAAGCCTACTGCCACTGTAAAATTGCCCCCAAATCACTGATGTCATCGTAGGAATTCCATCCAACTTGTGTCACTTATACAGCTGTTCAACACTTCCTTATTGATGACTGGAGTTATGGCTGGGGCTAATCTATGTATCCCTGCTGGACAGGGATTTATGGAACACAAAAACCCCTCCAAAAAAACCAAACAAACCAGAAAGACGAGGCTCCTGATTGGTGGAACCTCTTCCATGACAAGTAATGCTGTACCTACTAAAGTACTTGTCTGGGCAGATGCTACAATTTAAAAAAAAAAAATATTTTGCATATTTTCAGGGTTCATGCCCTAAATGATGAATATGATAAGTTTGCTAATATGCCAGACCAACCCTGCAGAGTATAAAGCATAACAATTATGTCAGTCTCTTTTAAAGGGAGACACGTAGCACTATATGTTCTCAGGATTGCCTCTGCAATTTTTAAAATACCCAGTTCTCTGTAAATATATTCATTATATGTTAGCAGGGCTCCTCATTTCATAGAAAGAAGCAAATATATTAAGGGAAGTTAACACATATCAGCTGAAATACACAGTGTGGTAAAATAAATGCATATTGATTTCTTATTTAATTTGCTTTTTTTTTATTGTAGCACAAAAGCCACAGTACATACAATTAGTACAAATAAATGCAGAGCATGGAGACACTGAACAGCAGTGCTGCACACTGTGCAACACTGCCATAGGAAGCACCACTGGAGGTGTCCCTAGGGAGTCCTCTGAAAAGGAAGCGTTTGCATGAAAATGCCTGAAGGTAATGATTATTGTCATGAGAACAACTATATTAAGCTGTATTTGTTCTGGTGACTATGTCCCTATACTGCGAGGACAATCATGAGATAATGTGTTTTATACCCCACCTCCTATAGACTGTAAGCTCGTTTAAGCAGGGTCCTCTTCAACCTATCGTTCTGTAAGTTTTCTTGTAATTGTCCTATTTATAGTTAAATCCCCCACCATAATATTGTAAAGCGCTACGGAATCTGTTGGCGCTATATAAATGCTGTATATAAATGGCAATAATAAATAATAAATGGAAGATTAGGAGATCCTAGAAAGACATGCATAGAAGTAACACAAGGGCCAAAACCAAGTAGTAAAAAAGCTGTCAGATATGCAGGTACAAACAATAGGCACATGCATAGGAAATTAAAATAATAATATAAACTAATAAACTGAGCAACTAAAAAAAAAAACATAGCAATAAAGTATTGAGAAATAAGCAGAAAGCCATAAGTCCTCCTGATGGAGTTCAAGTGCCTGATGACTTTAACAAACATGCTGCAGGTTCTGATCTCGGGTAAAAAGGCTTGTCCCTGGGCACGTCCCATAACTGTGAAGGGGTCTGACCTGCTGTTATCCTGCAAAGGGTCTAAAGGAGGCAGATGGCAGGGAAAGGACCCAGAACTGCGACAAACTTTGAGATGAATTACCAATGGTTTTCACTGCACTGGAGCTCTGATTTTAATGCATTATCTGTACTATCTGTATAATGCATTAAAAATAGGGGTTACATGAACTGCTTTAGTTTGCATACCTTGAAGTTTGCAATGGTTGCTTGTGTCTATATAATACAAATTCTTAAATAAAGATTGTCAAAAAATATGGGTTAAGTCTTGTCTACTGTGTACATTTAAATTAGAAATAATTATCTCTAAAAGGGAATATATTTGCATTGTAGATGACATCACAAAATTTAATATTTTAAACATGTCCTATGCACTGCATCTCATTGGCTTCACCAGTTACTATGGCAACAAACAAGTGTTAAAAAATGGGTAAATGGAATCAGACATTTTACACTGAAATTGTGGAATCCCCATTGCAATTACATGGCATGAATTCCAAAAGGATTTATTAATCCATGATAGCTAAATAATGAATCATAAATGGATGATGGAAAGTAATTGCAAACGGCATTGAGTTTTCTAGCCTAATGAGGAAACCAGTGAAATGTCAGTACAAAGAGTTAACTCAGTTGCTGGAAATATTTTCATAAAGAATAATTGTTTGATGGAGGACAGCATACAGCTAACCCTTTCATAAATATGCATCAAAACTACAGGATCCAGTATAAAACAGTTTAGAAAGAGCTAATGTCATCCATGTATGTTTTTATTGGAGTAGTTACATCTAGAGAACAATTTCTCATCATTGTTTTCATTAATCTTAGCAATCTTTATCTACATCAGCTAATAATTCCTTTTTGTCTGTAGTATCAGTAAGTGACAAATGTTAAGGCTTTATTAGAATTTTAATATAGTCACTTCATTGGTAAATGTTGAAGATATTAACCTTCTGGTACGACTAATACAATTTCCAGGAAGAATCAAGTTACTAAGTGTACTTTTATGTTCTGCTCATAAATAGCGGCTGTTTCTACAATGTCGCCACTGCTTGTATAGAAAAATCTGGCTTTCACCCAATACTTTTAACCCCAAATATATGCTCAGCCTTTTCTATTTTTTAGGCAGAAAATAGCACAAACCAGAAGGGGATAAACTACTGTGGGGAATCCTAACAAATGTATATAGCCGAGAACAACTGATTAGGTTCCCTTTAATTATACGTTTGTATTCGGAGATAGAAATGTATTTGTGTTCTTTCAGATTGAGTTGAACATGGTTCGGATCCGTGATAAATGGAGCACCTTTCAAATAGAAATGTCTCTGTTGGCAGCAGAAAAGCAATCAGACACACTCGTATTTAGATGAAAGTCACATCTCTAGCCAATCACAATGTATTATTTTATTATTTTGAACCACTGACAATGTGTCTACACATTTACAAGCAGCACAAGCCATTTCCAGAATGATTTCTTATTTAGTTCTCCGAGGTGATAAACAGAAAGAGAAAAAGTCTGCTCATCTTAAACATATAACTTGGTGCTCTGCAAACGGCACACTGTACCACAATACAATGACAATCGTGCAGTCTAGCATATTAACTGGCACATTGCACTGGTTCACTACATCTGGAGTTGACTCGTTTTGCCATTACACAAACATACAACAAACAATATAATTGATACATTTGACTAGTACAAAAAAAGCTATCTGTATAACTATTTCTATTGAGAGATGATGTCAGTGGAAGTTGAGAACATTTGAAGCATTTACAACCGCGGCCTTACTTCTTGCAAGGCATATATTACACCTTTATCAGGCAGAATGCAGAATCATAATGAGGGTGTCAGTCACAACTGTTCAAACTAGAACTCCTTTTCGATAAAAACCATCAGTTTAAAATAAAATGGAGAATGCATATTTTTACATGTATTGTGCCCGGTAATCTGCACTTTACATATTTACAGGTGACTGGAACACACTTTATAGGAGACTGGAACCAATAGAAGCTCCCCCTTTAATTGACAACACTGGAAAAGGTGTGGTGGAGCTAGAATGAGGACATGTCAGTGACGTTATTCTTATAAATGGTGAAGTTCATGGATGGACACAATGAAGGTCTGACATGAGATTCATCAGGGCAGCTGACCTGCACTTCTATGGTCAAGGAAAGAAGAGGGCATTTTTAATTTGCTGGTTACGTGGTTTATGGTAATTATTGTTATGCTATCACTAGGAGCAAGGCACCACAGAATATTAAGAGGGAAAGAGAAATAACAAAGTCCTAAATGGCAATTGCAAAGTTAGATTCAGGACACTTGTCAAGTATGTTGTCCTCCTGCATGGATCTTCTGGTCATGCTTTGCATTTTAGCTGGATTCTTATCAGCACCAAGCAGCCAGCTGGAATACAGGTTTGATCTTAAATGGGTCATTTAGTTCTTTCTTCATGAGTTCTCTGCAGCCTTAATCTAAAATGCATGACTTCCATGGCTTATTGCAGCAGTAAATTGCATTAACAGGTGAATACCATAGCTTTTACTTACATGTATGAACTCATTTTCGTGTGCTTCCGCATATGAAATACATTCATTTTAAGACTTTTGATCCAATGGGCAGAAAAAGCTATGCATCTGAACCTGAGCCACAATGTTTACTGTTTAAAGAATAAATGCAAGAGTTCCAATATGGTTTTTACAGTTGCCAGGTAAGGGTAAAATGTAGGCTTCAGTTATCTGTGCTACAACAATGTCAATGTCTCTGATTTATCTTCTGTAATACTGCAAATGGATCACATCACCCAAGAAATGCAAACAGCGCAGCAATGCAGTATAGCTATAAGTTATTAGAGAGGCACAACATTAAAATTGCTAACAGTACATGCATCTTCTCCTTAATCTAGAGAAAATGAGTTTCTTCTGCCACTTCAGTGTGTCTTAAATGTCATCAATTAGATGCAGATATCAAGCACAATCTATGGTCTCATAAAGCACTATTCAAAAAGGAATATATGTCTTTATGTATAACATTACTCTTGTTAGGCTGCCAGTGGATCCAATTTCCTCTATAATAGGAGCTTCTTCCAACTGGAATTGTATTCTTGTCAAACTACTTAGTATGTCGCAGACTTCATTACAAGCAGAAGACAAAAACCATATATTTGTATATTGGATACTAGTACTAGCATATATTGGTATATTGGATCTAATATTAGCATATATTGGTATATTGGATACTAGTACTAGCATATATTGGTATATTGGATCTAATATTAGCATATATTGGTATATTGGATCTAATCCTAGCATATATTGGTATATTGGATCTAATATTAGTATATATTGGTATATTGGATCTAATATTAGCATATATTGGTATATTGGGTGTAATATTAGCATATATTGGTATATTGGATCTAATATTAGTATATATTGGTATATTGGATACTAGTACTAGCATATATTGGTATATTGGATACTAGTACTAGCATATATTGGTATATTGGATCTAATATTAGCATATATTGGTATATTGGATCTAATCCTAGCATATATTGGTATATTGGATCTAATCCTAGCATATATTGGTATATTGGATCTAATTTTAGCATATATTGGTATATTGGATACTAGTACTAGCATTTGTGTTTCCAGTTATCCACCACCATGTATAAAAAATGTACACCATGTGCTTTGATGCAGAAAGCTACCGGTATTTGTGATAAAAATTCAATAATGGTCAGTTTTTAAATGAATTGGGTTTAATAAAGATAAATAAATAATAAAGTCTGGGGTAACCATTACACACGGTTCCTCTGACTTACCCCTCCTTGCAATCATTATATTCCCACAATAGATTCCAATCCCAACCCCTTCCACCAAATATTACAATACTTTTCCACTCAAGTTCTAAAAGGAGACCCACCAACTCCTTTTTTCTTTCCTGTACCATCCCTTCCTCTTCTTATCTTTCTTTTTCTCCCACTACAAATGCAAGAAAGGGTAGATCCTAATCACTTTGCTTTTATCTCCTCAAGATACGACCCACTCTTGTTTACTCGCATAGAGCACAGAGGCATTCGATGGCGACATATCGCTACAAATAAAACCCATGCTTGTTTCATTTTCTTCTGTTTCCTATGGTTTTTTTTCTACTTTTAGTTTTGTTAAAACCATTTGTAAGTTGTGCATTATCAAAGATATGTACTTATTAGTGCTTGATGTTAGCTTTCTTTTGGTGTGATGCAAATTAAGTTTTCAAACTGTTTTTGACTGACTTGGGTGCAGCGTCACCCAAATGTTGCTATTGTTTTCTTACTGACATGATGTACCATTTTGCTAATGCAAAAATAAAGAATAAAAAAAAAACCCATGCATTCCCAGGCTTACGAAAAGAAACAGAGGCTATTTGTAAATGTTGGGTCAAAGCATTGATGATGGACCACTCAGCACAAATATTTTACTTGTTCTCAAGATAACTGCTCTCAACCCACTTGATCTTGATAAATAACAACTAATATTTCTTTGTGAGTACAGGAAACTAGCATGCTGATCCTTATAATATGACATAGCATATCCTTTGGCCTTCACATTGAAAAAATCTCTTCAAAACTTTACCCAAAACTAGGTGCCATGTACAGAAACAAATCCTGCCTAAGACCAGGGCCAGCGCGTCCATAAGGCGGCACAGGCGGCCGCCTTAGGGCACACCGGCCCGGGGGCGCAAATGTCCGGGTGGCCAGCAGGAGGGAAGCGCACAGCTCCCCTCTCCTGCCGGTCACTTCTTGTAGCGTGGCCGAGCGCCAACCTGCAGTGCCGCGGACTGTGTGGAGGGGGCGGGGATATGAACGCCATATCCCTGCTCCCACTGAAGCACACAGCGCGGCTGGTGCCCAGCAGGGGCGGAACTACCACCGGCCCCCTTCTAATCAGCATGGGAGGAAGTCCTCCCAAGAAGACTAGAGCAGCAGAAGGCAGAGAGGAGGGGGGCTGGGCAGGACCAGCTCCTCCAACTCCCAACTACCTCAGGCAGCACTTTGGATCCCAGGTAAGCCCCCCTTCTGAACCTGTTGGTCAGTGTGTCTGTGTGTATCTATGTCTGTCAGTGTGTGTGTGTATGTCTGTCAGTGTGTGTGTGTGTATGTCTGTCAGTGTGTCTGTGTGTATCTGTCTGTCAGTGTGTGTGTGTGTGTATATGTCTGTCAGTGTGTGTGTGTGTGTGTATGTCTGTCAGTGTGTGTGTGTGTATCTATGTCTGTCAGTGTGTGTGTGTATGTCTGTCAGTGTCTGTGTGTGTATCTATGCCTGTCAGTGTGAGTGTGTGTATCCATGTCTGTCAGTGTGTGTGTGTGTATCTGTGTCTGTCAGTGTGTGTGTGTATCTATGTCTGTCAGTGTGTGTGTGTGTATCTATGTCTGTCAGTGTGTGTGTGTATGTATATGTCTCTGTCCGTGTGTCTGTGTGTATCTAAATGTCTGTTAGTGTGTGTGTCTGTCTGTTAGTGTGTCTTTGTGTGTCTTCTTCCCTATCATTGTGTATGTGTGTCATTGATAATGGGGATGTAATGTATGAACCCACACCGCAAGCCCCCCTTAATAAACTTAATACGTTATATAATTCATTCTGCCGCTTTGTACTAGAATGTAATTACTTTACCCACCACTGTTAAGTGTTAAAAGAGCTAAACTGGCTATCGCTGGAATCCCGACACACTCTTCATCTTTCCAGCCTTGTGCATAAGAGCATTTCTGGGAGACACCCACCCTACCTGAGTAGAATGCTCCCCCCAGCTGTTCCCACCTCCAAAAACCTCCGATCCAGTACTAGCACGATATTTACCATACCGCAATACAAAAATAAAGTGGCTCGATCCTCATTTTCCTACAGAGCACAGCAATTATGGAATAACCTCAGGGACACAGTCAAATCTTCATTCATTCTAAAATCTTTTAAGATATCTATGGCAATATACCTCAGCACAGAATGCACCTGTCATGATTGAATATATTTATTACCTGTTATATATTAAATTTAAATATTTGCGTATGTATATATATATATATATATAGATATATATAGTTTGTAATTTGTATTTTTGTAATATTGTATCCTATTGTAACAATGCAATGTTTTGTGGACCCAGGACATACTTGAAAACGAGAGAAATCTCAATGTATCCATCCTAGTAAAATATTTTATAAATACATAAATAAATACATTTGGCAATAATACTCAGGGTGTTTGACAGATGACTTAAGAGTCATAGATTCATAGAATATCACATCATGGTTTTACATGCTTATTCAATTGGAAACTGAAGCCCATATATTCAAGGTGACATATGAGTCGCTTTTTGCAACCCCCTTGCATCTTTCATTGGAAACATGTACAGATTTTCTAGAAATCTTGTGTCTCACCTATGATCTAATTGCTTTTAGATTGCAAGCTGTCATAAGCGAGGGGTCTCATAGCCTTTGATTTCATGCAATGATCACTGTATGTCAACCTTTTCATTGACGCTGTCTTGTACAGCACTACAGACCCTGCTGGAGATTTATAAATAGTAAATCATTATAAGAAAAATCATTACACATCACGTCATCATTTTTATCTTCCAATGGAATATGTCACTATTGTTGAATTTTCTTTGCTTCATTTGTTTACTGCTTTCATTTTATCCATATCAGAGTGAACCACCCCTTCCACAAAGTAAAAATACTTATCGACTTTTGTTACTCTAGCTGTTTTATATGACAACTTTACAGTGCCCACAGTTTTTATCTGAGAGCAACAGTAAAACACCCATCAAGCCAGACTCATATGTAATAAATCTTCCACAATAAAAACTACCAAACAGTCAAACTCAACTAAGAATCCACATAAACTAATGTGATATCAAGATTATTTACTATAGTATGATTAATTTGGTTAAATAACCCTGTCATATGATCTGTAAGATTTGCTAGATTTCCCAAAATGCGTTTATTGGATGCAAAATACCATGGTTGACCTTTTTTTGTCAGTCTTTTATTTATCTACGTCTTATCGTTAAATGCCCTGGATGCTTTACCTGTTCCTAATCCTACTACTTTATGTCTCATACATCAGTATATATACGCTATATGTAATTCCCTCTGCTTATCTGGCCAGTTTTGCCAGTTTTCTCTCCTAATCACAGATCTTAGAAGTTCCATTCCTGCCCCTCATTCTGCCCTCTTGATCTGAACAAATAGTCTTGTGTTGAAATTAATTTGAATTATTATATTGCTGATGTCTGAGCAGGCACATATAATATGAACCAATGTACATTGCCCTTACAATTTGACCTTTTGTTATGTGTTTTAAGTATTACTGCACTTTCTTGCTAATCTGCCCTCTTTTCCTTATCTAGCTTGTCCTTCTCCTGAGTCACAACATCTATTTCAGCCTTTTATGTCTATTTTCCATTACTGCAATGGTTTTCGATCCTTCTAGCCCCTAGTTTCTGCTTTGGATTTGTGACTTTGTACGTGAAGTGCACAATGACAGCATTTTGGAGCTAGGACAACATTACAACATAATCATAAAGACATGTTGCAATTTTTATTTATTAAATAATGTAATACTATACTGTTGTTAGTGTCCATATATATGTCTATGTATATGAGACTATATAGCTACTCTTATATTTTGTTTTGTTAAAGGGACACTGTAGTCACTATAACCACTTTGTCTCTTTGAATTGGTTATAGTGCCTGGAGTGGCCTGGCACTGTCCCTCCATTCAGTGTTGCACCATGTTTGTGCAGTATGCCACAAAATAAGAGTCCCTGGCCACCCACAGTCCGGCCCCTTCTGTATGTGTAGCTAAGGCAGAGATTACACACTTCCTTGTTGTCATACCCATTCATACCGTCAGTTGGAGCTCTGACAGGTTAAAAGCAGTCAGCTGACACTCTCAGCCAATCACAGCTGCCCATTGCTGCTCAGGGTAATACTTCCTTACTAGCCAAAGCAGCACAGAGGGGATGGATTGCTGGGGACTCTTGTTTAGCATTAAAACATTAAAAGTTTTAAAACTGTTTAATGCTGAAAGAAATGATGGTACCAGGGGTCTCCATACACTATAACCAGTTTAATGAGATGAAGCAGATACAGTGCCTACGGTGTCCCTTTAAGTGTTATATAAATATGTTTTATTTAGTGCAGTAGTATTTGTTATTTATTTGTGGGTGGTTCCAAACAGTTTAGGTATTGGAGTATACAATGGCTGATGTTCTCTCATGCAGCTATGTGAAAACCCGCAGGTCTTTTAAGCATGATGTACAATCTTTGTAGGTTTTTCAGCAAGATGTAACAAATATTGTAATCAGTTTGACTTGCTTTCTAGAGTTAGCATAAGGATTCATCCAAGTGAGCAGTTGTCACACATCCACTAGCAGTAGGATGGACACAGAGCTCATGGTTTTATATCTGTACATTTGGAATAGAGCAGTGTTCCTTAACCCAAGTTGTAACCAAACTGTAGGGATAGAAGATAATTCCAGACACTTTCCCACACTTTCGAACTTTAACTCAGCCAAGACACCCCCACAACGTCTGTCCAATTACTTTTAAATCTGAAATGAAACAAGTGCTAATGTACCTACGAATCCCAATAGAGGTGCCCCATGGGACATGCAGTGTTTGGAAACTCCAGCCTATGAGTTTTTCATTTCAACAAATGAACTTAATCTTCCAATGCCCTTTGTACTAACAATTATAGAATTTAATTAATAGTGTTTAATAAACTTATCAGGTATAAATATGGTATAAATATGTTTTAGCTTATGCATAATTTCATTTTCGTACTTTCCCCAGGCTGTATAAGCAGGATATTGAATACCTGTGAAAGATATACCATGTTTTGCTCAAGGTAAAAGAATATTGACGTTTTATACTTTCTCTAAAGTAGACACACATTTTGTACCCAGTTATTAGTCTAGCTAAAATGCCTGGGCTTCAAATATGCCCTTAAAACATACATAGTTTAGCTATTCAGTGTGTAATTGCTGTTACATGCAATATCTAATTGATACTATCTGGGTATATTGGACATTTTACATTTCAAGAGCCCATGGTTTGCACTTAAACTCACTCAGTCACATTGCATCAAAATCCTTATCATTACAGTAGTAGGAGTCTAATTTCTCTAATTTTATTTTTTTTATATCAGTGAGTGCCACTCATCCAAGGAGAATAGGGCTTAGAGCTGTATTTATAACAAAAAAATATAGTAAAATACATACTTCTCTAGCTTTCTAAAATTCAGAAACTATAATTGTATGCTATTACAAAGGGACCAGTAAAAGGCTGAAAAGTGGAAAATACATATGAACAATTGGTAAAGCGATTTGAGATAAATTCCAAAAATCTGTAAAACTAATCTGTTATAAATATATAACGCTTGGTAAGAAAAGTAAATAATGATTTTGTTTAATTAGCATGGGATGAAATAACTGTAAATAATTACACTAATTGATTCTACCTCACTATAATGTTAACTCTTCATTAATATACAGTAATGGGAAAAAGAAAGAACACCCTCTGTGGTTTTACATATCAGGATATAATATCAATCATCTGTTCGATAGCAAGTCTTAAAATTTTGTAAACACAACGTGAGCTGAAGAACATATTACATGGTGTCATTTATTTGACGAAAATAAAGCTAAAATAGAGAACTATGTGTGAAAAACTAAGTACACCCTTACTGCTTCCATAAGAATTAAGTAACAGGCAGGTGCTGCTAATGAAATGCCCTTAATTAATTAATAAACAGTGTGATCACCTCTATCAAAGCTAAAGTTTTAGCAGTTGGATTGTCTGGAGCATTCTGGTGTTTGTGTTAACACAATGCCAAAGAGGAAAGACACCAGCAATGATCTTAGAGAAGCAATTGTTGCTGCCTATCAGACTAGGAAGTGTTATAAGGCCATTTCCAAACAATTCCATTATTCTAAAGAAGAAAGATTATTCAAAAGTGTAAAACATTCTAGACAGTTGCCAATCTTCCCTGGAGAGGACGTTCTGGCAAATTCCCCCCCTAGGTCTTATCATGCAATACTCAGACAAATTACATAAAACCCAATTAGCATGTTAAATGTTAAAGTTCAGGACAGTACAATGAAAAAGCATGGTGGAGGGGTGATGATTTGGGCTTGTTTTGCAAGACATGGGACCTGGGAACCTTCAAATCATTGAATCGACCCTGAACTCTTCTGAATACCAAAATATTCTAGAGTCAAATGTGAGGCCTTCTGTCTGACTGCTAAAGTTTGGCCGAAATTGGGTCTTGCAATAGGACAATGATCCCAAGTTCACCAGCAAATCTACAGTAGAATGGACGAAAAAGAAAAGAATCAGAAGTCCAGACCTTAAGAGAGCTGTGCATAAGCAAACGCCAGCAAAGCTAAATGAAGTGAAGCAATCCTGTAAAGAAGAGTGGGACAAATCTCTTCCCCAACATTATGAGAGACTGATAAAGTCAAACAGAAAATGATTACTTCAAGTGGGTGCTGATAAAGGTAGTTCTACAATTCATTGAATCAGAAGATGTACTTAGTTTTACACACATGGCTTATCATTGAGAAGCCTCTGCTGGAGCATGCATACATGCATATGTGATCACATCTCTCCAATGCTCCTAACAGAGCTGCTGTATAACTTATTGATATAGTCGCATGCTTTCTAGCTCAGAAGGGAAAAAAAAAACCTCTCTGGATGTCTTGGTGATAGTCATGGATGTGTTTCTGCCACGAATGATAAAAGTGCACATGTCTACCGAAATCAGCACTTTTATAAACTTTTGAAAAAATCAACAGAGACCAGACATGGTGTTCCTTTAATATACAAAGAGACTGCTGTCAAACAGTACTTGGGGCTTGAGTTCCAACAGTTACAGTCATGGGAAAAAGAAAGTACACCTCTGATTGGTGCATGCCCTTGTACAAACTGAAAGTCTGTGTCAGGGAAAGAGAGGAGGAATTGCAATATTTACCAATAAAAATTGCAGAAAAAAGGAAAACTAGAAAAAATACATGCATTTTTTCTTTGGGGTATATATATTCTAAACAATAAAAAAATAAATTTATGTAGTGTTACTTGCAAGCCTTCTAAAGCTCTTCCTTTACAGAGCAAGATTTTACGATCTTTTATGGGTAAGAACATACACAAAAAAGCTTGATCGGACAAATTTGGGCCACTTGGATGATTGTTTGAATTCCTGAACTCTGAGCACAATGGAGCCTAATCTCAAGCCAAATTAAATGTGTAATGGAAAGTCGTGTTCATTATGAATTTATGATTCTGTATTCCAACCTTGGAATAAAAAAAACAAGAGATGATTGAAGGCTAGAGGACAGTCACTCAATGATCAAGGGAGAAGTGAGTAAGGAGAATAAGCAGCATTTAGAGAGAGAGATTTAAAAAAAAAAAATTCTTTAGTGATCCTCCTGTTTCCCCTGTATTGCTCCACGCTTACCTAGTAGATTGCCCTCAAACTACAGATGGGAATATAGATAATACACACCAAAGTTAGTTGTTCCTCCTACACTATAAATTTGGAGCTTTCAATTAATTCACCCCCACACCACCACCACCAATAACATCTACTAAATGTGATTTGGCTTGCTATTTTCATTCATCTTGTATGTGAATTCTCCATTATTCTTACTGAGGCATCCTTTTTTTCTGTATATACATTGTTGAAACTGAGTTGAAACTGTTTCTATTTTTTTTTTTTAAATCATTATTATTATTATCATTATTATGCCTTATTTTAGCATTTAGTTCTAAGGGAACATTCAGAAATGGACAATAAATGTTAGGTTGTCATAAAATCTACTTTCCTCTGTCAAGTTGACAATTTTATAATGCTATTGGAAGATTACAGTTCTCGAAAAGCCTTAAGCCTTAAGACAATCACAATTTGTAAGCATTTGCATATGACAGTTACATTTTTCTACATGTCGTATACATAAAAGCCTTAAAAATATACTGCTACTTCACAAATAGTGTTACACTTGCCGGTAAATGTACTCTCCATTGCAACTGATTTATACCAGTGTATCTGAAGTGTCCCTTGTTTTGAACTGTAAAATTTACATTCATTGTTAAAGATGACATTTTTGTAGCTGTCAGACTTAATCACTTTTTTTATGTTACCTACAGTTTGTTAAATGTTAACAATCTTTTGCTATCTTCCCGGCTCTTTAAAGAGCTAGATGTTCTTGCTGAGTTTATGTCATTTCCATGTACTCTAAATATTTTATTTTAAAAAGAATAGAATTGTGAAAAACACATCTAAACATAACTATCAACCAACATCATCGCACTGGATGAAAAGTGCTCATAATAATAAACAAGAGACTAGTCAAATAAAATACTTTTCTTTTTGAATATCTTACATTGTGAAGAAAGCCTTTAGTTTTTGTCTCTTACTTTTTTTTTTTTTTTAATTACTATTCTTGGGTGCATAATTGTTTAGTTTATCATGAGGAAAATACTAACTTGAAGGATTAAAATTATAATAAAAATATAAGCTAAATTAATGGCACATATTATTTAATTTAATTTATATGTTTATATAACGTTGTGATGCTTAGTGCAAATATAGCTATCATATGTAATAATGCTGGAAAGGAAAATGATTCACATCAATAGCATCGACTCTGTTAAAATAAAATCGCTATTCAACTCCTCTAATTAAAGGCTATCTATAAATACCATAACATCTGTGACATTTGATTTAATATAGTTTACATTTTTTAAAGGTAATATACTTTTTACCCACCCAACCATCTCTTAAACAATTGCTTCTTTATTTCATTCTGCTAAGAATATAAATAAGCCCATCAGCAGCCAGCTGAAAAGAATATATTAAAACTGAACTTGATATGGCATACATTTTTTATATATACATTAGGTACAAATCCACTAAGAATCTATACTATACATGGCATAAGTATTAAAGCCTGCAAATAATCCATATCTGTTTACCTTGTGCCTAGCATCTCTTCCCTGTCTTTGCCTGCTAGAATGCATCCATAATGTTTGCCCTAAAAAGCTTATGGTAGTATGGAAGCCAGTTACAGTCCCTTGCTAAAAGTATGGACTAACCCTGTCAAATAATTTTGTATCTATGCAAGGTAAAGACCTGTTCTGGAGCAAAGTGGACAGTAAGTAGGAGTTTATTGGCTACATCGCATGTTCCACTGGTTTGCTGATTGCTCAATTCATTTATACTCATTGTTGGGAGGGAATGCCTTGTAGTTAACTGAGGTTATCAACCTTCAGTGCTGAAAATAATTTCACTGATATTTTTATTGAAAAACATTCAGACACACACATTATTCAATATATATTGCTAAAGCACTTTTTAGTAAACTAAAAGACAGTGAGGGGACTTTTATTTATGCAAGTTTAAAGTCAAGATTCACTTCCACAACGGCTGATTCTAACTATGTCAACTTTAAATCTTACAGGAGTTTTCTTAATGTTGCTAAAGCAGATGGAAATTACAACCTGACAAAATATTTTCCAATGAGACTCCAAATGTCCGTAAAGAACATGTTACATCATGTTTTAAATGCACAGTTGTGAAAAATCCATACATCATCATGTCATAAATCTTCCCATTTGAGTAGCCAGTGTCATGACCCCACTCAAGCTCTTGTGTGATTACATCTCTGAATCTCATGCAAATGATTTCATTAAAAAAAAAAAAAGGCAGAATTCTTACTATCTACTGGGGAGATAAATCCATGAATATCATTATGGGCAATTCTACAATCCAAACACAGTCTTCAAGATAACAAGAGGATAAAAGGTATGTACTCCACAGGGAAGTCATCACTGACAAGTGAGAGCTGAAAGAAAACTACTGCAACACTGATCACTGCAAATATAAGTAATGGTTACTGTTGTTTCAGATCTCCTACTGCAAAAGTGGAGCCATTTACAATACTACAGAGCACTTGCCAAAGCAAAGACAATTCTAAAACTAAGAGATAGTTGAAAGTCTCTTTGATGCAGAAAAAAAGGGTGCGAAGGAGTAATGTTTCTCTGAAGAGTCTATGTCTTCAGAATAGTAAGCATAAATCTTGGGTTTGTATATCACAATAAATACTTAAACATTGCTATGTGGAAATGTGCTACATTGAAATGCTATTTTCAGAGAGAAAAATATATATATAAAAAAAAACCAGATAATCAATAGTTAAATAAAGCTTTGACAAATCTAAGTTCAAATGACCATCACATTTTAATAACTGTTATCATATAAATGACTCGCACTCTTACAGTAGTGTATTTTGTTTTCTTTTTAACAATTTTGTGCAATTGTATTCAAGTATTTATTTTCTGTTAATATTTGCGATGTCACCAAAAAGGAGTGTGTCCCAGGCAAACATTATTAATATAATCTTTTTGGTCTTTTCAGTAATTGGACAATATAGAGATAATGTTGCTTCTATGGTTTTACAACACCAGAAACATGGGTAAAGATGGAACTAGATGAAGTCGAGAAATTATTTCTTCCTTAGAAAAATATCATTTACATTTGTCATCTAAGAACAAGTGTGGTGAAAAGTAGAAATGGTAAGAAGAAGATAGGGAGCAGAAAGAGGATGAATAATGGATTTTGAGGCTTTTTTTTACTACATCAACAGATACTTCCATTCATTTTGGTCACAAGTTTCAACCTCTGTTAATAGAATCCTCTAGATGTTCCTTTAGAGACCATTAGAGAAAAGCTAAAAATATAGGAGCACATATAGAAAGGCACTCCTTATCATGCTAGCACCCAAAGACAGTGCAATTGGCATCACAATTATATTTGAAAATTAAATCTCTCTTTTTTATATAAGCAGAATTACTACCGGTTTTGTGGTCCCTACAAAAGGGACTGGAGATATAGGACAAGTATTCCATATTCTCGATTGTACAATTTATCCCTAAGGTATACTATTTCTTTCAGGCCCTTCCAACTCTTATTACTTTGTCCAATTTCAATTACTTATTAGCCACCATAGATGTTTACAATGGGGATCCCTGGAGGCCCGATCTTATGGATCCTACAGCTGTCAAAAGTTTCAAGATGGTCTTGATCTACTCAACCTCTTGACAGGTTCAAGACTATCTGTGTCTGGCTTGACTAGCCTGGCATCTTAAAGCTAACCCCACCTTTCCTACCTTTTTTTTTAATTTGGCTCCCTTGAGACCCCTTCTGAAGGTCACATGTCTTGTACTCAATTCAGTAGTACTTTGCATTAAACGAGCAATTAATGTCTCTAGTAGTACTTTGCATTAAACGAGCTCTCATGTCACTTGTCCCTCACAAAAATAATTTTCCACTAGAAATGCTCCCTTGCAGTTTAAAGAAGTTGAAGATGTAGCTATTCAAGATGACTTTTTCTTTATGACCAGTTAAGAATGCTCTGTTAGCGTTACAGAAACTGCCCTTCAACAAATAGTGTCAGGATCCTATTCCGACAACCAAGATATTGTTTTATTTTATTCCGTTTTAATACTTCACTACCTGTTTCTCACCACTAGTGGCCACCCTAGCCACTTGTCAAACCTTACTCACTCTCACCTGCATAGCATAATGATTATATCTGCTATAAAAGGCCACTGTAACGGCACCACCACGCATAAAAGGGGTTAAAACCGTTTAGTAGATATTCCCCTTTCAGGTGCCCAGGCAGCTACTGCAATCACCAATCTCCTGAACTGCAAACTACACGAATCCTCCAGCTCCCAAACAGGAAACACACAAACACTGGAGACAGCCGAACAGGAAAAGCATACAATCAGCTTACACTCCTCGCAATCAGCATACAATCCAATTCCCCCAATAATGAGATAACACTTCGTTTTGAGGATCAAGCAGAACTGCTTTACTGGGGCTACCTGCCCGGCTTTTATGCAGGTCTCCAACCTGGTGGACACTCCCCTGGGAGACCAGATGGAAGACTGGGACACAAAGGGTAAAAGGACCAATCACAGACTTACACATTTCAACAATCTCATAATGCATCACAATCCCTCCTCTCTGGCCTGGAGATAATTGGGAAGTAATCCAATTATCTCCAAGAACAGAGGCAAAACTCCATTACACACATTTTCAGTAAAAAGACATAAAATTACATACGGTTACCTTTATCACATAAAACATACACATTCTACATATCCCCAGATAGCTTAGATCTGAGCGCACATTATTACCGAATGGCGCTCAGATCACATACATACAGTTCAATCGCCATGGAGCCAAAGTCTTTTCCATAGTCTTTCGTTACACGAATAGGCTCCATGGCATAGCTATCTGGGGTGATGCTGTTCATATGGTTAAACTACCGAATGAACAGTCATTCGGTTCCACTACCGAATGCAGAGGTAAGGAGGCTGGCGGTGTTCATGCAAATAAGTGTCCGTTTCCAGTTCCACAGTTTGGGCACTGAACACCGCTGGCTGTTCGGGAGTTAAAATGGCCACTGCCACGCGTTCGGCAAACGAACAAAGGCCACCCAGCGTTCGTCAATTAAGCTGCGGTTAACCAGCTTCCGGGTGGTCAATTGACGGCACACTCCAGTTCCCAGGTGGTCGATCGTTCGGTACTTTGTTCGGTAGGTTGAATCTACCAAACACCCCGGCAGAAAGGCACGAATACGCCTTTCTGCAGGGAAAATAAAAGGTTTTAAATGCTGGGCCATAGTCTAAAGGGAGCAGGCGAGCAACCAGGCTCCTCCAGTGCACAGTGGCGAGGTTGGTTCCACCACAGCTACACCCGACTAAACCAAACAGCCTTCACAATGAGAGAACTTATTGTTCTGAACCTGACAAGTCTTCTGCTCCTGGGTCATACAGAGAAACCTGCTCAAATCTGATTTACTTTGAACTATCTTGATCTACTCATCAAATCTGCTTGTTTCCAGTCTGCTCTTCTCAAAGAAGCTTGGCAAAACAAGACCTGATCACCAATATCACCCTGCTTTAATTCTTACTGGACTTTTAATACCAATGTACCTTATTGCTTTTGTTCTACTGGACATTTAACCAGATCCATCACAACTTACCTGGATAATACTAACTATCCATACTTGATTGCTTCTATCCTGAGTAACCTTGCTGCAATTATCTATAACTGCATTACTGCCTTCAACCAAAGGACTCTGATTTACTAGATGTCTATTTAACCTGATTCCATTATACTTTCATATTCTGTTTATCTCTATTCTATTATATATTGTTTGCCTCTTACCTATTATTTCTCTTATAGGTTTTACCTCTTGTTACGCCTGTTACCTAATGAGCTACTTGGGGCATATTGCTCATTATTTCTATAACCACTCCTCCTTCTTTCAACCTATAATCCAGTTTGTAGGTTTTCCTTCTTCCTCCTAACCTATTACTTCACTTATGGTTTTTCCTCTTATCATTACACTTACCGGTAATTACGTTTATAGGCTATGCTCTCTCCCTCTGTTTTTATTGTTCCTTTCCCCTCTTTATCCGGTTACTCTTATTGTTTTATTGTTTAAACATGTCATAGATTCAAAATAAAGAACCTCAAGTCATCCTCGGCATAAGTCTCCTCTCTGACCTGCTCAGAAACATGACAAATAGCATCCTTTGAATCAATATGATTCTAAGGCTGATTCAGGAGAGCATGAATTTGTATCCGCTTTCTTGTTCTGACTTCATGTAATAATTCCCTACAAAACAACTGTCTAAACTAAACTCTCTAAGACAAAGTATGCCTCTTCTAAAATATTGGTTTCTGTTTCTTTCTGGAAAAGTATTATGAAATACTTATTTGATGGAACATACTCAACACTGTTATTTCATATGCAGAAAAAGGGCCCCTTCTTCTTAATGTGGTGGTCCAGTTTTTAGGCCATAATCATTTCATTCACGTTGTGTCAAACTCAAAAAAACGTGCAACATGAACAACATAAACTGACTCCATTGACTTTGTATGATATAAACCACTTGAGGAATTTAACATTCCAGAAAACAATAGAACTTCAAGGTCAATCTGGAGACCAGACAGGCACGTGCAGAGACATAGTGATACCTTGTCTCTCCATCATGTTTAGACCTCCTACAAATGATCAAAGTGAGAGATTCATAAAACCTGGATCCCTTGCGTAGACTATACCAAAGATTTAAACAAATCAAATTTCTTCGATTTCTATTGTAATGTATTTTGACAGAGTATGGAAACTAATTTTAACTCTTTAGAAGACAGGTTTCATTGCTAGTTATTACTTATTTTTGTAAACATTAAACAAAGAAGAAGAAGAAGAAAAAGAAGAAGAAGAAAAGGCCCAATGAATAAAATGGCATTAGCAGTTCTATCAATTATGAGTAAAATTGTATAACATATGCACATAGTTTTTATAATTATACATAATTTATTAAATAGCAGAACCAAACAATATTAGAGGTCCCTTCTCATAGTGTCAGATATAAATAGTTAATCTCTCATTCAGATCTTTGACTGACACTATTTAGCCAAGGGAAGGCAGATAATGTGTGTCCCACTTGTAAATAGCATCATGATTGCTTATGTCCTTTATCTATGCTAAGTTTACACAGACACTTTAGATAGGCTTCATCACATTAATCAGGGGAAATATATGGAAAATCAATGTGATGACCTAATAAAGTCATAAACATTTAATAGCGTGTCAGCGCACTGGATTTACTAAATACAAACCAGTTTTAAAAATGGCTTCAAACTGTTTATCATGTAACTTAAAGAAGTGTAAATGTATTATGCATTAGGACTAGCTTATATAAGGGTGTTAACCCTATGTCTTCGTGCCATTATATCAGGACTCCATTGGTTTAAATGGACACATAAGATTAATCAAGACTTTGGTAATTGCTGTTATAACATGTTTACCGTAGCTACATTGCTTCCTGGTGAAATAGAGATGCCTTTGATACTGGCAAGAGTCTACAGAAGATCTTCTTCTAATGAAGTAATAAAAAGAGATGTACTCACTAGAGGAGAGCAAAAGAGGTTTTGCTCAATCCATATGGCATTGGTGGTATGTTCCCAACCAAGAAATCTGATGTGCGAATCTTCTGGGTAAAACCAGACTTAATAAGAAGATGCAGATATAATGTTAGTAGACTGCTCCTTATATGTATCATAAAATTCAATAAAAAGTGTTTCACTACTCTAACAGGGTTATTCAATAATGTGAGAATAGTTAGGATATTACAGTGAATTCAATTTTAATTTCCAATGTAAGGCCAATATTGCTGAAATGATAGCTTAGCCACCTTGAAAAATAATTACCCTTTTTGCTTGCAGTCATTATTACTGTTGATTTTAGAGAATTTTGATTGTCCCGTAGCATGATACTTCATATTAAGCTGTGAAGTATTGTTTAACTAACTAGAAAATAACTTTATAACTATCCATAAGAAGTACACTGGCAGCAAAATGTACTAAACACTTTTTCAAACAGAAAATATATTCTTTAAAAAAAATAAAATACAAAAAAATAATGTAATTCTGTAAATATGCATACTGTGGATTTTAATATGAAAATGAATATCATGCTGTGATTCTTGAGTTTTGCACCTGTTTTAATCATTCTGATGAAAGCAAATTGTCTTACAGAGAGAATTAATTTTGTTTTCATGACTCGTGCATGCAGATTCTGTATATGGCTTTATATTCAACCATTTCATGACAGCATCACATAAGAGAATGTGCACAGTTAATTTAATATTGTGGGCATTTAGAAGGTTATAAACAAAACACAAAGCTTTAAGTAAGCCATTACAGAACACATGAAAAGTGAATGATTGTCATAGGTTGCATACTTCATAATAAACTACAAACTGATTTTGATTAAGAATAACAGGAAACGGTGAATTTTATTAAAGACACGGAGGCTCATATTATGCATAACTCTTTCTTTATTTCCTCAGCAGCAAAGATAGAGGAATATAAATATTGTCAAAATGAAAGAAAAAACTGCATAGATACACAGGCAACCAATCACATAACAGAGGAAGTGACTATAAAAGGCCTGTGTCTCCCACAATCCTCCTCTTTCTTTGCTGCTTCCTCAGACAGCTAAGTACTTTGCTTGGTCCATTGTATTTATTTGCTGTGTTTTATATTTACATGGTTGTTATGCTGTACTATTATGGTGCTTTTCTTATGGTTGTTTGAGATTGCACTGTGATTGTTCACATTCATTCCTCTGTGTTTTCTATCTGCTGAGCTGCCTCTTGCAGCTCCTACTCTGTCCCCTGCGCTGGTGCTCCCACCCACCCCTCCCTCACTCCGCCCGCCGCGACCGCTCTGCCGGCCGGCGGGTGCCTTCTATTCCCAGGTCGGCTTTCAGCCGCGGCTCTCTCTGCTACTGCCGCGGCTGTCAGCGTGTTTCCCGGCTCGCTCGCGGGCTGCCCGCGCGGGGAGGGGCGCGCGCCCCTTCCCCCGCCGGGTTGCAGGCCACGAGCGCTCCCTGCACGTGCGGCGGCCATCTTGAGGGCGGTCCTTACCCCCGGTCGTTCCATTCTGCTGCCGTGCGCTCTGCCTTACTCCTGGGTCCCTGGGGTGCACCAGTGCTCAGGTTTTTCTTCCTATTTTCACTCTGCAGGGTTAATCAACCCTTTCAATCCTGTTTTTTGACACTGTTTTAACTTGTAAACTGTTTGTGTTGGGTGTCCCCTGGTAAATTACTTTAACTATGCAGGAGAGGGAGGATGGGCCTGAGGGCCTCCCCACTGATTTCAATACAGATAATCCTGTGGGGGCTACTGCTTCCCAGGAATTCCAAGCCCTGCTGGATGCCACTATGGCCTCTTCCCTGCAGAAGGCTTTTGCTTCAGCCATGGGGGCTGTATCATCCTCCTTTTCCCAATCCCTGCATTCTCTCCTGCTGCCTTCCATGGCGACTCCCGCCCTCCTGGGCATGGGACTACCCTCTCCTACCCCGACTGTGCCGGGGGCCCGTAAGGCTAAGGAGAAATCTAAACACGTCGACTCCCACTCCTCGATGCAGGTTCTACCTGCCATGATTGACACGCTAGAGGCGGTCACAGACAGCGCGCCTCCCACGCGCAAAAGAGCCCCTGGCCGGGCTAAAAAGGCTAGGTTGTGGAAACGGGCTAAAGCCCTGGATGATGGGTCGGATTCCGACCGGAGTGTGGAGGATGAATCAGACGTTCTGGAGTATGACTCCTTTGATGAGGGTGAGTCGGGTGAGGACTTACCGCTTGCGGGTGTGACCCCTTCTGGGGCACCCGCCCCTGCCCGTAGTCAGTTGATAAACCCCACTGGGGATACCAAGGCACTGGTTGACCCTCAGGGCAACCCCTTATTTGACCCCGACGATCTTCGTCACCCTAGGTCCGCAGAGTGGGTTCCCCCGGACCATATTGCTCAATATGTGGCACGGCGCATGCACACCCCCCTTTCCAAAGAAGGTCGCAATAAGTTGCGGGCGGAATGCCCCAGACCCTCTCTGCCCGGTGCAGCCTGCAAAACCCCTGACATCGACCCTCAGATTGCTCAATTCATGAACAAATCGGGCTGGAAGCCCAAGAAGGGCTTAGACTATTCACTCAAGGGGTGCCAGGACAAGCTCTTGGACACCCTGGGTCCTTTATCTAAATTATACGAGCTCCTGGACGGCGCTCGGGCAGGCACTTCCATGCTGGATGTTGATGTTGCCATAGGATGGGTCCAGAGAGCTATCTGTCTTTTGGGGAATGCGAACACTGCCATGTCCTCAGAGAGGCGTAAGGCAATTATCCTCAAGCTTGACCCAAAACTGGCTGCCATGACTGTGGCGGAGCCTGATCCTTCCGAGGAGGGGATGCTGTTCGGTGCTTCCTTTGTTAAGGACTTGGGGTCGTATGTTAAGACCTTTACGGCCATTGACAAGGCGCAGGCGAATATGAAGCGCATGTTCACGCCCAAGGTTTTCGGAGGGGCCGGGCGTAGCAGGAACCGTCCACCCGGCCGTGGTTTCCGTGGCTCCTCACGTGTCCAAAGAGGTTCCTTCTTTCCGTCCCGGGGATTCCAGGATCCGAGGACGCCCCCTTTCTTCCCAGCCAGAGGGAGACCTTGGGGCTCCAGATACCCCCGCGGTGCCGCTTCGGGAAGACGCCCTTATGGTAAGTACCCCTTCTTCCCATATTACTCGGGCTCGGGTAGCGGGCAGGCTGGCTCTGTTCCACCAAGAGTGGGCAAGTATTACTTCAGACGCTTGGGTTCTACAGTGTGTGAAGGGCTATCGCCTGGAGTTTGTTTCTCTCCCTGTCCAATTTCATGTCCCCAGGGAATTGTCTCTCCCGCTAGACCAAGACGAGATGATCTCGGCAGAAGTCGAGGAGATGCTGTCGAAAGGCGCTATAGAAGAGTTGCCGTTCGCCGCTCAAGGCTTTACGAGCAATCTCTTCCTGGTCCCCAAGAAAGGGGGCGGAGTCCGCCCGGTGATAAATCTCCGTCCCCTCAACGCATTCCTCCGGTACCAACACTTTCAGATGGAGGGTATACACTGCCTCAGGGACCTCCTCCGTCAGTCAGACTGGCTGGCCAAGTTGGATCTGAAGGACGCGTATTTCACGGTCCCGATAGCGTTGGAGTGCAGGGATTACCTGCACTTCACCTGGCATGGGAGACGCTGGCGCTTTACCTGTCTGCCTTTCGGCCTTTCCTCGGCGCCATGGTGCTTCACCAAGATCATGAAGCCTCCGATGGAGTTCCTCCGTACCCGTGGGGTGCGTTTAATCATTTACCTGGACGACATCTTAATCATGTCCCAGTCCAGAGACCAGCTTCTCACGCATTTGGGATGGACGATCGATCTACTGCAAAACCTGGGGTTCTTGATCAATTGGGACAAATCGATCCTGGACCCATCACAGTCGATGGAGTTCCTAGGTTTCCAGGTGGATTCCATCCGCCAATTCCTATACTTGCCGGATTCAAAGATCAGAGCCATCCGAAAGGAGCTTCGAAGGGCTCTGCGTGTACAAGATCTATCCATCAGGCAATTGGCACGCATTATCGGTCTCCTTGCGGCCTCCATTCAGGCGATATTCCCGGGCCCACTCCATTATCGTGCCCTCCAAAGGCTCAAGGGTTCTCACCTCCGAGCAGGTCATTCCTACGAATCCCGTGTACAGCTGGACGTGGAGTCCAGAGACGAACTGGTGTGGTGGTTAGCCCACATGGAAGCCTGGAACGGGAGGGCCATCTTCGGTTCCATCCCGGACGTGATAATAGAATCAGATGCCAGCTTACACGGCTGGGGGGCTCGTTGTGGCAACGTTTCCACAGGAGGCAGATGGTCCGAGACGGAGAGATCCCTGCACATCAATTGCCTGGAGCTCCTGGCAGGGGCATTCGCGATTCGCAGCCTTACCCCAGGACGGGCGAACTGCTGCGTTCTTCTCAAGATGGACAACGTGTCGGCCGTACGTTATATCAACCACCTTGGAGGCACCAAGTCCAGGATGTTGGCTCTGCTAGCGAAAGATTTTTGGCAATTTTGCCTTTTCAACAATGTGTCCGTGACAGCGGAACACATTCCGGGGCTGGACAATTCGGACGCGGATTGGAATTCCAGACATTTGAGAGACTCGGGAGACTGGCGTTTGCACGTTTCGGTGTTCCAAGGCCTGGACAGTCTATGGGGGCGGTTCAGGATGGATCTGTTCGCGTCCCGTCTGAACGCTCAACTACCGGAATTTTACAGCTGGAGGCCGGACCCGGCAGCGGTCGCGACGGACGCCTTTCTCCAGGAATGGCCACCGGGCTGCCTTTATGCCTTTCCCCCGTTCAACATGATCGCCCGCACGATATCGAAGATGACTCGTCACGAGTGCCGCCTGGTTTTGATCACCCCCTGTGGAGATCCAGACCATGGTTCCCTCGTCTGTTGGAGTTGTCAATAGACTATCCCCGGTTGATCCCGTGCTTCCAGGACCTCCTTCTGGATCCGGATGGGAACTCTCACGATCTTGTGCGTCAACGGCAGTTGCCTCTTGTGGCGTGGCTCCTTTCAGGGGAACTTGGGCTGTCCCAAATGTTCCGCGATCAACTCTCCTGCTCCTCGATAACGCCTGGGCCCCCGGTACGAGATCAGCCTACCGTGCTTCATGGAATTCGTGGTCTGATTGGTGCATGGAACGGTCTGTGGATCCCGTATCTGCCCCTCTCCATCTGATCCTAGAGTTTCTCACGACACTGTTTGAGACGGGCAAGGCATACCGCACCGTCAACCTCTACCGCTCGGCGATTTCGGCCGGGCATAGTGGTTTGGATGGCTCACCAGTCGGCAGACATCCTTTTGTGTGCCGCCTTCTCAAAGGCATCCGCCTCGCTCGCCCTCCTAGACCTCGCTTCTCTGCCTTCTGGGACGTCAACGTCATGTTACGATTCCTCTCATCTTGGTATCCTAACCACGCACTGAGTCTCAAGCAGTTATCCTCCAAACTAGTGATGCTACTCTGTTTGGTTTCATGTAAGAGGGTGTCTGATGTTAGGGCCCTTGACTGGGACGCCATTGTATTCACCCCGGAGGGTGTTACTTTCAACATATCCAGGAGGACAAAGTCGGCATCCAAGTCGTTCACGTATCCTAGGTTCCCGGGCTCTCCAGCATTGTGTCCGGTTGAATGTCTGAAGACTTATCTGGATGCTACTCGACCTTTTCGTTCCTTGGACTTGCATCCTCTGTTCGTGTCTTTTAGGACACCTCATAGGCCTGTTTCGACTCCGACTCTCGCACGATGGGTGCGCTGGCTTTTATCCTCGGCGGGCGTTGACACTTCGGTCTTTACGCCTCACTCGGTTCGGGGTGCTATGGCTTCGAAGGCATCCACGGTCGGCTGTCGACTAGAGGACATCATGCGTGCTGCGGACTGGTCTAGAGAATCGACCTTCCGTGAATTCTATTTCAAACCTATTGAGCATATCGCATCTCAGGTGATCGCACAGCTTTAAACTTGCATAATATGAGCCTCCGTGTCTTTAATAAAATTCCCAGATTTTACTATTAACATGACGTAAAGTCATGATTTTATTAAAGACACGGAGGCGAGTATTATTCCCTCCCACCCTCCCGTGAGGGTATAGGGTTGAGATGCTTTTGAGCTCTTCAGGTACGTTTTTTCATGTCGGTATGTTTTTCTATGTCACTATGGGTATGTGACTCACTTGTTATATCACATCGACTAATTATTTATTTATGTTTTTCAGATTCCGGTTTATCATGGAACTGCTAATGTTTGCTTTGATCCCTATATTATCTGTCGTTGAGTAACCAACAGTTTGTTTTGGTAAGTTTACAGTTTGAAGTCTGGGTATTACCATATTTCTCTCTCTCTTTTAGCTTGAAGTTTTCGGTTCGTTGCCTTTTTCCTGTTATGGACAAGTTGGATTTCGTTCTTCTTATCTGGTCTTCGGTTTCCGCAAGAAAGAGGGGGATTGTGGGAGACACAGGCCTTTTATAGTCACTTCCTCTGTTATGTGATTGGTTGCCTGTGTATCTATGCAGTTTTTTCTTTCATTTTGACAATATTTATATTCCTCTATCTTTGCTGCTGAGGAAATAAAGAAAGAGTTATGCATAATATGAGCCTCCGTGTCTTTAATAAAATCATGACTTTACGTCATGTTAATAGTAAAATCTGGGAATTTTTATTACTAGTAGTAAAACATGACAAAAGTACTTTTTTACTTCTGTGAAAATTCCAGCATGTAGAAATGTATCAAATGATTTAGATAACAGTACAAAGTCTACTGAAAAACATGTCTGTTTTTTTCATGTTTAATACTGCCACTGTACACTTGTTCTATGTTATTTTAAAATATGCATGTCCCTACAATTTCTTTTCCTTTCACCTATTGTGTTCTACTTAAAATTAAATAATTATTCAGTATATTTTAAGATTAAACCCTTTACTGCTAGACCCCTTAGTGAACTCTGTCTCTTGTACTGAATAAAGCAGGGGTAGTCAACCTTTTAATACCTACTGCTAACCTTTTTATTTTTGTGCGTGTAAGAAGGGGCAGTGCGCGTGTGAGGGGGCTGTTTGTGTAAGGGGGGCAGTGTGTGTGAGGAGGCAGTATGTGTAATGGGGCAGTCTGTTTGTGTGCCTTGACTACCCCTAGGATAGAGTATAAATGGACATTGTAGTCAACTATATAAATTAGGTGAAATGTATTAATGTTTTATCCTTTTTATGGTTTTATATTTTATTTGCAATAAAACCAGTTGTTTTTTGGTTTTTTTTTTCATTGGACCATCCTGATTTTAGCCAGAAGATTCTCACAATAAATTTCTTGGTGGGGACCATGGCATATGGATTGAGCAAAACCTCTTTGAGTAAATCTCCTTTTATTACTTTCACTTAATTTAAACAGAGAGTACTATATATTTTTTATTTCTACTGCAGATATATGTTACTCTGGTGAAATTCTGCTGCTACACCTATGAGAATTAAAAAGGGAACTCCTGAATACTCAAAAGCAAGGACCACTCCTATATACACCAATGACTGCGAGTCATTAACAGGCCCTAAAACCATATGTGAGTGTACATCCAAATATTCAAAGTCACATCCCTTCAGTGTACTGAATATATTACACTATATTGCTGCTATTTTCTGTTCTTGTTTCAAACCTCCTAGAGCTCTCCCAATAGATATCAAGTAAATCTACAGGCTGGGATTGTTCCTCCCAGGCACATATATTTTGAGATTATTATTCTAAGTGCATTGCCTTTATTTATTTCACCAATATCTTCAAAATACTAAACCATATTCTGTATTCTGTCCTCTTGTTTTACTTACTGACACATTTAACTTAGACCTGAGGACACGCCTAAAGCATTCTTCCCTCTTCCCTTCCACACATTACATTTACTTAATGTTTTAATGTTAAAAAAGAGCCCTAAGAGTTAGGAGCCCTCACCCAGAGACATATTGTGAACATGAAGGTGGCTAGGTCAGATGATACATCGGAGAAGCAATGTTATATTTAGGTTGACATTTATGTTTTCTACGTTTTGGGTTAATGAGGAAGAACACTGGTGAGACCTCACTTGGAGTATTGTACCCAGTACTGGAGACCGTATCTTCAAAAGGATATTGATACCTTAGAGAGGGTTCAGAGAAGGGCTACTAAACTGGTTCATGGATTGCGGGATAAAACTTACCAGGAAAGGTTAAAGGATCTTAACATGTATAGCTTGGAGGAAAGACGAGACAGGGGGGATATGATAGAAACATTTAAATATATAAAGGGAATCAACACAGTAAAGGAGGAGACTATATTTAAAAGAAGAAAAACTACCACAACAAGAGGACATAGTCTTAAATTAGAGGGACAAAGGTTTAAAAATAATATCAGGAAGTATTACTTTACTGAGAGGGTAGTGGATGCATGGAATAGCCTTCCAGCTGAAGTGGTAGAGGTTAACACAGTAAAGGAGTTTAAGCATGCATGGGATAGGCATAAGAATATCCTAGACTTAAAATAAGGCCAGGGACTAATTAAAAGTATTTTGGAATATTGGGCAGACTAGATGGACCAAATGGTTCTTATTTGCCGTCACATTCTATGTTTCTATGTTTCTATGTATCAGCCTGAGCAGCATGAGGCGGCTGTGATTGGATAAGAATGTCAGCTGACTACTTATAGCCTATCATAGTGCCGATTTCTGGAATGAATTAAAATTATTAAGGAACGGGCATCACACAATTTGCTATCACAGTACAAAGGAGAAAAAGGACAACTTGGAAATATTGTCTTTAAATGTCACATGCTGTTCTATATCTTTGGATGTATGGTCCTTCATATAAATAAAGTCTATTTGATACATTCTGTGATATATATTACATTTTATATTATACTTCGGATTGGAACATTAGGAAAACAGAAAAGGTGCATTGTATCTTTAAATGTGTTACATATATTGGTAGTGCTGTATTTGATCTATCTGATCTTGTATTCAGGGAGACATCCCTGTGTGTTATGTACATGTGTTATGTATAAGTGTGATCCACATATTTACTGACATATGTATGTTTATGTGTCTTTTGTATTTCACCCATGTAGAAAATTGCTAAATTGGATTGGATATATTTATGCAGGTGTTTGTTTGACCAATAGGAATGGGTTTGGGGATTTAAATATGGTGAATGTTGCTTTATGTCTTTACATGATTATGGATTATGTAACCAAAACATTGTTTTACTACCATGCATTTGGGTCACATGTGGCTTCAATAAAAGTTCACTTAATATACATATCATGTTGTGATGCCCGTTCTTCAAGATTTTATTTGTATTCAGGTAGGGATAGGGACCCTATGGGGTAATGAAGCTCCTGGGGATTCCTATGAGTGTGGCACAGTTTTTTCACTACTTTGGTGGTACGAATTGGTATGCCTAGAAAGAAGTGTGTAATCTCTGTCTTAGCTATAACTCCAGTGGGGGTTTGACTATGTGTGGCCAAGGATCCTCATTCAGTGTTAAACGACTTGAAAACACTAAATGGAGGGACAGTGCCAAGAAACATCAGGCACTATATCCAATTAAATCAGATAAAAATAATTATAGTGCCTACAGCGCTCCTTTTAAACAATTCTTTGCTGTCCTAACAAACTCACAAACCAAGCATGTTTCCATGTGGCAGTAGAGATGATTTGCAAAATAGTGGGGAACAGAGAGGTCTAGCCCAGCAAGTCCTAAGCACTGAAAAATTTATGTCAAATGTGATTATGGGGAAACCAATTACTGAAACAAATTTGTTTTTATCTTACTTATTTAACTTTTTGCTAATTATACATTTATATTTTGTGATTTAGTAAGTAATATATTCAACATACACACATTACTAATAGATATATAGACTAAAACACGATAATTGTGGTTTCTGCTTTGTATCCAGTAGTATGGTATTTAGTTTGCTTGTAATCACATTTATGAGATTAAAACAGAGGTATATTTAAACAATTGCCAGTTGTACAGCTGATGCACATCCATTAGATAAACTGCAGTAAACAATTTAATTAGGTGTGAAACAAACATACTAGCCAGCTAGATTCCCCATAGACAGATTACAGGCCAAACTTTAACCATATTTTATATGAGGATTAAAAATGGAAAGAAAAATTAATGCGAC
Source organism: Pelobates cultripes (assembly GCA_933207985.1). Classification (NCBI taxonomy): domain Eukaryota; kingdom Metazoa; phylum Chordata; class Amphibia; order Anura; family Pelobatidae; genus Pelobates; species Pelobates cultripes. The sequence goes on along the minus strand of OW240912.1, from coordinate 253,993,887 downwards.
ATTGGCAAACCAATCCTAAAAGAAAGGCATGCCAAGTTAGGAGACTTGGTTTATTTCACAATTGTCAAACCGTTTTGTGTGATATAACTTTACTGCAATAATAATCGGAGATGTGTCTTGATGTAAACGACAAAATATGAGGGATATAAAACCTATATCTAGAATTATCAGGCAAAGGACAACTATGCCTAAGAACCCAGTTGGCCTGGTTGGTTAACAACAGTTAAAGGGACACTCCAAACACCCAGACCACTTCTGCCCATTGGAGTGGTCTGGGTGCCAACCCTTAATCCTGTAAGTGTAATTATTGCAAGATTTATATACTGCCAAAAATTACACTTGCAGAGTTAAGTTCTCCACTAGAGGAACTTCCAGGTTCTCAAAACATAAAAAGTGCTGTGCATGAGGACCGCCAACGTCGCTGGAATCCCCATAGGAAAGCATTGAATAATGCTTTCTTACAGGGAGGTCCAACGCGCGGGTGCGGAGCCTGACCCAACGTTGAGGGACATTGGTGCTGGATTCAGGTAAGTCCCTTTAAGTCCCTGTACATTCTATTGAAACAAAAAGTATTCTTCCAACACTGTTGCTAAGTTTTACCATCGAGATTGTTTATGCCAGTCGCTAGTGATCACACAGGGTGACGTTTGCATGCTCAGTTGTTTGTTGCTGTGCTTTGCCAGTAAATTGCCAGTATGCAAAAGGTAGTATCTATAGCAGCAGCTGTTATTCGTAATAGTATGCATAAAGTTAGCAACAAGATTGTAAACATGGTGGTAATTTGCAGCACTACCAACTACTGGCTGTTGTTTTTAGCAACAGCTTATAGCAGCTATTTACTAAAAAGCCTCTAAATGATCCTAAAATATATCATTTTAAACAGAAAGACAGAAAGACAAAATGTGTTTCTATGCTCCTAACCTACCAAGGTCTCACTATTGCTATGTGGGGTGTTCCAGAATAATTTGGAGTTCCGCTCTCTTTATTAACTCCATACACATCCCACTGCTTCCAATTAGTGCTGATGTTCTCTGCTTGAAAGTAGTCGGAGAGCCGGGGTACTGCAACTGACTTTAACAAGTCGGAAAGAACTCTCAAGGATGAAGGAGAGAAAATTCAATTTTCCAACCAAATAAGTTGACAAAATGAGAATTATAGTTTGCTTTGGGTTCAAAAACACTGAAATAGTAATTAATCATATTCACATATACACCTGTTTCAGCTGTTGTAAGTGGGTTTGTTGAAGAACCAAAATGTTTTTGAATGTTTAGTGTATTCCATCCAATACAACAGTAAATATATTATTGTCTATCAAAATATTGTCATCTAAAATACTTGAATGTTATAAAACTTTCTTAACCCCTTAAGGACTGGACTGTTTTTGCGATGTTGTACATTTGCGACCAGGCATATTTTTACACTTTTGTGGTGTTTGTGTTTGGCTGTAATTTTCCACTTTCTCATTTACTGTTCTCATACAAATTATATATTGTTTTTTTCAGGACAAAAGGGGCTTTCTTTACATACCATTATTTATATAATCTCATGTATTTTAATTTAAAAAAAATAAAAAAATATGATGAAAAATTGAAAAAAAATACATGTTTTTGACTTTTACTTGAAAAATCTTTTACTCATCTACAAAAGCGAATGAAAAAAACTGCTAAATAGATTAAAAATTTTGTCCTGAGTTTAAAAATACCCAGTGTTTACGTGCTTTTTTGCTTTTTTTGCATGTTATAGGGCTATAGGTACAAGTAGGATATTGCGGTTTCAAAACATACATTTTTAAAATTTATCAATGGTGACATTGTAACACTATTATCTGTCATAAATCTCTGAATAACACCCCACATGTACATATTTTTTTTAAAGTAGACAACCCAGGGTATTCAATATGGGGTATGTCCAGTCTTTTTTAGTAGCCACTTAGTTGCAAACACTGGCCAAAGTTAGCATTCATATGTTTGTGTGTGAAAAAAGTAAAAAACTAAATTGAGCGCTAATTTTGGCCAGTGTTTGTGACTAAGTGGTTACTAAAAAAGACTGGACATACCCCATTTGCAATACCTTGGGTTGTCTTCTTTTGCAAATGGTATGCCATCATGGGGTAATTCTCATTCCTGGGCTACCATACGCTCTCAAAGGCAACGTAACCAACCTGGCCATTTTCAATGTAAAATATTTGACCCATATATTTGACCTTGTAACTTTCAAAAATGCTATAAAACCTGTACATGGGGGTACTGTTTTACTCGGGAGACATCGCTGAACACAAATATTAGTGTTTAAAAACTGGAAAACGTATCACAACAATTATATCATCAGTAAAAGTGCTGTTTGTGTGTGAAAAATGCAAAAAAGTAACTTTCACTGACAATATCATCGCTGTGATATGTTTTACTGTTTTGAATCACTAATATTTGTGTTCAGCGAAGTCTCCCGAGTAAAACAGTACCCCCCATGTACAGGTTTTAGGGTGTCGTAGAACGTTACAGGGTAAAATACAGTGCTAGCAAATTAAATTCTCTGGAATTTCGGCCTGGGTTGGCAGGCAGGTCCCTCAAATTGCAATCAATAAAATTACTGAATTATGTAAAAAATATTACATAAATACGCACGTAGAATTTAAATATATATGCATATTTATATATTTGAAGTCTACGTGTATATTTATATAATTATTTATGTAATTTTGTATATGGACATATGTATATTTCGTATTATTTTTATTTATTTTTATATACATAGATATATATATACAAATTCATTCTAAGTGTATTTTGATATAAATATATATATATATTAATTTTAAAATAGTTAGAATAAAATTTCATATAGCTATATAATTTTTTTAAATTTTTTTTATTATTATTTAAAAATTTTTTTATTTCATTTAAATTACTTATTATTTATATTTTATAATAATATATATATACAATATATATAGTTATTATATATATTATATATATACGTGTGTAATTTAATTATAAGTGTATTTTTATATTAATATAAGTACATATTAATATAAAAATACACTTAGTATGGCATTATATATATGATATATAGACATATATTATATAGATATAATATATGTCTATATATCATATATACACATATATAATTAATTATTTATTTTTTAATTAACATTAACTTTATTTTTTTTCTGATTTTACACATGCAGGGAGACTGCCTGTCAGCACAGGCAGTCCCCCTGCAGGCAGACACATGGACACCTATTGTGACCATGTGATCGCTGTGTTAAGCGATCACATGGCCACAGGGGTCCTAAATCAGTGTGGGGAGACTGTCTGGGCTGCAGGCAGTCTCCCCACAACCGGAACCACGCTGATCGCCGCCGGGGGAACGACGGCGATCAGGTAAGTAACGGAAACCGTTAGGACGGTTCAGGACCGTCATCGGTCCGCAATGGGAAAATCCCGATGACGGTCCTGAACCGTCCTGGGTCGGGAAGGGGTTAAACCTGGATTTTTTTGTTTGTTTTGTGTTATGTTAATAATTAATTAAAAGGATTGTCAAGTTTTTTCCTGGCAGTATAAGCTCCTGGAGTGCCCCCCTCCCTCCCGCCCCCCATTCCACGTCGCTGAAAGGGTTAAAACCTATTCTTTTATAATATTTTCTATTTGTCAATTATATTATCACTAACTAAAGTTGAATGTTCAAATAACATGTTTAGATGACCTATATTGAAGTATTTTTGTACACTTTACTCAATAAATGAATCTGAACAATTTTCTGTCAAAGGCGGCTCTCTAATTAGGTGATTTAGGTGGCCGCCTAAGGCCACGCGCTTGACTGAACTATCAGGTCGTCAGTCTGTGACCGAGAACCCGACAATAAGAGGAGGCTCGGCGGCTTGCCCAGTATGCCGCCGGGTGCGGGGCACCTCCACATGGTCTGCCCATAGAGAGAGCCGAGCCTCAGATCTGCAGCATCGCCAGGTGAAGAGCTGCAGATCACGTGATGTGGCTCTGACCAGAGCTATTGAGAATGAGGTCTGCAGCTCTGTGTGCAGCAGAGCTGTAGACAGGATAGTTATTCCACCGGACTACCAGGGACTGCGACCACAGGACCACCAGGGGCTTACATAAAAAGGGTATTTCAGTGTGCGAAGGCTTGTCACAGCCTCCACACTCCTTGCCCCCCACACTGACCACAACATACCCTGCCCCCACACTGTCATACTTCCTGCCCCCCCACACTGTCATACATCCTGCCCCTACACCCCGCCCCCCAACACTGTCATACACCCTGCCACCCTCCCACATTGTCATGCACCCTGCCCCCCCACACTGTCATACACCTTGACCCCACACTGTCACACATCCTATCCCCCACACTGTCATACACCCTGCCCCCCTACATTGTCATACACCCTGCCCCCATCATACACCCTGCTCTCCCCACACTGTCATACACCCTGCCTCCACACTGTCACATATCCTGTCCCCCACACTATCATACACCCTGCCCCCAATACTGTCACACATCCTGTCCCCCGACTGTCACATACTGTCATACACCCTGCACCCCACACTGTCATACACCGTGACCCCACACTGTCACACATCCTATCCCCCACACTGTCATACACCCTGCCTCCACACTGTCACATATCCTGTCCCCCACACTATCATACACCCTGCCCCCAATACTGTCACACATCCTGTCCCCCGACTGTCACATACTGTCATACACCCTGCACCCCACACTGTCATACACCCTGCCCTCCACACTGTCACACATCTTGTTACACACACTGTCCCCCCTACTGTCCCACACACTGCCTCCCCACACCGTCACCATCCTCCACACTCCCCACCATCACCTTGCTCCACCTTTCTCCTTACACTATCACCTTCTTCCACACTGCTCCCCCCATTATTCCCCCTTCTCCAATGACACTCATCTTCTCTCATACTGTCACACTCACCCCCAGCCCTGTTACACTCATCCTCTTTCACATTAACCCCTCCAGTCCTGCCACTTGTCCTGCCCAACCAGTGGCGGATCGGGGGGGGCAACGGGGCAATTGCCCCCCCCGAGAAATCCGCCGGTCTCCCTCTACCCTGTCAGCAGCACATGCAGGTGCTAGCCCTGCAATGTGCCTGCGGACCGGGGGGGAGATCGGAGATCTCCCTCCCCGGTCCGCAGGCACCCTGCTGGCGGCCGGCGGGGGAGGGAGTGAGAGAGAGGACCCGGAAGCTAAGGCTGCAGCTCCTCCGGGTCCTCCTCTCGTAAGATTTGGAGCGTTGCCGCGGTTACCACGGCAACACTCCAAATCTCGCGAGAGTGAACTCTAGCCCTGGAGCGCGGGCTAGAGTTCACTCTCCCCACTGGGACCACCAATGAATCGCCCACGGACGACGGACCACCAGGGAAATGTCCCCCCTCTCCCCCAGTAAAGGTAAGAAAGGAGGGGGGACATAATGAATATTTATATTGAATTAAATAAAAAAAAATATTATAAAAAAAAGCCCCCCCTACCCTTATCACACACACACTCTACACACACTGCCCCCCCATACACACACACTGCCCCCATACACACTCTACACACATACACTACCCGATACACACACACTGCCCCCCCATATACACACACTGCTCCCCATACACACACACTGCCCCCCATACACACACACTGCTCCCCATACACACACACTGCTCCCCATACACACACATTGCTGCCCCATACACACACATACACTGCAATACTCACACACACACACTACAACTGTTACACACATACACTGCCGCCCTCACACACACTACAACCTTCACACACACACACTGCTCACACACTGTCCCCCTCTCACACACACACACACACACTGCACCCCTTACACATTGCACCACTCACACACCACTGCTCATATGCCCTACTACTGCCCCATTTCCCTGCAGACCTCAGGTAAGTTGTCAAACTGTTCTTAAATGGTTTGACTACTTACTCTGGGAGGGGGTCCCGGCACTATTGACACCATAACCACTACACTGAGCTGTAGTGGTTATTGTGTTTGGATTATTTATTTAAATAATCTACAAGTGCCCCTCCCGAGATCAGGCTCTGGATCCGCCACTGTGCCCAACCATGCTACACTAACTCTGTCACATAATCCTGTCAAGCTCACCTTCCCTTGCCCTGTAACACTCCCTCCTCCATCTGTAAAATATATAACCCCAATTCTGTCAAACTGTGATAGGGTGAGTGTGGCAGGGTGCCACACCCTGCCACACTCACCCTATCACATTAACCCCTTCTATCCTGTCACTCACTCTGTCACATAACCCTCTCTAATCCTGTCACTCTCACCTCCTCTCGCCCTGTCACACTCCCTCCTCCAACCATGCCACACTCACCCTGTCACATTTACGCCTCTAATTCTGTCACACTCTCTTCCCCTCAACATGTCACACTCACCGCCCACCCTGTCTCATTAATCCCCTCACTCTGCCACAGTTACCTCTTTGCACACCCTGTCACACCCTGCAAATCATGGTCACAGGCAGCCCCCCCAAAAACACAACACAAAGCAGTCAGCTATCCCATGCACATAGAGTTCCATAAACAAACATACACATGCTTACAACGACATACATTCACAAACATGGATTCTCACTGTCAGACACACACTCTCAAGCACATACACAGATAGACAATGCCAGACACACATTGTGACTGCATGTCTGCATTTGTCAGTGTGTGTCTCTGTGCAACAGTGTGTTTATGTGCGCATGTGCATGTATAAGAGTGTTAATGTGTTTTGTATCGTATATATATGTGCATGTAACAGTGTGTATATGTGTGCATGTATTAGTGTGTGTCTATGGTTGCAATGTGAGGATGGTATGGTACGCCAAAGCAAAGGTAAAGTGGCAAGACATAAAATATAAATAATATACATACATATACAAAACATGGAGATATGTAAATAACATATGGGGTAATATGAGATTACAGAGAGTGTGGGGGAAATGTCTATGTGACAGTTTTCTTATCTGTAACTTTATTATTTTGTAGGTGACTTTTTAAAAAGCTTCTTTTTTTTTTTACCCAATCATGTATGCATGACTGCCAGGTTATGCAACCATACACGGCAATCATGCCGTGTATGTGTGTTTGCGTGCAGTTTCTGGATACGGGTAGGTACCATGGTTAGAGGTTCAGGTTCACCTACTCAGGGACTTTTAGCTGGGTGACATTATGGTAATTTTTGCAGGTGCAGTGTTTTGCCCAGCTGTTTTAGGTGTTGTGCCAGGTTTAAAAAAAGCTAAAAAAAAAAAGAAGGTTTTTCGGTCCCATCTCGGGGTGTGACCCGCGTATTCACCTTTGGTTTTCGTTTCCCTGCTTGGCTGGGCCAAGTCTGCCCGCTATACCCGTGCTCCATTATTTTCCAGAAGGAGCATTACAGTCTGCTTTATGATTCCTCCTCTTACCCCCCACCCCCAAACCCCCAAACCCCCAAATATTCATCACGCAGTGCATCCACTCTCTCACTCCTTACCCATCCCCTCTTAGTTAGCTGTTGCTGGCTGTTAGGGTCCTAGGTGCCCACTAGTGGTAATTTCCCCCCGGCTTAGTGGTCCTGCGAGGCCAACACCCATCCTCATTCTCTGAGGTACTACGCCCCTCGGGCCAAATCATAGTTAGTCGCCTCGCACTTTGGCATAGGGAGGGCCTCACCTGTCACTCCCATTCTATCTTATGTTTAACAGTCACTGAGAGGCCGACACCCCGCCACAACGTTCAGTGGCCTCGTCCCCTCGCGCCAACGCATAGATAGAGCCTCTCCCGCCGCTTGGCATCTAGCAGGGCCTCACCTGTCACCAAACCTAGTTTAATTGTTTCGACTTTGGCTTTAGCTAGTGTGCCAGCACTCTCACACACTCGCACACACTTACGCTCACACACACTCTCATACTGGGTCTCGGGAGCCCCGTGGGCTTTTCACAACCACATACTCTATCACCTGTGGCTGGGATCGCTCCTCTTGGCTGACCGCCTGGACTCTGACGTGCTTACTCTGCTTCTCGGTTACGGTTCGCCCGGCGGTACTCGTTTCACCCTCACATTTCTTTCGATACACGTTCATCAAATCCGTCCTCTCTCACGCTACCTTCCCTCTCCTCTTAGTTAGCTGTGGCTGGCTGTCAGGGTCATAGGTGTCCACTAGTTGTAATTCCTCCAGGCTTCTTCACCTTAGGTAGTGGTACCGCGACTCGGAGGTACTACGCCCCTCGGGCCAAATCATAGTTAGTCGCCTCACATTGTAGCATAGAGAGGGCCTCACCTGTCACTCCCATTCTATCTTATGTTACCTGTCACCGAGAGGCCAACACCCCGCCACTCCGTTCAATGGCCACATTGTCCCCTCGCGCCAACACATAGTTAGAGCTTCTCATGCCGCTTGGCATGTAGCAGGGCCTCACCTGTCACCAAACCTATGTTTAATTGTTTTGCCTTCTTTGGCATTAGCTAGTATGCCAGCTCACACTCACGCATACACACACACATTGGGTAGCGTATGCGCTGTTTTCTTCGTCTCTCTCTTAGCAGGTCACCACTGCCTGGCGCTGGTGTGCTATATTTCCGCCTGGCTCTCTGGCTAGGTCTGGTACTCATCACGCTGTGGAGTTTTGGCTACTCCCTCTCGTGTCCTGGTCTCTTCCTCACTTCGCTGTGTTTCTCGCCAGACGACTTATTCCCTCCCTAGCAGCCTTTTCGGTCCGCTGAATTCTCAGTGTCTGTCTGCCTCCACGGGTGATGCTGTTGCCCGAGGGGCCCCCAAGTTTGCTTTTCCATCCTCCGCTACTGTTGTGTTTAGGGCGGTTTCAGATTGGCAGTTTTGGGTAATTGGCGTCTGCCGCTCTGGCTGGATCTGAGCCGGACTTCCTGCACCTTTTTCATACGATCTCTCCTGTGCCTCCTCTACGCATTCCTCTTGGCTCTGCCTTCGCCCTCTCCCATAGCCGCTGCCGTCCCCTGCATATCGCGGTCTGCTAGCAGACTACCAGGCTTGTTAGCTCATGGTCGTCATTTTTCTCGTCTGGTTCTTTCTATTGACACTCGCGGTACATGTATTAGGGCCTTCTCCTTTGCGGCTCCTTTCGCGTATTCTGTTACGGTCTTTTGCTAGGTTGTCTGCATTTGGTTTTCGCTTCTTTTTGCCACCTCTAACTGGCGTCAACTCTACCTATTACAACTTCCCATACTGTTACAGGTTTATCTTTCATACGCAGTTTCATATCCTCATACCAAGACATTTCCGGCTCCCAGGATTTTGGAATCTTGCAGATATCCCATCCACATCCAATTTGTTCTCACTATCACACCTATTAGACGCCTGTCCTTACGAACCAGACACCAGCCTTCAATGTAGGGTAATAACTGCTTGATCCAAGGATAAATCTGACTGCCATTCTGGGGTCAAGAAGGAATTTTTCCCTAGCTTGTTGCAAAATTGGCAGTGCTTCAAACTGGGTTTTTGCCTTCTTTTGCATCAACCACAAGGGAATGGGCATCTATTGTACTCTCTTTCTAATCAAGCCTAACTATCACAAATCTCACTACTTGGGGCCAGTCCTTACACTCCGACCTTCTTTGGTGCATTGATCTTGGGGCCAGTTTTAATCAGTGCTACAATTCTGGTCGCCCCTCTAGGATAGGGTGGCATCTACGGCTTCAATCTAGTTCACTTTGGTTCGTATATATTTAATCTCTAGGTCATGGAAGCTCTCAGCATATTCCCCCATATGTATCACGTACCACCAAGTTTTCACCGGCTTTACCATTTAGCTAGGCAATTAAGGTTTTATTATCAGTTGTTGATTGCTCTACGTTTCTGGGATGTATCAACTTTTTGCCCTCTTTTATTATTACAGGCCTGCAGCGACCTCGGTTCCGGCACACCTCAACCGACTTATTTCCCCCTTTGCTATGCTCCTCTTGCTATGCTTCCTATACGGCCTTATTTGCCCCTCACACAAATGGGAAGGCTTGGCCTGCAGTTGTGGGAGGGGCTTGTTACACTACTTAAACCCCCCTACTCACCTCCCTCCGCCCCGTACGTGATTATAGCGATTCGCTTGTCCCCACCCGCCACTCCCTCTATCTATATTTTTATTACATCTCATGGGTGGGCCCTCTTTTATTATTACAGGCCTGCCGCGACCTCGGTTCCAGCACACCTCAACCAACTTATTTCCCCCTTTGCTATGCTCCTCTTGCTATGCTTCCTATACGGCCTTATTTGCCCCTCACACAAATGGGAAGGCTTGGCCTGCAGTTGTGGGAGGGGCTTGTTACACTACTTAAACCCCCCTACTCACCTCCCTCCGCCCCGTACGTGATTATAGCGATTCGCTTGTCCCCACCCGCCACTCCCTCTATCTATATTTTTATTACATCTCATGGGTGGGCCCTCTTTTATTATTACAGGCCTGCCGCGACCTCGGTTCCGGCACACCTCAACCGACTTATTTCCCCCTTTACTATGCTCCTCTTGCTATGCTTCCTATACGGCCTTATTTGCCCCTCACACAACTACTGCTCACAACAGAGCGGCACAGGGAGCTGCAACAGTACAAGCCTCTGAACAATGAATAAATTAATCCATTGCTGCAAGCCCGCCTGTCAATATAACTACAGCTCATTATACACACACGATGCAACCCCTATATATGTTTTTACTATGAGTGTTAGTGGGGACCTCATGTTTAAGTTTCGCTTAAGGCCTCACAAAGTCTAGAGCCGCCACTGTGTTCAGTGATACCGTTAATTCCACCTGAACTTGAATATCTCATGAGACTCAAATAATCTAAAGTTTGTGTAGATAGCACATTTGTTATATGTTTAAAAGAAAATGTGTGTTGCATTTTAATAACTGATGATTAGTAACCGAATATATTTTGTCAGATTCATATCATTTAATTTTGCATTTAAAACAACCTCAAATAGCAGTCAGAGGCTATTTGGAGGCAAATTTGGAGGTAGAAATAAGTCAAGAATAGAAAGATTACTTTGACTATATTTAAATCCTGATTATGTCTTAAGATACACACTCCCCAACTAGATTGTTTAGATTTAATTTTTTATCTCCATTCTAACTCACACTGTGTGCCCATCGCGGTTATTAATCTGCATATTACATAGGGTACAAAATGTATTGTGTTTATTACAGATTCATTTCAGATTAATCATTCAGAGATAAAACTGGATGTGGATTCTGCCAAATAATACATGTTCACGGAACCTATTTTTCATAAACATTAGTGTTCTGCATATAAATAGACAGATATTATTATTTCGAAACATCAGATATAGTAAAATGTGCTATACAATACAATGTCATAACTTGAGCTACAATTAGGAATGATGTCTATTAAATGTGCTGCAACAGAAGGCAATTCATTTCTATTTCATATGAACTGGAAGTTTAATGGCCAAAAATCAGCAGTTCATTGTGGGGATTTGAAACCGATTATTCAGTTTATACTTGAAAATCGTTTATTCAGTTGATTTACATTTGTGACTTAAAAGTGGATACTTGTTATTTTACAAAATCCATATTAAACCAATGTACATGCAGTGTGAGATCCATTAAAATATACCAAACTCATACAACGACAGGCACATTTTAGATCTAAAACATAGAATCTTATTATTATGTTGATATGACTGTATTAAGTTTTAAATTCTTAGTGTTAAAAAACAAGTCTTCTTTATACTGCTATTTTCTGATCACGATTACTACATTTGTGCATATTTGTATTAATCTAGTTAAACTCATTCTTTATAACCTGCATTAACCAGCAGCTAATTACAGTGTTTCATCTTATGCTCGGAAATTGTCCACCCGGACCTGGCATTAATTCACTTATGAATGGATAACATTGTTGAGTATGACAACTCACAGAATGACATCAATACTCATCTAATAAGTATATGGATCAATGTGCGTGTTTCCATATGATATAATAAAAACCTAATTACTATATGGACTACTTTACTCGGATTAGAGTCACAAATTAAGATAAGTGAGATGAGCTTCAATTCAATACAAATAGCAAATTGAGAGTATATATTTATCCAATCTGTAAATGCTCTACTAATCATATTCTGTGTTCTTTAGTTCAAAAGAACATCATTCATTGGTGTCAAAAGTACATGCAATGTAACCAAATGTTTTTTACTTTTTATTTTTTGCTTTTAACAATGTTTGGATCTTACTATCTTTGACAGACAGATAGACAAGCAGACAGTTAGATAGACAGATAAATAGAAACACTTTATACAACTTTATGATTATTTCTGATTATATGGACAGAGCCTCGTACAGAGAGCAGTAATATATGTATCAATATATTCCGTCGTCCTCTAGTTTAAGAATAGTGAAAAAGTTGCCCTCTAAGTTAAAGCGCCACTGTCACCCTCCACCGCCATCCCCCTGAATAATGAGTATTTCATTAAGCTAGAATCTTTATGAAAAACTCATTATGACTGTGTTGGAATTTCACTGAATATACAGCAATGTTCAGATTAAACAAATATTTTTTATACAAAATCGCATGGTTAATTTGCCAAAGAGTCTGGAATGAATTAAAGGCTAAATAGACTTCCACATGAAGATTTTACCATGTAAATGAAACAGCAAAACAGATATGTATCCACTATTATTGAATAACCACTTCTTCTTAATATGTGTTCTGGCAAAGCAGTGAAATATTAAGCATTTTTTTATCCAGTAGAATACTTTATATAAGGTAGAGATTTGTGTCTTTCACTGATCACAGTAAAGGAAAATAAGGAAATGTCACTAATATATTCAATGTGGCCTGTTAATAATGTAATGTTGATTGTTTTTTCATTGTTGATTATTATTATGCCATATCTTATTTTGCATATATAGTCATATTTAAAAATGAACCCGAATCTGTTACAAAAAACGGATTATAACATAACTTCATATGAAATAGCACAATACGTTTTACTCATACAGACGTCCCTTTCTATGTGATTGATTGTTAATTGATTGTTAATTGATTGTTAATTGAAAATCTTCCCTTTTCATTAAAACGGGTTCACCTAGATCCGTGAATGCACAAAGTGTAAATATGCCGTTTATTATTTGTTTATAAGGATGCGTGAGACTGAGCAGACACATGAACCAGATCCCAAATCTTTTTTTACAGAATATTGTTTATATTTCATTGTGTTAATGTCCACTGTGTCTAACATGTGGGTTATAACTTCAATGCACAGGTAAATGTGAGGAAACTGGGCAAATGAAAGAGTCAGATAATGTCAGCACCTAACAAGCATCACTGGAAGGTCAATTTCTTGAGGGACAGAAGGAAATTCAGAAATATGCTTGCTCCCCATTTGGCTGAGGTACAATAAGAAGACATACTAGAATGGTTTTGATGTTGTAACTAAGTAATCATCTGACAGAAGAACACAATCATATGGCAAGTGAAAATGATAAAAGCATAATGTGAAAGTTTGTGGCCTTTTTATTATATGATGGGCTCTAACACAGACATTTTAACAGAATTTTAACCGTATATGAGCCTTTTGCACCTTTCAGATATCTATTTACTATATGGTTTTATTTTTGACTGGGTAATTGTTTGCTAAATATGCATTGACTTGGTGAAAAACAAAGTCATCTGATGATGAAATAAATTTGTTTTAATCAATAATTTGTATCTCATACAATACTGAAGTGAAGTCTCTACTGGACCATGCAGTTTTCATGTAGGTTATTCTAATACAAAACAGGACTAGTTTAGGACTTATTTACCAGCATCCAGGGTCTAAATTTGTCATCTAAATTCTCATTGTTACTAACTTTTTAAATCTTATATTACAGTCCTTATATTGCAATCCTATTGTCCCTCTTTTTTTTTTTTTTATTGAATTTTTCTTAGGTTATCCGAAGTGGTACAAAACAAAAGTACATAGGGACTACAATTAAAAAATAAAACAAAAAAAACCTATTACAGTAGGTGTAAAAAATGAACTTTTAAAATAATTATTCTGCTTGATACTTATTCATATGTATGTAAATTCTTCTTTCTTATTTTTGGGTGGCTCACCTTGTATCATGCATATTATAATTCTTCTGTGTCACTTAAACTTATAACGCAATCAGACTTTCCTGGCTTTTCTTATAAAAAGAGATTTATTCTTCTTGTTTCACAGATACAAAGTCAGTATTCCATACCTCTAATGTTTACATACAAAAAGGACTAAATAATTTAAATACCTTATCATATTCTGCTTTTCCAACATTAACTTTTACATCATTACATCTCTTGTGATGGCTTGTTAATGTAAAACAACATTAATAGTTTCCTTTATGACATAAAGTAGGATTGTCCTCTATACATCATCAAATGAAATATTATTTTTTCTGATATCATTGGGTTTTACTACCCAGAATCCTATCATTCCTAGTCCAAAAATTTACATTGGATAATGCCCTATCGAGAAATCGATCATATCCAAAAATCAATCTTATTATCCCTAGTCCACACCATCGTAGACTCAGGGGTAAACTGTGTACTATATAATAATCTATTAATTAATTTCTTCTTATTAGATCTATCAATATATAAGCAGAATGTTTCACTATAAAACTATCCTTTTGCATTTTCATTTTATTAAAACTTCATACGAATGTCACTAACTCATATATTATTCTAGGCCAATAACCATACAGTCTTCTGTATTATATTAAATTTCAATTAACCAAGATTATACTCACCTTGTCCTATTTCTTATATAACTAAACAAATCTTTATTTTTCTTACAAACACACGATTCTTCACACAGTTCTTCTTTCTGTACAAATATTCTTAGTCTCTGTGACATAGTCTAGATGCTTTTTTTTCTCTTCAAGTTTGATTTCCCAGTTTCAAAGCTCAGCTCTGTAACTTGATTCTTATCTCTCCTCCCTGGAAGTGGGAACAAAACTTGGATAGAAGACCGGCTGGCCGGCCAAATGTAATCAATTTGTTTCTTCTGTTTGTTTTTCCAGTTGATTGAAATAAGTATTTTATGTACATTTCTTCCTGGGTAAAAGGCTTGCCATGTTAATATACGTCTATATTAACCAAAAATACTAATATGCTATCTGACGTACGGTTTCTTCAGGTTTATTCTTACAGTTACTGATACATAATAAAACAACAAAGGATGTTACAGGATAATGGATGTGGTCAGTGGTCTTACATGCTCCCAACTTGTGCCATTACAGTCCATAATGAATGCGGCAGCGAGGCTTATGTTCCTGTCCGCCCGCACCTCCAATGCCTCACCCTTCTGTCAGTCCCTACAGTGACTTCCTATAAAATATAGAGCTCAATTTAAAATTCTGGTTCTTGCTTTCAGATCTCTACATAATGCTGCTCCCACCTATCTATCCTCCATTATACACAAGTATGTCCCGTCTAGGCCCTTACGATCTGCTGAAGACTTACTTCTATCTTCTGTCCGTACTCCCACCTCTGATGCTCGCCTTTAAGATTTCTCGAGGGCTGCACCGTTCCTGTGGAACTCGCTTCCCTCCTCCGTTAGATACTCACCCAGTCTCCACTCCTTCAAAAAATCGTTAAAAACCCACTTCTTCATAAAAGCGTATCAATTAAACTGTTAATAGCTCCTGACTGACTCCTCTTCTGCAACTGTCACTAGTCTAATACTATCCTTACCTATTTGTGTAATTTTATCCCACTCCCTCTAGCATGTAAGCTCATTGAGCAGGGCCCTCAACCCCTCTGTTCCTGTGTGTCCAACTTGTCTGGTTACAACTACATGTCTGTTCGTCCACCCATTGTAAAGCGCTGCGGAATTTGATGGCACTATATAAATATCATAATAATAATAATATAGATATGACCATAATCACGTCAGAATATGACCCTAGCCATATAAGAACAAAACTGTCGATTACCAAATTCCACAGTTCTCGTGGTACAGCATATGAAAGTACCACCTGTTCTTTTTAACCCATTAGATATCCATACCTACTATGAATATAAATAGGAACATAGTAATATCCTTCAGTAGGCATTAATCACACACTCCATGTAGTTTTGGTGAAAACATATGTAACTGTAGAGAATGTGATTGGTGAGAATGATTAGCCTACAAAGTACATTGATGTAGAAAAGAAGGAAAAGAGACAATCAATGTGTTCTAGAACATTTATTATGTAGCATAAGCTTTACTGGGTAAAACTGTTGGATTCAAACTAGTAAGGTAGTTCTTAATGACCTGTTTTATTTGAAAGCAAGCAGTTAGAAAGTATGGAGATGCAGTTTAGAATCTATTAACAGATCTCTGAGGATGATAGCTCCATCTTTGTCAAAAGAGCCTTTAAAATCATGTATAGGTATAGTAATATATATAGTGATCATGCCAAATATTTCTTGTGTGCTTTGTGATCAGCCTTGTCCAATTGTTTGAGCAACAAATGGGATGATGGGACTTGCTGAGACAACTCTTTATTGTGGTTGGTCAACAATCAAGGCTTAGGCCACAGTTATCAACTAAACCTACAAAGAAATCTAGCCTCCGTCCCCCTTGTGAATCCACAGTGGTGGTCAATTAGGCTGGACCACCATTTTCATATAGTTATTTTTTCTTCTTCTATGAAACACATCCTGGATTAAAACAGAGGGACCTTCAGATCCTTACACTGCCGCAAGGTACCTCTAATACCGATCGAAGAAACTTAGATGCTCAAGGTCCAAAGTATGGCAAAATCCACTGACAACAGGAGTAACAGATACAGGCAAATGTAGACAAACATTTCCAAATGACATGGTTAACGTGGTGATGTGGAAACTGTCTCAACTGACCTGTTTCATGAAATGAGATTTGTTGTATAATGCAATAAAGTTATGGAGCTAGCAACAATATATCTAAAAAATACAGCCTGTGCTTTTTAACTAGTACAACTAATCAACCACCAGCCCTAAAAAAAATTAAAATTCTTACATTACATCTGAGCAGTTTAACTAGGTGAGCATTTCTTAAAATACAATTGTGACACCTGATCCACATATACAACTTGTTAGTTGCCGAGTAAAAGTTGTGTTATTTTGTGCTGTAGTGGAATATTGAAGACATACGTAATTCTACAATATCTGCCACCCAAGTCATTATCACTCTCTATTATACAACGAAATGCCTATGTATGCATAAATACATAGATATATGCACTGATAATACATAATACACTCTAATCATTTGCATTGTTATTTTATGCTATCTATTAGCTGTGCATTTTCAGTATAGGGCAGTCATTACAATTCATGGTTTATGGGTTTATGTCTTTATTGATATTGCAAAGTACCTCTGTAATGATTACTGGTACCATCCATAAATCTGAAAATTAATGGTCCATTAAAATAAATTATTTTTAAAATGCATATTTAATTAAATAAGGGCAATCAATAACAAGGGGGACAAGAAGATGATAATAGTTTCTCATTGGACTCAGCAAACAATGTAACAATCAAACAGATTTAGCTTTAGATCATTTTCAAAATGACCTGGATGAAAGTTATGAAGCATATTGTTAATGTAGCTCTTTCTTTAATGGTTTACAAATCAATTTGACATAATTCATGTCGAGAGTAATGTTTGGGGAAAAAAAATCACTATGCACGCAACGTAACGGACTGTGTGTATGTGCACACAGCATGGATGTAATGATAAACAAAATGTTACTGAATATGACCCCAGGGTCAGTATGTGAGGATGCTGGTGCACAGATCTCCCACATATAATAATAAAACAAATGGAGGTGCATAAACAAGCTTCAATTTCAGTAACTATGAGATGGTGACCACTATAACCATCATAGGTTTATATTGCCATGTGCTCAGTAAAAACAATAGGAATAAAAACACTGAATATACAAGATAATATTTTTCTTTTGCTCCAAACCAATGCTCCTATCCATAGTTTTAGGTATATTTTAGGTACATATTTAATTGTTTATTATTTAAAGGTACACGCCATTGCCCACATACAAAATAAATAAAAATAACTGTAAAGGAGATCTACCTTCAATAAAAACATGGATGCATTTAATTATGCTTTTTTCATTAGTGCCATATCTAAAAACAACTTGCAACAGCTGCAGATCTCTTGTTTTAAGTCTTTGCAAACCCTCCTCTTCTTCCCCGACCCATATGTTTTATGGCTGTCTAATCACAGACTTCCCAATGCAGCTGAATGCAAAGTCTTTGCAAGACAGGTGGTCTGGGCAATTGCGGTTTCTTGAGTTTAGCTCAACTGAGCTAAACAAACCAGGAAGTAACAGGACTGATTGTTGGCACAAAAGCTATGGGGATGTAATCAGGTTAATTTATAAAGGTGTACATTTCTATTAAAATCTGTACTTTTTGAAAAATGAAAAAGAGGGGACACATTCCTCATATATTAAGCTTTTCAGCAAGCAAAAGTGCTTTAGACATCTTGAGGGTCCCTTTAAAGCGTTCCTGAGGATGTTTGGTTAGAAACTTCAATAACAGGTAATCTTTATAAAACTGATCAAGATTATACATTTAGCATGTATCGCCTTACTTGCTCTAGTTATTTTCCTTTTATGTATTTAAAAAACAGAAAATAAAGATTGTCAAAAAATTATCTAAACCTGGGTTTCATGAGGTAATTCCTTCTAGAGGCACTGTTTAAAGTCTTCTTTACCGCTACAACTATTTGGGTGACAGAACTGGCTTTGCTTGAGCCAACTTGGAGCAACTTTAGTCAAAAAGATTTAATTCAGGTTTGAGGGAAAAATTTAACGTTTATAAGAAAATAAAGTTATTTCTTATACCAAGTTAGCTCTACTTCATTAAATAATGTGACAGAAATAAAATAAATGGAAATTAATGCGGCCATGTACAATGCTTTCTGATTGCATGCTGGCTAGTGACAGAGCAATGGGAGTTTTGCATGGATGCCTGGGTAAAGTGAAAGAAATAATGGTGACTAAACGACTCTCGGTGGCTCAACAATTCCCTGTACAAAGCTATACAAATACAGGCAGTGTATATGACTTCCTATAAAAAAATTAAACATAGTAATGTGATATAATTAAAGCAGATGGAGCAGATTTCCTTCCCCGTGACTATTGCATTTGGGTAAAATTGTACATTCATGATACATAATAGAAATGTAACATTTTATTAGTTTTCTGGCGATGTTCAAAACAACAAATTAAATCCAATCCAATCAAAAGGGAATTCTTCCAAACTACCCATGCAATTGAAGGAATGTTAATTTGTTAATCAAAATGCAAGTCTCAATCAGTAAGCAAAATCCCAATCCCAAAGAAAATGTATTTGTAAAATGTATGATTCCTATCCATGTAAAAAATACCCAGGTGCATATAATTGCTTACAATAAATCTTATAAATGATTTTAATCTGCTTCAATGTACATATGATTCATAATTTATTTATGATAAATTAAATAGTTTAAAAAAATGTATATGTAACAGTTTTTTTGCCCCCATTTTTCATAAGCTGAACTCAAAGATCGAAGACTTTTTCTATGTACACAAAGGCCTATTTCTCTCAAATATTGTTTACAAATCTGTCTAAATGTTAGTGAGCACTTCTCCTCACAGGTGTAGCATATCAAGATGCTGATTAGACAGCATGATTATTGCACAGGTGTGCCTTGGGCTGGCCACAATAAAAGGCCACTCTAAAATGTGCCATTTTATCACACAGCACAATGCCACAGATGTCACAAGTTTTGAGGGAGCGTGAAATTGGCATGCTGACTGCAGGAATGTCCACCAGAGCTGTTGCCCATGAATTGAATGTTCATTTCTCTACCTTAAACTGTCTCCAAACGCGTTTCATAGAATTTGGCAGTACATCCAATTAGCCTCACAACCGCAGACCACGTGTAACCACACCAGCCCAGGACCTCCAAATCTAGCATCTTCACCTCCAAAATTGTCTGAGACCAGCCACTCGGACACCTGCTGCAACAATCGGTTTGCATAACCAAAGAATTTCTGCACAACTCTCAGAAACCGTCTCAGGGAGGCTCATCTGCATGCTGGTCGTCCTCATCGGGGTCTTGACCTTACTGCAGTTCGTCATCGTAACCGACTTGAGTAGGCAAATGCTCACATTCGATGGCATCTTGCACTTTGGAGAGGTGTTCTCTTCACAGATGAATCTCGGTTTTCACTGTACAGGGCAGATGGCAGACAGCGTGTATGGCTTAATGTGGGAGAGCGGTTTGCTGATGTCAACGTTGTGGATCAAGTTGACCATGGTGGCGGTGGGGTTATGGTATGGGCAGGCGTATGTTATGGACAATGAACACAGGTGCATTTTATTGATTACATTTTGAATGCACAGAGATGCCATGACGAGATCCTGAGGCCAATTTTTGTGCCATTCATGCATGACAGGGGTTCCCAACCCGTGGTACACATACCACCAGGGGTACAATCGAAAAAAGATTGGCTATGGCTATGTTGCCGGATGCCACACGATGGACATGTGCCACAAGGGGCCCGGTTGTGCGCTGAGGCACTTTAATAGCGTGACCGGGCCCCTTCTAACCTGCCCAGAGAGCTGGGAGGAAGTGATTAAAGCGGGAGCTTCCTCCGAGCTCAAAGAGAACCTGCCGCGAGCAGAGGAGAAGCAAAGGGGGGCATGGGGCAGAGGAGCAGCAGAGGGAGCCTGGGGCAGAAAAATAGGGGAGTCTGGGGCAGAGAAAAGCACATACATTTGAAATAACAGCAACTATATTAATAACAAACATTTCACTAATATGAGGGGAACAATTTATGGAAATGGACTGCCAAGGGGTACTCAAGTGAAAAAAGGTTGGGAACCACTGATCCATGACCATAACCTCATGTTGCAGCATGATAATACATGGCCCAATGTTGCAAGGATCTGTTCACAATTCCTGGAAGCTGAAAACATCCCAGTTCTTGCATGGCCAGCCTACTCACCGGACATGTCACCCATTGAGCATATTTGGGTTGCTCTGGATCAGCGTATACAACAGCGTGTTCCAGGTCCTGCCAATATCCATCAACTTCACACAGCCATTGAAGAGGAGTGGACCAACATTCCACAGGCCACAATGAACAACCTGATCAACTCTATGCGAAAGAGATGTGCTGCACTGCGTGAAGCAAATTGTGGTCACACCAGAAAATGACTCATCAGGACCCCCCGGACCCTCTCAATACAGTTAAACTGCACATTTTAGAATGGCTTTTTATTGTGGCCAGCCTAAGGCACACCTGTGCAATAATCATGCTGTCTAATCAGCATCTTGAAATGCCACACCTGTGAGGTGGATGGATTATCTTGGCAAAGGAGAAGTGCTCACTAACACAGATTTAGACAGATTTGTGAACAATATTTGAGAGAAATAGGCCTTTTGTGTACATAGAAAAAGTCTTAGATTTCTGAGTTCAGCTCATGAAAAATGGGGGCAAAAACAAGTGTTGCATTTATAATTTTGTCCAGTGTATATATTATATATCATATATATTATACAAATTTCTTATATATATTTATCTATCTTATAATTATGTATTTAAACAAAATAAGATATATAATATAATATATGTATGTTTTTTTTTTTTTATATTTAATGACATTATATTGTTTTAGCTAGCTTTAACAGATTCTAATCCAAAAATTATTCTATACCAGGGCAAAAATCAGTTAACTAGAAGATCTAGAGTTGAAATGTTGCTTTTCCATTCTAAACCCTAGCTGAAAAGCCTGGCAGTTGTAGCTCTACAACATCTGGTGATAGCATCTTGTCCACTGCATTAATTAACAATGTGATTGGTGAATGTTTACCTCTTATGTATATGAAATAAGATATATGAAATCAGATATATAAAATCAGATATATAAAAAATGTGACCTTAACTATACATTTGAACAGAGTAGTACAGAACATGTATTTTTATTTAACTAAATTATGCAATGCTGCATAAAAGAAAGAATATAGTATTGATACATAATTACAGCAATATTTTGCTGAGCATGTTCTTCTTCATTAAGAGGTTTTTATAACCAAGTTGTGTTTACAGTGGGCTTTTACATAATGTTCCAACTCTATTCTAGCAAAACAGCACTGCAGGAAGCCACATTAACCTTCTACACTGCTGCATTCCCAAAGAAATTAATTTTGGTATCTAATAGCCAATTTACCAAGTATTCATCCAACATCAAGACAGGGTTCAACATAATACCATTAGATCAATCATTCCAATTCTATCTGGGCCTATGTTTTTTTCATGTTATTGTTGTAGGGAGAAATCACAAGCTACTCTAACTCTAACACATAGGTGTGGGATATTGTGGGATATTTGTATATTAGAGTCCCATAGACTATAAGCTCATTTAAGCAGGGTCCTTCCCCAGCAGGGTCCTCTTCAACCTATCATTCCTGTAAGTTGTTTTTGTAATTGTCTTATTTATAGTTAAATCCCCTCCCCCCCATCCCTTATAATGTTGTAAAGCACTATGGAATCTGTTGGTGCTATATAAATGCCAATAATAATAATAATAATAATAATACTGCAAAATAATTACATTCTTTCATCAATAAGTCAAGGGATATTGGGATATTTGAGCTGTATCCAAAAACAGAATGTGAGGAAATCAAAGGTATCAGCTGACAACCAAAAATTAGGTAAGGTTAGTAAAGGGTATTTAAGTTATAGTTTTGAAACAGATAAGGATCACCATTGTACCTCCCTGCTTAAAGTATAGAAAAATGCTGAGAGGGTCTATTGGATCCCCATTTCTCATAATTAAATCTTTACTCACCTCACATGGATGAGGGTTCGAAGTGGACAACTGGGTATATCCTAACCCTCACTATGCATTCAGGGTCAGAAGACTGTGCGCGCTTAACATATAAAGCACTAGGATACAAGTCATCTCAAGGTCTTAATAATACAAAAAGGAGCCTCGTGTTACTATATTATCTTAAATATGAAATCCCAATGTGTGCAAAAGGTTTTAATGGGGTCCAAAGGACCCACTTTTTATTTTAATTTAAAATGATTTACTTGTTTTAGAGCGACAATTGGCTTTCTCAGTGTGAGAGCCAATCATCTCTCTCTATAATTACATGATAGGGTTTTACAGACCCCAGCATGATTTACTTTAAACATTTGACCTTCCCTTACAGTGCCACATGTGAGAGCAGCACAATACACTGTTCTCTGCTGTGGTTGTGAAAGGGTAAAGAGCAAGCCATGTTTGTTATAACTCAGCATGTATTGTTTTTACTTGTTTTATAATTTATACCTCACACAGCAACAAAATATTACTGTTTGCAGCTAAAATTCATAGACTTACATCTGCTATTTTTTAGTGTTGTGCAAAACCTGCACTTATGATGGGAAAATAGATTTGCTGGTTGTTATTTAACCCTCACCAGCAAGTCTGTGAGCTGCTACAGTAAACTGAATTCCGAGTGTAAGTCATTTGACTAGCAGCACCTAGTAAACTGACATTCGTTTTTTTTTTTCACAAAAAAATAATTTGTATAAAAACTATAATTAATATTCTGGATATGTCTTTTTCATCATTTGTTTTCACTTTCTATAAAGTCTTCCAGCAATTAAAAAAACATATTTAAGTGGTTTAGAGTTTGTGTTTGTAGTTGAACACTTTTTCATATATTTTTAAATTCATGGATCCCCAGTTGTTTCTATTCTGGCAACCTCAATTTGAATATATCTTAAGAATTCATATGTTGTCAAATATGTGAGGCAGACTTCAAAGTCCTATGCTGAAGCCTTGTAGTAATGCCTGCACATCAGTGCCTGAAGTGGAAAGCTCGGTGGAATTTATTTGGATAAAAAAGCATAAAGCAAATTGAATTTGCTATAACTTCATAGTTTATTTTACTTTTATTGGATTTTAACCTTATAATTACATTTGGCACATTTATGCGGATTAAAGAGTCATCCTTTGTAGTGGCTGCAAAGGAGGGATTGGAAAATTAATTCAGCCCGTGAATTTCAGAGTGAAATACAATGTATCCTTTAAAAAACACAACAAAATCTTCAAAGGAAAATATGTGATAGAAGAGCAATATTTACCAATGTGCTAAGTATTCAGATTTTGTAGACTCCCTGTAATTTTCATACTAGCTAATAAAGATTGACTTTATGACTAGTGTTGTCCAGTGCCAACCTCTATTGATTTCATTAGGGAATGTTTTCTATGTAAAGGCATTCTTTATAGAAGATATGTGTAACAGCTTATGTTTCCTGAAGTCTGACCTAAAAAGATTGACATAATATGAGAGACCTATTCACCCACAACATTCTGTCATCCTCTGTATGAAGCAAAATACTAAATGATGTAATGCTTCTTCAGTGAGTAAGTTGATGGTTGTGGGAAATAGAATGTATTCAATGATTGCCCATACTTTGATTGTGTACCAATTTGTTTATTACTTTACCAGTCAAAAAGATGATAACTTAAGTGTCTGATATGCCTTTCTTATACCTCAGGCAGTGAGAACATAAGAGTGACAATTGCAGGGCTACGTTGACATGCTATTCATACAAAGATAAGATTGCACAGCCGGAGAGGTGTTCTTTCGTGTGTGTTTTTTACTTGGTCAAAAAATGGGTGTTAATTAGCGTCACTGTTAGAGAAACACATCTATGCCCCAGGCATACAGTAATCAACTCATCATCAGAACCTCAAGGGCAATTCCAGAGACTTAACATAAATATAGAATGGTACCTGATAATGAACTTCCAATGTCTAACACTCTACGTGTCCAGTTAACAATGTCAACTGGAATGGATAATTTGCAACAGTTACGGCTCTCCCGGCATAAAGGGGTTAAACCGCAGTTTAGTAGAGTTCCCTTTTTGTGGAGGTATAGGTACAGCTACTGTAGAACCCCAACTCCCGAACTGGAACCAGGGAATGCTCCAAACTCCCAAACAGTATACCCAGTAGTACTCCAAACTCCTGAACGGTAATCTCATGAATAGCTGCTAACAGATGAACACACACAGCATCCAAGCGTCTTACATTCCCAGCAATCAGTCTCTATCCGCATACAGTAAATCTCCTCAATCACGAGACCAAGCTCCGTATTGAGGGTAAAACAGGATTCGGGTTTATTGAGGGCTACCTGCCCGGTATTTATGCAGGTCTCCCACATGGTGGACACTCCCCTAGGGGACCAGATGGAAGACTGTAACACAGACAGACATGTATCACATTCAGACAAACAGAAGTAAAACATCCCCACAATGCATCCTAACTTCCCTCCCTCTATCCTGGAGATAATACTTACTACACCAACCCCATACTTGTCACATTTCCCCAGATAGCTTAGATCTGAGCGCTCATAACCACCGAATAGCGCGCAGATCACACTCATACAGCATAGCTATCTGGGTTAAAACATTCACTTAAGTAAAGTCCCGATCAATCCAGCATTCGTTTAAACAACTGAAATAGAAGCAGGGAAGGCTGGAGGCTCAGCAGTGCCTGCACGTAAAAGTATCCGCTTTTTGTGCACTGATTCTGGGCTGAGCACTGCTGGCCGTCCGGGGAGCTCCATAACACCACCACCGGGTGGCGGCTATGTGTAACCGTGACCACCCAGTAACAGTCAATTAAGCTGCGGTTAACCACAGCTACTGGGTGGTCAATTGACGGGACACGCTAGCTTCCCGGTGGACGCGCCTTCGTGCGGCTTTCGGTAGTTTAACAGGGGAACACATAGGGACAGTACAGGAAGGGAAATAAACTGAACAAACAGACGAATGGAGGGAAAATAAATGTAATCCATATACAGACAGTTCTGTTGCAGCAACAAAGTGATTAAAACAATTAATATTAATTCAATATTGTGAGCTGTGGAATGGAATGTCTGATTATCATATTTTTCAGTAAAACATGTATAGTTCAACCACCTAGATGAATATCTAGATGAATATCTGTGAGGATGAATCCCTAATAGTTGACTTAATTTTTGTTTTTGTCTCGTCTTCATGTTATGAGTGTCCCTGCCTTTTATGCACGAAACTAAAAAAATATTTAATTTATTTTATCTTTTAATAAACTATACTGATTGAGTCTGCATTTTGTCCCTGGCGAAGGATCTAGCAATCAGAATCATTAAATGGTAAACATTTGTATCCTATTTTCCTGGGACTTAAGGAAAAGTTGTCTGAGAACTAGTTGCCTTTCTTAATCGCTATCTTTATTTTGTACATCTTACCTGTAACTCAATTGCATCTCTGTCAGAATAGTAGTTTGGACAAAATGTTACATATATTAGTTTCCTAGGACATAACAGAAAGAAAATTACTGGTCCTTATAATAGCCAAGCTTAATGTCAGGCTAAGGGAAAAGGGACAAATTGTGGTCAAGACAAGTAGATGTCAACAAAACCAGAAAAGCAACAAGTTTCATATTCTAGCTGAGTTGGGATAACACAGAAAGGGATCAATAAGAAATCAAGCAGAGTCGTAATCTAAAATTCTCCCAGACACAATAATGTATGTGCTAACAGATGAAGAAGCCACAAGAGCACATCATAACTCTGGAGCAGATGGTATAAAGAGTTCTACAGAATGACACCACCAATTTGCATCAAAATGCAGCACCAAAGCTTAACCGTGCTCACACACATAGTTGATGATCGGTTAGGTAATGGCAATAAAAGACGCTGTCATGTTACATCTGGCATCAGTTTGACGGCAACTACCCTGGGCATAATATGGAGCAATCACGAGCAGTCGTATGGTTAACAGGTACGGTGGCGATTTTGGCTTTATGTTCACAATGCAAGCAGGCTGCTTCTACTGTATAAACAACAATGCAAACACTGTATAATACAACATATTCTTAAAAGATTTCTAAAAAAAAAACTTTTAGCAATATTACTAGTTGTTACTATCTGCTTGACTGTGATAGTTGTATATCCAGAGTGATGTAGATATGATGCACATAAACTAGGCAACTGTCTACCTTTGATAAACATTGTCAAATATTTAGGAATTTCATGCTACTTTCTTGTAATAACATCATGTTGAATGCAAAGAAAGTATTTCTATTTTAAGATCCATTCTTTCTATGCTAGCTACAGCCCAATTATTACTTATGTATTCATTTAAACACAGGAAAAGCCCATTATAATAGACATGTAACACAACTGTGCTTAGCTCATATGGTTTGTTTTTTTCATAGGCACAGATGGGGAAGATGATACGGTGCTTGTAATTGAAAGATTGACACATACATAAGCATTAGAAAGCCCCAGGTGAGGGAAGGACTTGCTTAGTTTAGCAAAAGAAGTCCCTCTCAGCATTCTGCTTTTACCACATCAGCTCGTGCTAATCATCCAATTCCGAATTTTCAGCCAATGCTTCCCTGAGGCTCCCTAATTAAAAAAATAAAATCAAGGCCAATTTAATTGAACGAGGTGTATATAAGTGTGAAATGACTGGCACAGAGCATTCTTAATCCATGTTAATGAATTGAAAGTTTATCCTTAAAAGACAAAGGAAGAATAACTATATCGTATTATATATAATATTTATTTTGAACCACTGCATCTAAGTGCTGATTATTTTAAAGACAAAGCTTACTTTTAAGACATTTTGGCCAAGGCCCAAGTATTTAAAATTGCACCCAAAGGGCTCATCATATCTTAATTACAAAGCCTTGGATGATTATCATATTTCGCAACAGAAGCATATACCATGTGTATATGTCCTATGTGAACATAAGAAAGCATTGTCATCGATTAGATATGAGATTTTAGAAATTAACATGAATGCATTCAATAATATGTTTGCAAATGGCGAGCTCATAACTGTCACAGTTCTCTAATTTCCTTGGTCCTTTAATCATTTTAATCTATTAAACCTGAGCAGATTTCACTAAACCTCCATGTTCTTGTATATATTACAAGAAGCAAAATACATTTCGAATCCACTGAACCATTATTTTCAGCTACAATATTGTATTTGGTCTTCAAAGCTCAATGAAAAGGCTTCTAAATTGCATTTAAATTATGTTTCATAAAAGCAATACATTAATAATTGACTGATGCCAACACAATATATTAAGCATCTTGTATAGCTAGTTACACTTTCCAAAACAGTGATATGCCAAAAAAGGTACACAGACAAATTCAGTGATTATTCCAGTGGGTACTCTGTGCACCCTAGAGAAAATGGGCTTTTTACGACTTTGTATAACTGCAAGGAATACATGTTTCTAAGATTAAAACTTTAAACAGAATAAACATTTCACTAAAGTAGCTAACTTTTTTCCCAATGTAATATCTTCATGGTCAATTACCCTTAAAAATTCATACTTACACGCAGTTTCTTTACTATGTTTCAGAAAATCCTGCTGAGTAGCCTCTGCTACCTTCAAAGTAATCAAACATTTTTTAGTGCAGCCTTAAAGGTATGTACTTATTAAATATAGTTCTATAAGCACTGTCATGCAGGCTTTTAATTGTAGCAGTTTCTTATGCTTCTATGTACGGTATATATTTAAAAGTGACTGTCACAGACTGTGACTTTTTTCTTAACGACCCCCCAATACATACATGTATATATATATATATATATTAATATATATATACACACACACACACACACACACACACACACTCTCTCTCTCTCTCTCTCTGTACCCTCACAGCCTCATCATTGTGTTTTGTTTCTCCTGGCTCACCCTTTTCACCTGTATTTTTCTTCTTTTTTTCACCTTTGAGTCTTGATTCCAGTCCAAGTCATCTACTAGTGTCTGGCAGAGACATTTGTCTGCCCATATCAAATAGTCACAAAGCGGGCTGAGCATGCAGAGACTCGCAATGTCTGTCGCCACGGGTGTGGGTGACAGGTGAGTATTATGGAAAAATATAATTTGACAAAGGAAATGGAGCTTGCCCTAAACTCCACCCTTTGTCAAATTTTGTCAAGTGTAGGAAAAATGCATAAGGCTGGGTGGGACTACTTATATTAAGAAAAATAGTTATAAGAAGAATAAAAGAACAGATCGAGAGGCATAAACAAAAGAAGAATCTATTGAGAAAAAGGTAAGTTTGATGTGACAGAGCATAAATTATTCATTTATTGCTACTGAAACATAATTAAAATAATGCATTCTGCAAATGGAGGTACCAAGTAGGTGTGGAGGCAGAAATAACTTTTAACACTAAAACAAATTATAGTTTACTAAAAGAGGATAATAAATAGTCTACATGTGGCCAAGCAAGATAAAGTATGAGACTTTGCCACTGCATTCAATTTAACTAAGACCTTGGTGGCCTGGCAATTTACTTTAAAAAGGTTTATAAGTATATAACATTTTGTCTAAATACTTGATGTTCTGAACTTGACTTTTATTTTTAGATGCCACGGTAAAAAGAAAATGTTTATTGAAATTTTACCATCATTACAAAATGTCATTCAGTGTATATAAAAACCTCTTAAAATTGCAAGCAGTGAAATCTGCATTGCTTCCTTATATGTGTTTATGGCTATTGAGTTTAAATGATTATTATTATTATTATATTTATATAGCGCCAACAAATTCCATAGCGCTTTAAAATAATATGAATATATATTAGTGCTGTAGGTTTCTTAAGAAATACATTTGATGAGTGGAGGCATGGCTTGATGGAAAATTAAAAGGGAAGATCAACTAAAATGAACATTCTCCCCAGATTACTATTCATGTTCCAGGCCCTGCCCACACTGGTTAAGAGGAGTGACTTATCCACACTCCAAAAAGCAATAGACATGTTCATTTGGCAAAAGAAATGACCCAGAATAGCCAGGAAACTCCTGTACCGACCCAAGGACAGAGGGGGACTGGGACTACCGAACATGTACCTATACTACCAAGCAGCGCAGACGGCGCAAATAGCATATTAGCACTCCACACCAGACACCCGACATTGGGTAGAGACTTGAAACCTCACTAATGGGGCAAGACCTACCACAGTTCTATCCCTGGTTACACAAGACAGACAGAGCACTCCCTAGAGTAACCTGCCCAGCAATAACGAACTCCCTAAGAATCTGGGACCAAATAGCAACCAAATACTCTTTAAGCAGGTTCCCCTCCCCAATGTCCCCTGTACTTAGGAACCGATCCTTCCCACCAGGAATGACAGCAGGTGACTTTAGCGGCCTCGAGAGAGCAGGTATCCAGAGATATTGCCATCTATACAAAAACGGCCAAGTAGTCACATACGACCAGCTCAGGGAACAATCCCCCCTTACAACAAGGGACTTCTTCCGCTACCTCCAATTACGAGACTTTGCTAGTTCAAAAGAAGTCAAGGAGACGGCCACCCTCCCCCTCACCTGATTCGAGAATATATGCTATCAGGAAAAACACCCCAGTGGACTTATATCATTACTATACTCTCACCTTAGCGGGGAGGCCAAAGAATGGGGGGAGCTACGATACACGGACCAGTGGGAGACAGACCTGGGAGAGACATTAGAGGGCTCCGATTGGCAGGACATTTGGGAGGCCACAGCCCGATCTTCAATATGTGTCACCCTCCAGGAACAATCATTTAAAACACTTTTCAGGTGGTACACCACACCATTAAAACAATTCCGCATGCAGATCACCTCCACAGATCTATGCTGGCACGGCTGCGGGGAACAAGGCACCTATGTGCACATGTGGTGGAAGTGCCCCTCAGTACAGGCTTATTGGGTTCAAATCATCAACCTAAGCACGAACATATTGCAGAGACCACTACAACTAGACCCCTGGGCCTGCCTCCTCTCCACGCCCGGAGCAACGATTGTTAAATATGGTTTACTTAGCGGCCCATAGAGCGCTAGCACAGAAATGGCTTTGTCTGGAAATTCCCCCCCGTGGCACTGGTCTTAGCGAAGATTAAAGATAACTACCTTATGGACAGGTTAACTTCCCTGGTCAGGCACACCACCAAAAAATTTGGCAGAATATGGGAACTGTGGGAACAATACCAGGAGAACACAGAGGGTGGACAAGGGAACCGAACACACACTTAGGGCTAACGACAAAAGGGCACACGACAACCCTGTGGAAACAGACACACCAATTCACCGTATCACTGACTACAATGTTTTGGTTAATGTATGATTTTTGAATAACTGTTATGTTATTTTTAGTTAACAACTGTATAAAACCACGCTAATTGAAGTGACATATGTACTCAAAGCAAGACCTCACAGACAAACCACGTAGAGTTGTCTCAGCAAAACACAAGATGACAAATTAACCGCTGACGAGACTAGCAGCGCTAGTAAGCATACATCTTGTCTTAAGGTATCACTCTTCCCTTCTGTATAACTGAACCATCTGTGTACACAGCTCCTGAGGAAGTCCTGAATAAAGCGGGACGAAACGCGTTGAGCCTCATCTATCATCCAATCTAAGTCCAGAGACCACAATATCACCACTACCGATCGAGTTTGCAAGTATCTTTCAGCCCTGCAAGTCGCGACCAAGGGCTGTTTAGTTCATCCTTTCACTTATTACTGTTTTGTTTAGTGGTTGATGCCGGGTTTTTGTTCCCAGGTCTCATAATAGGACTGCATATTGTTACTATTTTTGCATTGGATGTCTATGCACTTCATTATTTACTCCCTTTTTTTATATATTTATTGCACTGTGATGCAAAATAAATTGTATTTTTATACTATCCATTTTTCGAAGTCTCCATAGAGTATTTACTCTTTTACGTCTATAGTTCTCTATTAGACTATCATTTTCTCTAGCGCTTAGCGCCCCCATTAGGTGGGATTTTATTCCACCTTTTTTTCTTTTTCTATTTAGGTTTATTATAGGTTTTTAGAGTGTACCTAGAGGGTGGCAGCTTCTTGCTTTAGAGTATTATCTGTGCTTTGGTTCTTTTTCTTATTTACAATGCAGTGATTGTCTGTTTTGATTGTTTTTCATAAGATGCATACTTGGACATGCAGAAAACTTTTAGCAGAGTTTAGAAACTGTCACAAACTAGTATTAGTACATATTACTAGTATTAGTATTACACAGAAGGTACGAGATTAGCAAATCTAACAAATCATCCTCTTTCATATATTCTTTTATATTGCACATTAGTTAGAAAAGATTTTCATGATGTCTAAAGTATTTGCTTGTTTTTATAGCAAGAATATGACCTTAAGAAATGCATTTTGTTAGTACGATTTTTAGTTCCAATCGCCTCTAAAACGCCGCTGCAGTTTTAGTGTTATTGTGTTTGAGTAATTATGGTCATTAAAGGGTATACAGGTCAGAAACTGCAGTGTCCATCCCAAGAACACTGTAGCAGCTTGAGAGTTAATGGTTCATGTTTAGATGCAAGCTTCATGAAAAGGTAAACAGAGGTTTATTATGCATGTTGCACAGCTTTTAAACTTTGGTGTAACATTTGAATTAAGAGGTTGCATTTTTGAAATGTCGCTCTGTATGTTTTATGATTCTCTTATTACTATATTGCTGTTAAAAACCACATTGACAAACACATTTCTAAGGTCGAGTAGATGATAAGTATAATCATTAATTATCTAAACAGACCTTGTAATTTGATACAACTTAAATTGTTTATATTAAAAAAAATTATCAGTAAAGTAAATAGTTTTACTCATCATTAATTGTCATTATTGACATTTGCCTTCTATATTACCAGCAACTTCTGTGTTTCCAAATAATTTTACTTATGTGTATGTACTTGAATGATATACATATCAAACTTGTACTTTTAGCTCTTGACTTTCAAGTGATGATTATCACAGAGACTTGTTTTAAATCTCCAGCTGTAGCTGGTTGAACTTTGGGCATCACAAGGACCTATTCACCTCCAAGCACCTGACCGGTAGACTCTGTGGAAGTGTTATCAGTATCAGAACTGTACTGTGATCCAGCTAATCTCTGAATGTCTGTCTCTTGGTCCCACAACCACCAATCACAGTGATCTTTGTAGATGATGTAGGGAAGTTAAGGAAACAGATACCTGGGAGTTGGTGGTGCTACCTTTCTGGGGACTATGGCATTTTTTGGACAGTTGGTATTTGAAGGGACGGGCAACCAAGGGACGAATGAGGCATGAAGGTGCTGTGTTGGGGAAAGGAGTTATGGAGCTCGGATTCCCTGGCATCTTTGTCTGGAAAGGAAAAAGCAGGTGGGAATTTTCATTAACTCCCAACTCATCACATTAACAGTCAGTCAGAGGGGGCCAGGGAGGGGGCTGTATTGATGCCCGGATGAGCTGGCTAGTGATGTCCCGAACGGTTCGCCAAACGGTTCGCCACAAACGGTTCGCCACGGACTCATCATTGAGTAAACTTTGACCCTGTACCTCACAGTCAGCAGACACATTCCAGCCAATCAGCAGCCTCCTCCTCTGTGTCTGAGAGATAATGAATTATCTCCAGGTACAGAAAAACACACAATTTACAAACACCCAAAAAGTACCCCCAAGCTCCATGGAAACCCCACAAGAGTCACATCCTCGGATAGCCCTGATCTGGGTGACCAACATATCCAAAATTCACCTAGATCAGTTCAGTTGCTTGGTTTTTCCATGGAAGTCACTTTTTAACATGTCTTTTTGCAGGGCCCATGACCCTGGGGTAAGAGGCTGGCAAGCAGGCCCTTCCAAGTACCAGTGGTGAGGTATGTTCAATGCATACTTCTTTTGCACATCTCTCCTCCATCTACTTCCATGTCGTGTTCAACTTTCCAGTTCAAGTCCCTCCTTGTACATCTCCTAGCCACTTCCATTACTTGTTTGACTCCCCATCCCAATACATCTCCTCATATACACCCTGGCTTATCTCATAACAGCCACATTCCCCCTCTCAGTATACCTCACCAAAGCCAACTCAACCCAGCATGTCACCTGAAAGCCATGTGCTCTGTATAAAAAAAACAGGTGCACTCTTACACACATACTCGCACACATTCACACGCTTACATGAAGACTTTCACACACAATGTAGTTGTAAATGGTAAGCCATGCTGCTGTCTACTGAAGCCTATTGCAAGTAGTTGAGGGTGGGCTTATACCACCTTCCACCATAGATTCCAGGAGCCAGTCTGTGTTGCAAGAGCAAGTATACAGATTGGCTTCCACTATCCACCAATGAAAGGAGCAGCTACATGGCATTAGGAATATGCTGCCAGCCACTTGTCCATTCTGTGGAAAGCAGCAATGATAGAGTGGCAAAATGTCACCCTGATCAATGGCAACCTGGGTCCAAAGGACTCAACCGGACCCTATTAAGGCTGTCTCTGCATATACATGAGTGTGGTAAGCTTCCTTTGGTTGAGAATAAATCCAGCATGTATTTAATACTTTGTGTAAAATATTCCACTTACAACAGACACACACACACATACAACGGAAGGATATTTAGATGTGTATGCACATGTTAAAGTCAGTGGATTGATTCCAGTGATGTAAAATTTTAATCATGCATGTGTTGTGTGACTTGGAGGAGGAAAAAACTCAGCTGCATAAAAAATAACTGATCTGCCAAAAAAACATACAAAACAAACTACACCAGTAAAGCCTGTTTATACATATTAACTCAAACACATTGCACAACGATAGCATTGCAATTGATAAGTTTTGCCTATATTGGCTATACAGGGAAATGTCGACACTTTGCTTCGTACAGAAAGAGTTTTTGATTTCATAAGAATAATGAAAATAATTTCAAAATATTAACAAGAAATCTTACAAAAAGCATACAACATACATCATTAATTGGTCCAATAATTAATTTTAGGCAGTGTCCCAAGGCGGTTAATTATCACCTGATTATTACAGCATCAAAGTATGCTATTAATCACTTTGAATGGAAAACAAAGGTGTTTTAGGATTGTTGTTTTAAGCATTTTTAAAGTGGATGCTTTGAGTCATGTTGCTTCGGTGCAGTAATAATAACTCTGCTGTACACTGATTATCCAGGTAGGAATATAAAGCATAATTAAAAATATATTAGAACATAACTTATTTTTAAACAAACTCGTAAGACAATTAATGTTGAGTACTAGATCTACTTTACATATGGTGTCTTTGTATTGGGTCCGCTAGTAATTTAGCTGTGTTCCTTTGCAAAGGATGTATGCCAAAGTCCTGTTTGCTTTTGGATGGCAAGGAACAAACATTTGTGCCAAGATCTCTTGGGTATACTATGAAATATTTGGCAGGACAATAGTGAAGTATGGGGTTGCCATAACCTAATGCCAACACTATGAATATTCACAGCAATGGATTAGCCCTCATGTTGGTAGAGTAAAAGGCCCCAAATTCACCGAATGCAATAGGGGGTGCAGAAAATTTGGGGAAATGTGTCCAATCACATCTGTGGGACTGGAGTTTGAGTCTAGTTAAGCCTATAGTTTAGCTGACACACTGCCGAAAAGAAAAAAAAGTAGGAAATAAAATTACTTCTTTTTTGTTTATGAATCAAACTAAATTTCTAATCAAATCTGCTTTCAGTGCTACCAATCTATCAATGCCATCCAGAGTTTGATGGCTAATTTACAAGTTCATTTTTGAATAATCTGAGCTGCAGCATGCGTCTAGAGTTTAGGCAATTTTTGTCAAAATGTTTGAAATGGATTGACAGAACATGGGGTGGTGCAAAAAATCATTGTCCATATCCTCAATGCTTTCAGTACCACTTTAAAATACGATAAGTCACCTATTAATATCAGTTTTATAAGCAATAATGAGCCTAGTTAGTATATGTCTCCACTAGTGTTATAGAGGAAGAATTATGGTACTAGCTATTTTTAAGCTATTTTTTATTATTAGCCATACAGCATAATACCTGACCTTTCAGTGAATTAGAAAAACACATTAGAGTATATTCCATGTACAAGGACCATTTGTACACAATGCAGCTGCTGTCCTGACCAAGTTGCCTACAAAATCTGGCAGGAAGTAACATAAAATCCAAGGATTGCTGTAGGGTCCATGGACAGGACCATGAAAATGGTTGGCTGAGACTGGTAATGAAAAATAATAAAAATGATCATAAAATAGATGCAGTTTCTTATATATATGTGAAATCTCATAAAAAAGATAACATCGTTTTGCTAAGAAAATGGCTTAAATCAGAGTACAGGATTACTATGCATTACTACATGCTGTGACTCCTCATACCTTCTTCTCTGTGGTAGGCTGGAGCAGGAATGCCTTTTCACAGTTAGAAAGCTGAGCCTTCTTTATATTTCTGCCAGCTCCGAAGACACTCAGCAGTATCTAACTCTACAAGTTCACTAACAATGCAGGTATTATGCTTGGCTAATGAAAGAACTGAATCGAACATAGCTAAGAGGTGTTGCAAAAATAGCAAAAGCCATTTGCCTGACTTGACTGACAAAGACGATGAAGAGAAATACTTGGAATAAGAAAATGTCACAAAATAATAGAATTTAGCATTTAAGTATTTAGTGAAGATATGCAAAGAAAAAAAGCAGGGCTGGATTTATATGTCAGTTGCCTTTAGACACATAGTTCTAAGGTGTCCCCTAATCCCCAACCCCAAAATAAAGCAGATCAAGTAAATATAATTAATTTGTTAGCTGGACATTGCAGGCCTAAACACTTCTATAACATATTCATTTTTCACAACTGCATATGTATATATGTATGTATAGGGATATTTCTGCTTGTAATGTATTGTGTTTGAAACAGTGAGTATAGTGAGTGTTTGCAGCCGTGTAAAAGCATGCAGGGTTAAATATTATACTAGATGTGGAAATTCACGGCCATTTAGAAGTTAAATCACTTTTGTTTCTGTTTTACCTCCCCTGGCTGTGACTTATGCAGCCTGCATGAATAAAAATACTAATAAATAAGATGTTTACTTGATTTAGAAGTTTTTTTATTTCCTGCTCTGTAGATTGAACTTTTTTTCACAAACAGGAGGCTTCAATTTTCACTTTTTGTTTTTCTAAAATTACTAGAAGGCTACTAACAGAGCAAGAGATAAGAAATTCTAAATAAACAAAATATGCAATAAAGGAAGTCTAAACATTAGATCACTCTTTACAGGAAGTGTTTAGAAAGGCTGTGAAACTCACATGTAGGGAGGTGTGACTTGGGCTGCATAAACAATGGAATTTAACTCCTGAATGGCAGAGAATTGAACAGTGAAACATCAGTGGAATGATCTATACACAAAACTGCTCCTTTAAGCTAAAGTTGCTTTGGTGACTAGAGTGTCCCTTTAAGTTTATAGAGGGGGTAAATGTAAATGTTATATTACATAGGGTGTTGAGTATTTAAAAGATTAGCAGCTTGAGAGGGGTTCAAGTTGTGGTATAAAAGCTGTTTATGACTAGAGAGTGTTTAGGGCTAGAGATGTGTAATTTTAGTATTAGTGTACATGAGGTGTTTAGTTTTTAAACAGAATTAAGGTAAAATGTTTATTTTCAGGTTTAGGCTTTGAGTGTTGGAGTGTGAAGGGTTATTTGCAAAGTATTCACCCTCCTATGTCTTCTGTAAACCAGTCATATTGAGGATGTTTGAGCTGTAGGAGCTTCCTCTACTTCTCCTGAAATGCATTTCATGTGTGAGCGGTTAGTAGTGGGCAGATGTAAAGTGAACCCTGTAACTTCCTACCAGTTCCACACACAGACATTGGAAGAGCTGGGACAGCACTGAATATTGCACCCTCTATATCTGTTTCTGCAGGTCTACTATTAAGGTTGGCTGGACTACAGAAGACACTTACCTCTCCCTACCAGCCTATAAAATCTCAAAAAGGCACATTATAAGTGCTGAAAACAGGCATCCCCTAATGAGCTAATAATACTAATAAATAATGATAATACGTGTTTTTTGTCAGTAATAATAGACTGTTGTACATTTTAACACATATCCTGTCTTATAGATACTAACAATACTGTTAGAATAACTTTCCAAATTATATACAGTATCTCACAAAAGTGAGTACACCCCTCACATTTTTGTAAATATTTTATTAAATATTTCCATGTAACAACACTGAAGAAATGACACTCTGCTACAATGTAAAGTAGTAAGTGTGCAGCCTGTATAATAGTGTAAATTTGCTGTCCCCTCAAAATAACTCAACACACAGCCATTAATTTCCAAACCGTTGGCAACAAAAGTGAGTACACCCCTAAATGGAAATGTCCAAATTGGGCCCAATTAGCTATTTTCCCTCCCCGGTGTCATGTGACTCGTTAGTGTTACAAGGTCTCAGGTGTAAATGGGGAGCAGGTGTGTTAAATTTGGTGTTATCGCTCTCACACTCTCTTATACTGGTCACTGGAAGTTCAACATGGCACCTCATGGCAAAGAACTCTCTGAGGATCTGAAAAAATGAATTGTTGCTCTACATAAAGATGGCCTAGGCTATAAGAAGATTGCCAAGACCCTGAAACTGAGCTGTAGCACGGTGGGCAAGACCATACAGCGATTTCTTAGGAAAGGTTCCACTCAGAACAGGCCTTGCCATGGTCGACCAAAGAAGCTGAGTGCACGTGCTCAGTGTCAGATCCAGAGGTTGTCTTTGGGATACAGCTGTATGAGTGCTGCCAGCATTGCTGCGAGGTTGAAAGGGTGGAGGATCAGCCTGTCAGTGCTCAGACCATACACTGCATCAAATTGGTCTGCATTGCTGTCACTCCAGAAGGAAGCCTCTTCTAAAGATGATGCACAAGAAAGCCTGCAAACAGTTTTCTGAAGACAAGCAGACTAAAAACATGGATTACTGGAACCATGTCCTGTGGTCCGATGAGACCAAGATAAACTTATTTGGTTCAGATGGTGTCAAGTGTGTGTGGTGGCAACCAGGTGAGGAGTACAAAGGCACATGTGTGTTGCCTACAGTCAAGCATGGTGGTGGGAGTGTCATGGTCTGGGCCTGCATGAGTGCTGCAGGCACTGCAGAGCTACTGAGGCACTGAGGGAACCATGAATACCAACATGTACTGTGATATACTGAAACAGAGCATGATCCCCTCCCTTCGGAGACTGGGCCACAGGGCAGTATTCCAACATGATAACGAACACTGCCTTGCTAAAGAAGCTAAAGGTAAAGGTTATGGACTGGCCAAGCATGTCTCCAGATCTAACCCTTATTGAGCATTTGTGTGACATCCTAAAATGGAAGGTGGGGCAGTGCAAGGTCTCTAACATCCACCAGCTCCACGATGTCATCGTGGAGGAGTGGAAGAGGACTCCAGTGGCAACCTGTGAAGCTCTGGTGAACCCCATGCCCATGAGGGTTAAGACAATGCTGGAAAATAATGGTGGCCACAATTTTTTTTTGACACTTTGGGTCTAATTTGGACATTTCCACTTAGGGGTGTACTCACTTTTGTTGCTAACAGTTTAGACATTAATGGCTGTGTGTTAAATTATTTTGAGGGGACAGCAAATTTAGACTGTTATATAGGCTGTACACGTACTACTTTTACATTGTAGCAGAGTGTCATTTCTTCAGTGTTGTCACATGAAAAGATATAATAAAATGTTTAGAAAAATGTACTCACTTTCCTGAGATACTGTATCTACCAAAAAATCCTAAAGACTTCAATGGTGACTTCTGTAGATCAATAGTTTGGAAAGTTTTGAACTGTATTTAACTGTATTTAAATTTGGAAAGCACATTAGATTAAGGCCATAGTTTGCGTTTTAGCAAAATTTTAAAAGGACATTTGGTACAGCTGGCATCAATTTCATTAACTAGGTTGCAGAATATTTTCCCACACATTTGTACCAAATTAATTTGTCAATATTGTACTACTCTATATCTTTCTGAGATTTTAGGAAGCCTTAATGAAGAAGGGCAGGTAGAATTCACAAGATAGGTACTGCAACCAGTCAGTGAAATGATTAGGCCACTAAAGTTAGCTACGCCAATTACTACTTATTCAACTGACAAGTGCCATTAAAGTTTGTCCCTCTCTAATCAAGTCTACCCATTCATCAGCTTCGACACACCACAACAGACTTGCATATACAAGTATTGCTCAAACTTTATTACTTACATATGGCTTTGGTCCCCAACAATAAAAGGGAAGGCAGTATGCCTGACATTATGAGAGTGGTTATCCAAGCTATTCCTTGCCATGTATTGCTCAAACCTTACAACTTACATATGGCTTTGGTCCATGATCACAAATGTAAGTATACATTACATATTTTTATAATTAGAAACTGATATTTTTGGTCTTTAAAATATTTTCATTGTGACAATATTCCAAGCAGACACAAAGGTGCATATACTCATAAAGTAAAGATGACAAAGCCATACTTAGTTTAATGTGTCAGTCAATGACAGGTGAAGCAGAACAATTACATTAAAGACCAAATGTGCTAACAAAAATACCAGGAGAGAACAACATACACTTTTCAGTGTTTATGCAATTTAGAAGTGGCAAAAAAAGTAGAAATAAGAACTTGTTTAAGATTTATTATACTTTTCATAGCCCTAAGTCTTTGAAGAGTGCCAATTGGTCACCACTGAACACGTTTGGATCTGGTTAGTTTGTGTATAAATATATTCAAATTAACATACAGATATATTGATATCTCACTGTATTATGCACAAAACTCATGTATAAATGGATATCAACCACATTATTACTTTCCAATTGCTTTCTAGTACATATACTTATTACATGCTATTTAAAAAAATGTTTTTAACTATTTGTTTAGGTATATAACATAAATTTACAGTTTACAGTTTATTAAAATGATTGTATTATCTTTTGGGCTTTTTTCCATTTAAAAAAACAATTACATGTGTACACAAATAAATACACATGATATTAGTTTTACTATAATGACGTAATTTGTTGAGAGGAATACATGGGATTTGTTGAGACAACTGGAGTGTTCTCCTCATTCACCCACCTTAGATATGTTTCTAGATGGTAAATCTACAAAAATGTGACCACTGACTTTTTTAATTAAATGCTGCTTTATTACATGTAAAGTCCGCTACTTATTACATAGATCCAGTAAGACATTCCAAGAAAGTACACAATAATGATACCCAACTGAGGTAATTAACCAGCAGGACACCTGGTCTCGATACTGCTGAAAGACTTGGTTATAATTACAGCTGCCACTACCATTGCTGTGATTTCTGTGCATGAGTCTTGGATAATGTCATACGGTACTTGAACAAGCAAATCTTTATTATGTCCATCCTATAGAGAAATGGTCTTCTATGAAACTGTATAGAGGGCAAAGTTAAACAGTTGGAATCTCTAGTTTGGCCATTAATCATGCGGCTGAACAGATGCAATCTCTGCAATTACCACCAATCTGGTTGAAAGGTTCTTATTTCTAATAATAAGAACAAGACTTATTTGCTTTGTCAGGTGTGCAAGAAGGTCCTCGACTGGGAATTTTTCCTTCTACTAGTTAGACTGCTTATGTATTATACATACATTTACTGCAATGCTTTATCTTTTTATTGTGTAAAACACTTAATCACAATCCATACTGCGCTTATTACTCTGGAGGTATGATAATGACCATTAATGTTAGTCCACACTAATCTTCGCTTGAATAAGTATTATGACTTTCAAGTAATTCTTTCATGTATATTGTATAAATGTGAACACTGTTTGCTCTTATTTGAGAAAGCATATTTTGCCATATTTTAACAGCACTCCTTTTAGACTAATTATGTTAAATTTGGAAATACGATTTAATTCTTTGTTTTGCTCAGTTTCCTTGAATCTTAAATAAAGCTGGGACAATTGTAGATTTGATTTAATTGGTTTAACTGTCACATTTTCTCTAACTCCCAGAATACTTGCAATTAGTATTTCTATTAAAATAATCTTTTTCAACCGTGTTACTTACTGGTGAGAAGGCAGAGGAAAAATTCAATTTAGAATATACTACAAAGCAAACAAGTAATTTTAACTAAAGGTAAACTGTACAATGTATATGTGCGTT
Organism: Pelobates cultripes; assembly: GCA_933207985.1. Lineage (NCBI taxonomy): Eukaryota > Metazoa > Chordata > Amphibia > Anura > Pelobatidae > Pelobates > Pelobates cultripes. The sequence goes on along the minus strand of OW240912.1, from coordinate 253,951,853 downwards.
ACATTTTCACTTTTACTTTTCTAAAAGTTAATTACATTTAATGAAACTTTTTTAAAAAATGATGTATATTAAGAAAATGTTACTTTTTTAATCTGATTGACTCAGACTCTATTTTTATCTGACCAACTGCTTGATTGCTGCCGGGATTGCTCTGTGTGAAACTGTGTGAAACTGCAGCGGCAGGCATGTTAGAAGTTGGAGGAGATAAAAAGTGAAAAAATATACATCATGTTAAAAAAATCACTGATTCATGAAATGTGAAAAACTTTTAGAAAACAAATAGTGAAAACTGGACGATAGTTCTCATTAAGGGCTTCTTGGGTTCTGTGACTCTTTCCACACTTCTACATACTATTTAAATGTTGCTACATCACTTACTGACTCTTTTTCTATTCCTCTTCAGATTCAAAAGACTCATCACAACTGCTCCACTAAGCCACCTTCTGGGACGAAACCAAGATCTCTTATCTTTAAGCTCCTAAATGTTGCACATAGGCTTAGCATTCTTTCAGCAAACCAACAACAGCATTCACTTTGTTTTGAAAAGTCATCTTGGTGTTATTCAAAGGCTGCACAGCTTATTTTACCTACAGACTCAAAGCATTTGGTCCCATCTGCAGCACGCATTATAAACAGGAAATACAACTTATCTTGCTGAATTCTGCTAAATGGAAGAGTATATTGAAAATCGACTTGTTTAATTCTTTATTATCTAACTTACCATGGTTCACTTAATTAAGCTTATTGGAATGGCTTCATCTGTGTGTTACCACCTACTATATATAAGTATTTCTTTATTTTTATGTCTAAAGGATAACCTTTAATGTGTACACAAGTGGAGAGGGATGTTTACTGTACTAGGTACACAAGGGGAGATAGCTGTAAGAAATTATTTATAGCACTACTTGCAAACTGAACCTGAGATTAATGCATTCGATATTCATCTGCACTTGCACAATTGCTTATGGTGCATTATTGACATTGATTTCTCATTGTATATTTCTATTAAAAACGTTCTTATTATAAAAAAAGATAACCTTTCTGATTTACACTTGAAATAGCTGTTTAATAAGGCCATAATATATGAACTAGTATAACCTAATATTTAGAAAATAATTATTTCTCAAAACATATGCATAGTATTTGGATTTTATATACTTACTGTTAATACAACTGAAGGTGCTACAGAAGAAATATAGATAGACAGATATACAGATAGATAGAATAGATACACATACTATAGATTTTAATTTGTCGCTATCACATTCATGTTACATGTAACATGTTTGCAGCCCTGAGGACACTATATCTGTTTCTTTGAACATAGTATTAGTAATACATTGCAGCCAGTCACAGATACAGCAGCATACATACATACATAATACTACATATGGCCACCATAACCTATATAAATAAAACCACACACATCTACAGCAATAAACATAAATGATATGAAAATATGCTGCTGATTCGTTCAATGTTTGATTTGTTCTAATAAAAGTGCATTGTAAGTGCATTGTAGGTGCAGAATAGCGATGAGGTAACTGCTTCTTTCTCCTTTCTTTGGCAGTTTCCTATTGACTATGCAGCTGCCATATCTTCTAGCATTGCTGGTGTGCAAGTGACAAGACGTGCATGGTTTCAATGAATACAGATTTTGCTGTCGTCATTCATCTCTGAAATGGGCATAATTCTGTAGTTAGCCTGTCTGTGTGGTTTGTATATCTGTATAACAGTGAAAACATATAACTGTAAGTGTACTTGTGTATATCTGAGGCATTTGAGGGAATGCCTTATGAGGTTTTGCATCTAAAGATATGAATAGTGGTTACAGTGTTTTTTTTCCTCTGTGCGATTATAGTATATCTGTATTATGTGTGCATGTACATTTCTTTGTGTGACTGAGTGCAGTGTCAGCATGAGTGTGTGCCCTTATCTGTGGGTGCGTTTCTCTGTGGCTGTGTCTCTGTATGGACTTGGGGGGGTTAAGTGCCATAATTAAGAGTGAAACAGGCGTAACATGCAAGGAAAAAAAGAGGATCCTAATTTGGTAAAAGGGTTAATTGCAGGGCAACGTGGGAACTGTATTAAGTAGGGAAGGATTTAATTTAGAAGAGACTATGGGGAATTGGGAAGGAGAGTAAATTGGCAGGTTAAAGTTTCCATGTGATAATTATAGGAACACGTCAGTCAGCCACTACAGGTGCCAATAGATTCCCTTGCCCCTCCCCCCCACCCGTTCTAAGTAGTCAAACTATTTTAGAATGGTTTCACTTCTTTCATGTGGTCTACTAAATGTCATTCCGTGCCTCCGCAGATACAGACTAAGAACTATCAGAGTCCAAGGAGCTCCCATTGTGGTGCAGGACTGACTTATTTGCTAAGGACATCAGCTAATTACTTTCAGCCAAGCAGCTAAGCCATTCACTGCCAGTGGTAACTCAGACATAGAGCTTTAAGTGCATTAAAAGATAAGTAGACCGAGTCCCAAGAAAAAAAAAAAATCTATCACCAGGGCCCTCTGTTCATTACTGTGTTATAATCCAAATTTCCTAATTTTATTTTAAAATTCAACATTAAAATACTGTGATCTGTGGCAGGAAACTAGTGCACCTTAATTTAATATTTCAGAATGAATGTTCATTTACGACAAACAAAATAATCGTGACATGATCCGTTTGGCAATATTTTGAATGTCCTGTTTGATAGCTGCAATAACATGAGAAAAAAAGGGATTCATATGCATCTCACAGCAACAGTTTTCACTTTCAAAAGACCTACTCTGTACTTTTTATATTCATGTGTTTTTGAAGTTTGCAGCTCATCTGTTTTATACAACATAACTGCAATAATATTGCCTCAGAGTGAACGATGCAATAATTCACTCTTGGTACAGCCGTAATTGAGAATGCTGGAGGCATACCTCTCCATTATTTATTGTAATATTTTTCCATAATTTCCTGAAAAAACCTTTCTGAAGAAACATTTTATCCTTTCATGTTAAATTAATACACAACGCTATAAACCAAGGTAAAGAAATTGAGAAATGATCAGGAAAATGCAAAAAATGTTAATAAAGACAGATTGCCCAAAGTCACAAAAAGTACAGCATACAAAGGAATTCATTACATCCACTGTTTAATTTATATGCTTAGTTGTGTAAGAGGTTTTCGGTTAATTATTTTACAACAGAAGCAAATTGTGACAGGAAGGAAATTTTATAATCAGTAACCTAGACATGATAGCATTAATAGTGTTCCATATGTTTCAACAGAAGCTAAAAGAATTCTGTATATACACAAGGGAAAATGCTGAATAGCCAACGTTCCAAATTCCAAAAATAAATAACACCAACAAATGTGTATTGGTGGATTTTTATAAGTTATTTACACTTATTCATCACATGGATATCTCAAGTAGGATTTTTGGCAGATTAATTACAAGAAAATAATGTTTTCACAATTTTCCCAGAAATCCCAGATTTCCATGCAAATGAGCTCTGACAAGCATCTCAGACTTCATCCTGAATTTCTGCTCGCTAATTCTTAGCAACGGAGCACTATTTTAAACACAGTTCTTTTTAAACCAAAGCAGGGATTGTGATCCAAAAGGACCAAGAATCAGAAACCAACCACGGCTGTACAGATTTAACCTTTTGGGTCTCATCAGCATGGAGTTGGTCCTGATCAAGACATTCAAGTTGTTTAGCCTTTCTGTAATTTTAAGTGTGTATCGGTGAATAACAGAGTTGTACAAACAGCATGCTCACTTTGATGTGAGGTTGAATACAAGTGTAACAAAGAAAGAAATCTTAGTGATTTTGTAAAGAAATCTTAGTGACTTTAGTTGTGTATGAGTATATGACAGAAAGATATATACAACTCCTGGTAATGAACTAATGTGTATATAGACTTATTTACACATATACAATATTGTAGCTTTGTACTGAATGACTAACATTTTTACATAAACAAATATCAGTGTATATTAGTGTAATACACTTATGTTTCAAAACTGCTAGAAAATGCAGGTAATGTATCCTCCGAATAAACACAACCTTAAAAGGATCAAGATGTACGCATACATATAACATTTAGGTTAGGTTGCAGTTAGTTATGCTTGGTGTGTCTACATTTACTTTAATACTTACTTTTCCTAGGTTGAATTTTAAACTCCCCCTGATTTGCAGTTATTGTCCTTTTGCTGCTTCAAAAATACAGCTATGATTGACATTGTCAAGATTAGATGTATCTGAGAGTCAGCAGGGCCTGCATTTGTGATAATTATAGTTCAACTGTCAATTTTTTACTAAATACATACATCCCATAATAAGCTTCATTCACAAAACCCTTGATTGAAGAAAACCTCACTTTTATTGCCTTGGCAAATGGTTTCATTTGTGGGTGCCTGCTTTTATATATAACCTAAATTTTCTTCTTATTTTAAGACACCGCCAAGCCAACCAATCTGTTTTTCTTACTGCTCAAGTCCAGCTATTCTAATGAAGTCAAAGGATGACATAGGTTAAGTTTTTTTAGGATGGCTTTCATGATATCTTGTCTGATATAATAATATCTAGTGATATTTTACACTGGCAATATAAAGGGTTGAATGATGTAAACTTTGTGTCTTGAATGATGTACAGATTTCTGTATTGTAGAATCATGCAATCTGGTGCTGTAATGTTAAAACCAGTTTTTTCCCTTTTCAAGGTTTTATTGATTTTGAATCAGTATGTCTAAGAACTCATTCTTTCTCCATGATTATCACAATCCTCCCCTTCTTCGTGATAGTAGTACACTTAGATGCTAACTGATGATATCCTCCTCTCAACTGAGTATAGGTCAGATGTCAACACATAGTGATCAATATAATCAAGCATTCACAACAGTATCAGTTAATTGGTGTTTATCAGATCCTCTTGTTGCTCTATTATATAGCACACTATGGCAGATAATTGAAGTATTGTGTTGCTGGAGAGATATGGGCAGCAATCTCAGTCAAACAGAAAAGTTTGTTTGAAAAATGTAGAGATTTTAAGATCCACTCCCACTGTCCTAACTGTAACCAAAAAGTGCAGTGCGAGCAAATCATTAGATATGGGAAAAATGGGAAAGCAAAAAGATCTGAGTGACTTTGACATGGGCCAAATAGTGATGGCTTGCCAACTGGATCAGAGCATCTTCAAACAGCAAGTCTTGTGGGGTGTCCCCTGTATGCAGTAGTTAGTATTTACCAAAAGTTGTGAAAGGAAGGACAAATGGCAGAGGGTCATGTGTGTTCAAGGCTCACTGAAGTATGTGGGAAGCAAAACTACTGTTGCTCAAATTTATGAAAAACGTAATGCTGGCCCTGATAGGAAGGTGTTGGAACACAGTGCATCGCAGTTTGCTACATATGGGGTTCATATCTGCAGAACGGTCGGAGTGCTTATGATGACCCCTGTTCACCTCCAAAATTGCCGTCAGTGGGAATGTAAGTATCAGAACTGGACGATGGGAGAAGGTTAATGTGATTTCTGGAAACAAAGACACGGCAATGTGGATAAATTGAACACTCTATATAATCTTTGTTTCTATTTGTAACGATTTTGTGTTACATATTTACAATATGGACATATGATTTCAATACATTTTAAATAGATCGTTTATACATGAGAGTAAAGGGAGATTTTTCTATTTGTTATATCTACGGATAGGAGAAGGTTGCCTTGATAAATCATGTTTTCTTTTAGATCAGGTGCATGGCCAGGTGCGTCTGCGTTGTTTGCCTGGGGAAGAGATGGCAGCAGAATGCACTAGAACGCAGGTCAGTGTAGCTATTTTATGGTCTTTGCAATGTTCTGCTGAGAAACCTTGGGTCCTGGCATTCATGTGGATGCTACTTTGACATATACCACCTACCTAGAGATTGTTGTAGACCACATACTTGATGGCAATGTCCCTGATGGCAGTGGCCTCTTAAAGCAGGATAATGCACCCTGTCACACTGAAAAAATTCAGGAATGTTTGGAGAAACATGATGAAGAGTTGAAGGTGTGGCCTGCAAATTACCCAGATCTGAGATCTGACTGAGCTTCTTTGGGATGTCCTGGAACAACAAATCTGATTGATAGAGGGACCACCTTGCAACTTGCAGGATTTAAGGCAGGCTTCCCCAAACTCCGACCCTCCAGATGTTGCTGAACTACAACTTCCATGATTCTCAGCCTATCTATTTCATTAATAGAATCATGAGAGTTGGGGTTCAGCAACATCTGGAGGGCTGGAGTTTGGGGAAGCCTGATTTAAGGGATCTGCTGCTAATGTCTTAGTGCCAGATACCACAGGACACATTTAGAGGTCTTGTAGAGTTCATGCCTTGATGATTCAAATTAGTTTTGGAAGCAGGCGGGGATCCATATGATATTATGCAGGTGGTTTTAATGTTGTGGCTGATCAGTGTACATAATATAAGTACAGCACACTCTAAGATGCATTTTCCTGCCATTCAATTCACAGATCAAATGAGAAAAAGTAAGCAATAGAGGGCAAAAGAGGAGAAGCAGTAAAGAAAATCTTTATTTCTATATATACATATTAAAGACATTTTTATTTCCCCTCATTTTTTTCCTTCTATTGTTCACTTGTCACTCAATCTTTGAATCAATTCAAGATTTAGTGACTGTCCCGTAGCCATCGATAATATCTTTTTCCAGCAATCATCTCTTTTTTTGGCACCATTAGCAGAATTCCGAATCATGAATCAAGAGGAACATGTTTGTTCATTGTGCGGTTCATTTGGTTCGTGCTCCAGCTACATTTTAGCTCAGATTTGGGGAATTCAAACAATCACCCAATCAGCCCAAATAATGAGTTAGAATTCTCAGTTATTATAGAAGGTAGAACTATAAACCTCAACAGCAGACAGGAAAAATGTGGAGATGCTTTTAGGCTTTTGCACTGCCTAAAAAACCTTGAGTGTTCTGTGTGCTTCAAATTGTTTTCTTTATCAATAGATTGCATATTGTTGGTGACATGTGTCTGTTCTATATATTTAAAGTTCTCTATATTTTCATTTTCTAAAGTATGCAAGGATACAGAAGAATAATTTGTATTTTACCAACATATTTAAGGAAGAGAAAATGAAGGTGCAGCTGAAGAAAGGCAGAGGAAATGATCAAACAAGTACATCAGATATTTAGTTATAGGGGTCATAAAGGAAGGTATGGTTAACACACCGATCATGTCGTAGATAATACAATTGCTGTACAATGCCCACTTTGGGATGTGCAGCGCAGTTACTGACTGCAAAAACATATATAAAATACATTTTAAAAACCAATATCTCCATCCGGTTTAAACATTGCTCTGCTTTGAAATGGAGTCAAGTTCTATGTGTTGTGATGATCTCGTCTTTTCTAAGAAAACACACTACTTTTAAACTGATTCAGGCTCAGAGTACTACAAACTGCATATTCTAACCACAGCCATTTAGAAATAGACATAAAAATGAAAGGTGTGTAATTAAAAGTTCTATACATTAACGAATGTTTATAATATTTTTCTTGTTTGCACTACAACTGCCAAAAATATGGTGGGGAAATGAACGTTTAAAAATTAACTGTATTTTTAAATATAATCATAAAAATTAATGATGCATATTTATCTTTGGTGAATTTCTCTTTGAAAGTTCAGTTTACTTGTACTATATTTATTGTAAAACGTACAAAGTTAATCAATAATTGTCAAAAGTTCATGTCTCTTTACATTTCTGTTTTTAGCTCATCTTGTGGTTTATGCTCATCAGTTATTTGAAAATGTCACAAGAAGCTCTAGTCTAAGTTATTCTATGTAGTAATGTGCAAAGTGCTGTGCCTAACCTGAAATATTGTGCCCTTATATTGCATACACTTGTAATATAAAAAAATATATATTTTTATAGTAATGATTGACGATCAGTGATGTCCCTAACGGTTCGCCACGAACGGTTCGCCGGGAACTGTTCGCCACGGACTCATCATTGAGTAAACTTTGACCCTGTACCTCACAGTCAGCAGACACATTCCAGACAATCAGCAGCAGACCCTCCCTTCAACACCCTCCCACCTCCTGGACAGCTCACTAAGAATGCAGCTTCACAATGAATGTAAAATGTATGCTGTCCAGGAGGTGGGATGGACTGGGAGGGAGGGTCTGCTGCTGATTGGCTGGAATGTGTCTGCTGACTGTGAGGTACAGGGTAAAAGTTTACTCAATGATGAGTCCGTGGCGAACCGTTCGTGGCGAACCGTTCGTGAACCGTTCGGTGAACCGTTCGGGACATCACTATTGACGATAGATTGATTTCCTGGTCTTTAATTCAAATAAAGTAGTCCTACCTACAGTTTAAGGGCCAGTCACTTTCACATAAAAATAAGCCAAAATCAGTAAAAGTGTAAAAATACAAGAATTAATTAATTATATTAATATAATTGAATTTATTAATTAAAGTGACAAATCCAATAAAAACAGTTAAAAAAATGTTCCTCACTACAATTTTACAGGCTGCTGTGAGACCCAGATGGGAAAGGAAATGACATAAAGAAAGGTCAATGACTAAATTAAATTATTCTGATCGAGATAAAGGTGGTAGTGGAGCTTGGATTTATGCGTTCAATAGATCGCAGATAGAGGATGAGTGATTCTCCTTTGCCTTCTGAAGAGACTGCAGAATCTTTGAACTTATCAGAGGGAAAGACGCGTTTTAACTTAATGTTTTTATATGCTAAATTATTCTGGTCAAGCAAAGTGCTTTCTGGTGCTGTGAAACATAAATTTATATTAGGAGTTTAACATTAGATATGCTTAAAACTATGTTACATTTTGTGCAAAAGAAACAAGCATTTAAGGAGACGATGTACCAGTTAAATCTTCCTAAACAGTTATTTCCACTTGGAAGTTTTAATGGTTTTAATAATTATAGTCCCATTAAAAGTTAGAAATAATGTTTGTTTGTTTTTTTTGTAGAGGAACACATTTTTTTCTTTCATTTTTTGGTTGGATGCATTCTGTTTTTTTTACATACTGACAGCAACCTGCAAATGCTTCTGCATTAGAAGACATTTGCAGGGCTATTAAATAGGACTGGAATTGTCAGAAATAGGCGGGAACAAAGCTAACTTGGAGAATTTATGCAATTTTTTACAACTTCTGGTAGTTCACAGGTTAATCTAACAATTCCTAGTTTATGGGGTAACTTGAACATTTAGTAAACTATGATTTGTCATGAAAACAAAGTGAAGGTAATTTTTATACACAGAAAACAACTCAATTGCAAACATTCTCCAGCTGTGATTTAATTTTCACTATTTTGGCCTAAATTTTGCATAACCTGACAGAGTTACAGTTTCATAAAGAAATGCTTGTGATTCTACCTGACAATATCAAAACATGGATTACAACAACCAAACTGAAAATATTTTCCAACTCAGCTCAAAGTTTTCAACCCAGCAATATAGGACTAAAAATCCTAACTTACTCCAATTCACTGCTAAGGCCATACTGCCATGTTTTATCACATTGTTTCACTGGATCATCTCAACTAATTTCATGTCAAAATGGCTGCTGGAGGAATTGTGAGCAAAGTGAGGAAAATGCAGCGTGTATCATAAAAAACATGATCAGAATTTCACCCTGCTAATTGCTCTGCAAAATCATTTTGCTTGCTTAACATGTTTACATGTTCCATCTATCAGTATATTGTATTTTAGGTATCAGTTACTTAGTACAGTGACAAGTATATTTCTCAATTGAGAACACTGAATTAAAGTTATGACTTGTTAATTTCTCAGTATTTCTAAGACCTGTGCATGATTTCTTGAAGACACAGTACTGCAGGGTGAGATTAAAAAACATTCTATGTTATATCAGGAAATTATAGTAAACTATCTATCGATCTATCTATCTAGATACACTAATATGCCCTAACGCAGAACTTAAGTAAAAATAAAGAATACTTTAAGGTGTATTACCGGATCTTAGAATTATAAAAATAAAGACAGGCTGAGGTCATGAATACAGAGTGTACGTAAATGGCAGGCAAGCCAAAAGTCAAGGAATAAAGAAGTCAGAATAGTCAAATAACAAGCCAAAGTTCAAGGGATACAGAAGTCAGAATAGTCAAGTAACAAGCCAAAGTCAAAATACACAATAAACAATACCATAAAGGTGCTCTTGGATAACCACAATGGAAACCACAACAGGGTTCAAAAAAGGTGGAAATAGACAAACGTACTCTAGGATTGGCTGCAGGGGAGCATGTGACATTGGGATGTGCGTATTTGATGTCACACGCACGTTCCCAATGGTGTAAGACTAAGGGGTTAACAAGGAGCCTTAAAAGCCTCTGATTTGCAGTGTTCGGCGTCTCTATTGATTTCAGACCAGGCTGCTGCGTGAAGGGAGTAACACAAGTAACACATGGGATTTGGCGGCGTTCTCATGCGGCAATGTGAACGTCACTGAATCCTGACGAGATATGCCCGCTGGGTCCGAGACCTCTCTCTAACAGGAGTATCTATCTATCTATCTATCTATCTATATATCTATTTATCCATCTATCACACCCACCCACCCAGCTATCTATCTGTTTTTCTGTTCATCTATTCTCTGACCATCCATCGCTCTCTTTGTCTTTTTATCTATCTCTATGTTTATCTACACCCCTGTTATTTTTAAGAGGATACAGATATCCCCCACCCCCCAAAAATCAACAACTTTGTGTGCTTTAACTCCTTAAGGACCAAACTTATGGAATAAAAGGGAATCATGACATGTCACACACGTCATGTGTCCTTAAGGGATTAAATCTAGTTTGAAGTTGAATGTGCTGCATTCTATATGTTAATAAAAGCCCATATCCCTAAACTTTACATAGACTGGGCAAAGTTCATAACCATTAGGAAGATATGCAGCCTGATTTCTTTTTGTTATCCCCAAATTTAGCAATTTATTAGGAGACAGTTATCATAATGTTGTGAACTGAAAACAGGCACAATCTTTTAAATGCATGCAGTCACCAATGAAATATGCCTGATAAGCAATGTTTTTAGAATTTGATTCCACTTCTCAGACCATTGATGAGAGTGTTCAAGAAGGCACAGTAAGGGTAGCTGAATTTTTTTTTGTCTGGAATTTACACCTGACTCAATCTGACGTCTAAATACATTTATCACGCAAGCTTACAGAGAGATGAGTTAGAGTAATAATATATTTCCTGTAAACCAGTTTAAAGTTCTAAAATCAACATTTTGAATGCACTGCAGAGCAGCTTTGGCTTGCTATCTTTTTTCTTTCTGCATTTACATGTCATCATCTCTGTAATTCTATCATTACTTAGACTCCAGCTTTTAAATAGCTTGCGAAAATTCTCCTTAACGTTTATAAATGTACCAGTCAGCCCAGGTGGTACTTTGCTGTCAGTTATGACAAACGATGGATGCAAATGCATGTTCCTGGAAACAAACACTGCATTCATCACGCAAAGGTTTCCTATAATTACGTTACCTAATAAAATATACAATTATGATGAATTTCCAGCTGAGGGGATACATTACAACTAGCAAATGGAATTTCTAAACACATGTTTTCTGATCAGAAAGCCAGTTTAATGTTTAATGTTGCTAACAAAATTCTTAATTTCATGGCATATGTACGCATTAGAAGCGATTTATCAAAACAGGTACAAAGTCTCATTAATACCACCTACACAACTGCTGGGATGTGATCAGTTTCAGATAGGTCATTCAAAAGGTCAATGAACTTACACCATGACACCATTGTCACGTATATCACTATTAGTTAGAGTGCCAGGAAACATTACCATTCATTTATTGCTCATGATTGCAAGACGATCTTCCCATGTTATTACTGAGAAGATACAATTAGCAAATATCTTACTGTTTGTTCTTTGGTTTTTCATGACATTTTTTCAACCACTGTTTCATACACTGCAAAGTACCATATATATACAGATTGTACGTTTGTTTGAGCAGGGCCTTCTTTACCTCTTGTCTGTGTTAATATTTTGTATGTTAATTACTTGTCAAAAATCCCCATTCTACAATCATAGAATGTTGCGGAAAATGTTGGCGCTATCTAAATACTAATGATAATATATTAATAGTTAGAATTATTTGAACTTAGATTAATCATTTTTAGCAAAACATATATATGTGTTTGTTCATGTGTCTGTGCATTAGGCGTGTGTGCATGCGTATGTCTATCTGTACATATGATTCTTTTTTTTTGTGGTTTGCTTAAATGCGCCATCAGTCAGATATTTGTTTGGTATGGGGTACAGAAGTTAAAAAAAATATGATCTGTATGTATAATTGGAATTTCTTAAAAATATCAAGTGTTGTAAATAAAACATTTTTCCATTAATACGGTTTTAATGAAATCAATTTATTGATTATGACATTTTATTTATAGTACAGGGTAGTAATTTATAACTCTAAATGTTGTCCCAGGGACAACAGCTGAACTCTATGCAAATGCATGAAACAAACTTTTAAAACCTGCACTCATCAATCATCCTGACTCAATCCAAACCATTTCAAAGTTTACTGGGATCTGCAGAGAACATTTCTTTACTCCTAGGATAGCATAAAATAGAGATAAACAGTATTTGACAGTATCATGGAGTTTTCCGCAGTGATAACTTTAAAACAGAAATAAATGCTTGAAATCAAAGTAAAGTTGACCAAGCTGTTGCAGTGTGAGTCACTATTGGATCACAATGGTGGGTCACTATTGAAGAACATGCAATATTTTGCTTCATCTAAGTATATATTTCTTTATCACAAGCTAGGCTTTCAAAGATAACAGACCAGCCAATAACTCATTCACAAGATTTTTTTCTTCAATTTAAAAAAACAGCATAAATTTTTTTAGAAACATGCTTATTATTATTATTATTATTATTATTATTTGCGCTGTACAATTTATGTTAATGTGCTTAGCAAGCACATACACATTAAGGTATAACAACAATTTCGTACATCATTCCTCTTCTGAAATACCCCATACAACTAAATGTATGTACAGTGAATTCAGAAAGTATTCGGACCCTTTGACTTTTTTAGATTTTTTAAACTTTTTTTTTTAAGTGACACTGTAGGCACCCAGGCCACGTAATCTCATTAAAGAGGTTTGGGTATAGTGTCCCTGTTCCCTTAACCCTGCAGCTGAAAACATTGCAGTTTTAGGGGAGCTAAAATGTTCCCATGGCTGACTACCAGACAGCTACTATAGGCACTTTCTGGATTTTCACAGCGTTTTACTCCTTGAAATGATGCTGATGTCCTCACACTTTGCATTAAGATGTCCAGCATCTTGCAAATGCCTGTAGGAAAGCACTGATTCATTGCATTCCTACGGCGAAGGCCTAATAGATGCGCTGTGCTACATTAGGTTCCCCCCATTTGCTTTCGAGGAGGAGGAAACAGAGCCAGGGAGCTTGGCACTGGAATCAGGTAAGTGTGTAAAGTGGTTTTAAGCATTTGATTGCTTTAGGGGGGAGGGGTGTGGAGGCAGAGGGACTCATTAGTGTTAGGAATACAGCTTTGTTCATTTAATGTTGCAACCTTACACTGCCACATCAATATACACTCAATACCCCATAATGACAATGCAAAAAAAAATATTTTTGGTACAATTGCAAATATATTAAACAGAAAAATCTGAAATATCACATTGACATACATATTTAGACCCTTAACTCAATACTTTGAGGCAATTACAGCCTTAACTCTTTCGGGTATGATGTGGCAAGTTCTGCACTACTAGATTTGAATAGTATCTAGCATCTCTGCAGATCCTCACAAGTTCCTTCAGGTTGGATGGGCATCATCCATGGACAGCCATTATCAAGTCTCTCCAGAGATATTTGATTGGGTTCAAGTTAGGACTCTGAATGGGCCACTCAAGGACATTTACGGAGTTGCCCCTAAGCCACTCGTATGTTGTCTTTTCAGACTCTTTCAAGTGCAAAGATATGGTACTCTTGGGTAGTAAATAATTATACCTGATAAGGTCATCATAGAGTGTTTTGTTTTAAACATGGTTCCAAACTCTAAATCACTTGGAAATCTAAACCAGAGATGCCAACAAGGAAAAGTAAACATGTCATTACAAGTATGTCTAATTCAGGAATAGGCAAACTTCAGCACTGCAGAAGTTTTGGACAATATTTCCCCTGATGCTTTGCCAGAATTATTGCTGTAAAAGGATTATGGGAGATGTGGTCCACAATGCATTATGGCTGTGAGAGGATTAAGGAAGATGTCCACCACATCTGGAATGCCCAAGATTGCCTACTCCTGTTCTAGAAATTTATTTCTGCACTGCTTACTGTACATTTGCTTGCTTATGAACACTTGCGTATAAAACTATCTTGTTTTGAATCAGTGGGTAACTAATTTTCTGACTGATACCTGTGATTCATGGACTTAATAGGCTTAAAGGGTTACTCCAACCACCACAATCACTTCAGTGATTTGAAGTGGTCATGGTGATAGGAGTATGTATGTCCAGTGTTTCTGCTTGAAATACTGCATATACAGAGATATTGTTGTGTTTCCTGGGGGCAAGTTGCACCACCAGCACACGTGACATTGGCAGCCGAGAACTCTGTTCTGAGCTGCCTAATGTCAATTCTGTGCATAAAAAAAGCTGTCCTCAGCCCGCACTGCACACTGCTGACAGTGTGCTGCAAGAAATCTAGGAATCTAGGTCTCTCCCTCCATTGCAGGAAGCTTTTATTTTATTTATTTTTTAAACATCCCTTTGTCTCTCTCCTCACTGTTCAGGAGTGCGCATATGTGCTCTGAGCTGGTAATTAGTCTAATCATAGGCTTCTCTATGAGCTTGGCCCCCCTGACAGTGCATGGAAGTCAGCCCCAGGAGCTTCACTTGAAACTGGATTTTACTGCTGTTGGTGTTGTGGGGAGCACCTTGTGCATAGTTCCTAATAGGTCATTTTACACAGAAAAGTTCCCCTTGCTCCATAGGGTTAAAGTAACCCTTGAATTGGAATACTATAAGTAGTTAATAGAGGGTCAGTAGCCTCTGAAATGCAGTATGAACATGCTTACATAACTAATACGTGTACCATAGAATATTGTGCAACATTTAATACTATTCTAACACATGCAAACTGAAAAACAAATCTTCAGGGTGAATAAAATGGAACACAGACATTTTATTCTGGAAAGAGCTCAAAGTGAAAATAAATCCAATATCACATATAAGTTATGGTGGAAGTAATTATAAATGTGCGTATATAAAATGATAAGAGTAATCCCCAATCAGGTTCCCCTTGTGTCTTTCCAAGATGTAATTCTGCATAAGAATGAGCCCAATTCTGAAGACTGGATTTAGCTGTAAATTGCAAGGAAAAGCAATAGGGAGCAATGTCATCACATCCTATGCAAATCTTTTTATGGAGCCATGTGAAAGACGTGTATATGAATCATGTCTTTACACTTACATCTGACAAATATGAGGTATGCACTATTGATTTTTTTAAGCTATGGACAGGACTGAGAGCTGAGGCAACAGCTGCTCTATAGTGATTGTCTAAATTGCTTAAATGCTATTATATACTTTGCAAAACATTGCAGCAAAATGCATATAAGCTTTTTTGATTTGAGAATAATGCAAGTTGAAATGTCGAAATGAAATACAAACGTTAAAGTAAAGGCGTTGTAAATCCTGATATCTCCTCATGTTGGTTATTTGCTGCAACACAAACGACTCTGGACATTACATGTAAAATAATCATTAACTATAGTTGACCTTTTAATAGATCTTTTTTTTTTTTAAATGGAACGTACTGGTATTGGTATGTCTGGAAAGATATACTAAATTGTGGAAAATTAAAAAACGCTTTTAATCCAGTTATACTGGATTTCTGCAAGCGTTAAAATATGTGTTGTGTGAGGGGCAAATAAGGCTGTAAAGGAAATAAAAAGGGGGGAATAAGTCGGTTGTGGTGTGCTGGGACCGACGTCGTGGTAGGCCTGTAATAAAAGAGGGCCCACCCATGAGGTGTAATGAAAAGTATAAATAGAGGGAGTGGAGGGTGGGGACATGCGAATCGCTAAAACGAACGGGACTGAGGAAGGTGAGGAGGGGGTTTAAGTAGGTTAACATGCCCCTCCCACAACTGCAGGAAAAGCCTTCACATTTGTGTGAGGAGCAAATAAGGCCGTAAAGGAAATAAAAAGGGGGGAATAAGTCGGTTGTGGTGTGCCGGGACCGACGTCGTGGTAGGCCTGTAATAAAAGAGGGCAAAAAGGATACCTTTTTAAAAGCAATCAACAACCTTAAATAGCCTAGCCGTATGGTAACAGCTGAGCGAGTAATTAGGTGCCTGGCGATTTGAACGGCCCTCTAACTTGTGGGAGGGAAAGTAAGGAATATAAAACATGTTGGCCATCTAGTGTAGACTAAGTGTGGGGTAGAGAAGGTAATCAATAGTCTGCATGAGTAGGTGAGATTTCCTGAGACAATGCTGCAAGATGACGTGGTGACTGTGGGAAATATGTGGGACCACGAGAAACTGTATAGTGGCTTGACAACTAGACTACATAGTTGCCTTGCTGATAAAGACTAGCGTACCCCAATTCCAGCCTACCTCACATCTGTGATTAAACGGTTGATCCAAAAGAAGGCAAAAAACCCAGTTTGATGCGCTTTCCAATTTGCAACAAGCTAGGAAAAAAATTCCTTCTTGACTCCCGAAAGCATTCGGATTTATCCTTGGATCTAGCAGATATCGCCCTACATTGAGAGTTGATGCCTGGTCGTTACGAAAAGTATTAAATAGGTCTGATAGTGATTGTAAAACTTGGATGTTGATGGAAAAAACTGGAGCTTGAAAATTCCCAGAACCTGAACCCTAGAGTATGGTAATAAACTGGTATGAGGACATGATACTGCGTGTGATTAAAACCTGTATAACATATGAAGTCGTAGACTGGATAGGTAGAGTTGATGCAAGGGGTGGCAAAAAGAAGCGAAAGTCAATTGCAGACAACACATCAACAGAGAAGTAAACGTTATACGTGAGACAGGAGCCTGGCAAATGCCTGGTGAATTGCCTCTAGCTCTACCTCCATCCTGTGAACAGTATAATGAATATACCTAGAACCCTTTTTTACATTTTACTGGGTAGTGGTGTAGCAGGCATGATCCTAACCTCCCCCCACACCTCCCCCCCACCCCCAGCTCAAATGCCTTAATAGCTATAGGACCAGAGAATGCCCAATCTCTCTGACAATGGTCATGTAGTTAGAAGCTGTGGCTGGAGGCACCTGGTGTACCATTCTTTTAAGCCATAAACAATAACAGCATGTAGTAAATAATGAATGACATTGAGGTTTTGTATGATTTCCTATCAAGCTAATAATATTACATCGGTATAACTTTCCAACAATGCCAAAAAAAAAAAAAAAACCTAAACACATCACGATCTATTTAAAAAAGCTCACTGTGTTCACTCTGTTATATAAATGTAGTTCATGAAATGCAAAGGGCTATCTTTTGGCTGTGAAAATGTGTTTTGTTGTTATTATGCTATTTAATATTATTAGTGCTGTTCCTGTTTGCTTTTCCATCATTGTTACATAGTTACATAACTGAAAAGAGACGTGTATATCAAGTTCATCCTTTCTCACACTTGTTTTTGCTGTTGATCCAAAACACCCAGTTTGAAGTGCTTCCGATTTACAACAAACTAGGAAATAATTATTTCCTGACGCCAGAATGGCAGTCAGATATCCCCTTGGACCAAGAAGCTATTACTCAACTAATTAAAAAGCATATCCCTGTGTATTATGTTATTTGCAAGTATTCATCCAATTGCTGTTTAAATCTCTGTACAGACTGATAAAAAAACACCTTTTCAGGCAGAGAATTCCACATCCTTATTGTTCTTTGCCTTAGACTAAATCTCTTTGCCTTAGACTAAATCTTCTTTCTTCCAGTCTAAATGTGTAACCTCATGTCCTCTTTATACTCCTGTATATGAATAGATTTCCAGACAATGATTTATTGGCCCCGAATTTATCTGTATAATGCCTACAAATCCAGCACTGTTTTGACAAACTAAAGAGATTTAAATTGGTTAAACTTTATTCATAACTAAAATGTTCCATTCCTTTTATTAATTTTGTAGCCCGTCTCTGCACTTTTTCTAGTGCCATAATATCCTTCTTTAGAACAGGTGCCCAAAATTGCACAACATATTCAGGGTGTGGTCTTACCAGTGATTTATAAAGAGGCAAAATTGTATTTTAATCCTGAGAATTAATGCCCATTTTTATTGTTAAAGTTTTGCTCTATTAGTTTGAACATCAGACCACAGAATCTGTGCAACTCATTTTAACCGTTGGCTTTTCTGATATTACTACCTCCTGGTTATTACTTCCAGTTACTACCTGTTTAGTACTGGCAGTGACAAGAATCTTGGGCTTCAATTTATAGGGAACATATAAAGCGCTGAAGAAAGACTACTCATCTTGATCTCTTCATTTCCTGTGTTCTTTACCTTGGCACACCAAGTTCTTTCCATGGACCAGATGGATTCTACATTATTTAACACTTGTCCTCCCAAGATGGGGAATGCGATGAATACACACTTACCACATTCCAGGCTACACACATTCCGAATTATGTTTCTACTATTAAAATCTATATACTGTTTACTTATATATAAAATTATATCATTAGCAACATGACCACAGGCTGGTGAACCTCAAATGGACCTAGAATGAAAAACAACATGCTCAGATTCATATATATCACTATCATTAATGTGAGAACTGTCTGGAATTCAAAGTGGTTTCAAAGTAAATGTTATATGTAAGGCCAAAATACCCAAACTGGGAATATTCTCCAAGTCAGCAATGCTTTCAGTTTGGCTACTTGGGCCTTAAATTTCAAATTCGAATTTGAATTCCAAACAATCTTCACTTTAAAGAATAATACTGTGTGTTAAATATGTGTGTAAACAAACAGATTGTTACACGATACAAGGAACATGTCAGAATCCAGAGCATTCTACAACTGCTGAATGGCTAAGTACAATGAAAAGTTCCTGCAGAGTTCAATGCCCATTTTACAGAATGCAAAGAAATGGTGATGAAGACAAATGAATGGAACACTGCATGCAATCCTGTGTACACAAATACCTTCATTCTCCTTCATCACAGGTGATGTATCATCCTCCCACCGCAATATGTTGCAGCACGAGGTAGCATTTCATCTTCTCATTTTCAAGTATTAAATTAAGGAAAACTAATTTCTTGCTTCCAGAAGAAAACAATTGACTGGAAATTGTATAATCACTAACTATGACAAATTTATTCAAGGTTTGTGTTTTTCTTTTCTCAGTTGACGCATCGAAGCATAAAAGCACAAAATGCTGAGAAATGCCAGTTCTGTGTTTTAAAGTATACCATCAACTCCCAAAGTGTTTTTTTTTTATGTACAGTTAGATTGATTTAAAAAATTAGATTAATGTTATGTGGCATAATTACAGCAAAGTAGTGTGCAATTAAGATACGGAAATTAAAGTCAAACTTTTCAACAAGGTTTAGGTGAACAGAATTTTGATGCAATATAGCCGTACTGTATGTGCTATACATAAAATGATAGCACACGGGACTGAAATGTTGTTGAATCCTATTAAGTGTATTCCAGATGCTAATAACGCAGGATTGCAGTATCTTGTAATACATTTTTTTTTATAGGACTAATAGCATTTTACCATGACAAGGTTGTGGAATGACTTCCTTGTATGAAAACATGGTTAATTACTTCCCTACTGAGAGCTTTGTAAGAAAAATGAGAGTAACCTGTCTGTTATATTTGAAACATTGGATGCATAGCTGCATGCAAAATAAGGAACTATTCTGTGCATCACTCATTTTCAGGGACAGTAAACAATGTAAATCAAGTCTTACAAAACATTTTTAGGTTATTTGTTAATTTATTGAAGAAAGATTAATTACATAAAATATTCATGATTTGGAACATACTGGGCACAAGAAAACATGTCCCCAAGAGAAGCAGTACTAAAGCAGTGTAAAATCTGTAAACACCTTTAAGTATTATGTTCATAATTTTATGAGGAATTCATCCTTACTTTTGGAAATGAACATTCCCAAACAGTCATCTTGATATGGATAATTTAGCTGCATGTGGCAACATACTTGCCACATACAGTAAGTCCAGATGTAATACATCAGGCATCTGTATATCTGATTTATAGATAGGAGCAGGCACCTTTGGGATGCAGTTTCAAATTGCAAAGTATGTTTAATTGACAAGCAGGAAGAACATTTATTGTGGGAATATTCTAACCAGTGATGCTTTTTCCAACAATGGTGAGAGAATGCAATGCAGCAATAGTTAGTTGAAGGTAGTGGTAGAAAATATAAAAAAGTTTAAAAAAAATAGACAGGCTATAGAAAACGTTACATGGAAACATCACCGATACCCGAATCCTCTGTAAATTTTGATGGCCTATAAATTTGAAATTAAGTGCAAGACGCAATACTGAAGTTTTCTGAGTCTGAGGAATTGAGAAAGATTAATCATGAACGGCAAAAGACCAGGAAAGGATATAGTCTTCTACAATGGTGTGGGAGTTTATATTCCCAATTCACAGTACAGTCCCAGACTAAATTCTATAATCATGTACACAATAAATCATTTTAGAAATAAATGTTAAAAAAGGATTAAACATCAGTTAGAGTAATGCCTGCTTTGCTTTAGCAGTTGCCCTTTTTGAGAGAGCCTATCATCAGATTTTGCTGGGAATTACCTAATGTTTTGAGGGACCAAAACATAGCATTACTCTATATTCTTGAATAGTGATGTCTCGAACGGTTCGCCACGGACGGCGAACATATGTACTGTTCAGTCCGCCCCCTATTCGTCATCATTGAGTTAACTTTGACCCAGTACCTCACAGTCAGCAGACACCCTCCCACCTCCTGGACAGCTCACTAAGAATGCAGCTTCACAATGAATGTAAAATGGATGTTGTCCAGGAGGCGGGAGGGTCTGGGAGGGAGGGTCTGCTGCTGATTGGCTGGAATGTGTCTGCTGACTGTGAGGTACAGGGTCAAAGTTTACTCAATGATGACATAGGGGGTGGACCGAACAGCGCATATGTTCGCCGTCCGTGGCGAATCGTTCAGCGAACCGTTCGGGACCTCACTATTCTTGAACATTAGGTCTGTATTATTATGCACTAAGCAAAAGATAATAAGTAATTAAAGTGGAACCAAATAAAAGTACAAGGGAATGAATGATAAAGTATTGCACAGAAATAGCAAAACCAAACAAAAATCTCTGTAGTACATTCTTAACATGTTTATGTGATCATCATATGCAACAACCACTCATGTCACACGCTGAAGCCCCACTTACATCATAAACTTCATATATGTCAAGCATTCTTAAGGCCCTCTCTTGCAATCTTAAGCTATACCCTTATGCCAAGTTATAAAACATTATTATGCAAAAGGTGAATTTAGTTACAGAACCCGAGGTTGCATACATAATTTGTTCTCTGTTCATTTTGTTTTGATCTCATGTATGGTGTATGTTTTACAACCTTGATCATTAGATATATTCAATGTGCTTATTCAACTGTATCTTCTGTATGTAACCAATGTTTTATATGAATTAATTCATGCAGAAAAAAAATGAAAGGCAAAATTATAGGTTCTGGTCAAACCTAAAATTGATTTTCAGCTTCTGATAATGTATTTGTACAGATTTTTTTTTAATACAGCTTTCAATACATACAAAGATAATAGTTGTGTACCTGTGGGCACTGTTTTTAGATCCTTTTCCTTCTTTGCTCCTATTTGCAAAATGAGAGTTCTAAAGGCAACACATGGTATTTTATCACACTTCAGTAATAATAAGCATTTTGTGCTTATTTAGAAGAATTATTCCTCCCTAACTATTCAATAGTTGGTTGTCTGAATGAGTGCAGACATTATACTGAATAACTTTGTCATTCAAAAATTGAATACCATTTCTAAAGTGCAAATGTGCCTGACAGAAATATTAGTTGCAGTGAATTGACAATATATAATGTATTTGTAATAAACTGTATTTCTTTAAACGCTTTTATATTGTTATACTATTCACCTCCCTCAAATCATCATGGGATGATATATCTCTTGCTATAAATCTGTAGCCCCCAAATCCTTCCTGTATTTTAAGGCTCTGTTTTTTTTTCGCCTTTAAGAAAGGTTATAAATCAATATTTAGTGTGCATTAGGCATTGTTATATTAAAGCAAGTACAGTGGAACGTCGGTTAACAAACGCCTCGGTAAACGAAAAATTCGGTTTACGAATGAGAATCCGTAAAAAAAAAATGCCTTGGTTTACGATTTTTTTTTTGCAATATAAAACAAATGCCCCCCATGCATACTGGAGTCTGCGTAGCACGTGAGTGTGGAGTGTGGCGGTGTTGGAGAGGTTTTGGAGCCATTTGCAGCAAGTTTTGGAGCCTTTTGGGTGCATCTCAAGAGGTGGAAAGGTAGGGAGCTGAGCTTAGTTGTTTGCATGCCTTTTACTGTGTGTCCTGCATTGTGGGGTGATTTCCATGCCAGCTCATGTACTGTTCATGCATGTTACTGTGTGTTTTGGGAGGAGGAGAAGGAGGAGAAGGAGGAAGAAGAAAGAAGAAAGAAGGAGGAAGAAGAAAGAAGAAAGAAGGAGGAAGAAGAAAGAAGAAAGAAGGAGGAAGAAGAAAGAGAAAGAAGAAAGAAGGAGGAAGAAGAAAGAAGAAAGAAGAAAGAAGAAAGAAGAGAAGAAGAAGAAGAAGAAGAAGAAGAAGAAGAAGAAGGGAGGAGGGAGGAGGAGGGAGGAGGGAGGAGGGAGGAGGGAGGAGGAGGAGGAGGAGGAAGAGGAAGAGGAAGAGGAAGAGAAGAAGAAGGAAGAAGAAGAAGAAGAAGAAGAAGAAGAAGAAGATCAATACCACCTGCCTTATACCAATGTCATCATAATTTATGCTTCAAACAAGCAAAGAAAGCAAAGTAAAACGGATTTGGTGTCCTTAACATACCTGCCATTGGTTCATGAGTTCTCGAAGACCCCTTGAATCCTCTGACACTCGATCTTTGTGTGTAGCATCCTGCAGGACATTAGCTGTGATCTCAGCTTCTGTGAGCCAGGCCAAAAACCGCTCCAGGTCTAAGTAGAATTGCTGCAGCAATCGGAGGGCAGCCTCTAATGCTCCATCACGCTCGCTAACCCTGCAAATGAGTGGTAAGTATATAACACAGCAATAAGTAAAACATTATATAGTAACAGGTGAAATCTATCTATTTAGACAAATGACAAAAACATTTTTACCTTAAAAACTCTGATGATAGGCAACTAAGACATTAAAATCAGGCTTATTTACATGATGAATGAAATCTGACATTTAGAAATTTCTTTCAACACAACGATGCTATGACAGTACAATATCGATAAATTTAGGCAAGAATCCTCTTTGTTAGTTATAATTCAAAAATATTTCCATCTATGTTTGGAAATACAAGATTCTAAACAGCAAACAAAACGAACAATGATATGTCTGAATAGACATATACTACATTAGACATTTCCTCTGCTGCTATATGGCCATCAGCAGAGACAGTTGGTGAAGTTTCAGGAAGATGTGCACTAGACTCCATCCCAAGAATATGACTCTGTGTCCTGACTTGTTAGGGTCTGCCCACACATCCCCATGTACCCAGTTCCTGAGGTCACACCATGTTCAACACCATAAGACAACAGATGCATACATGTGGGAAACAATAACCAGTTTAAAGAGGTTGAGCTCCACTCCCTGATGCTGTAATCCAATAGCAGCCATAAAAAACAATAAGAAGTCCTGTCTTTTAGGATTCCAGAATCGGACAGCCCAAACGAAAGCCATTGGATGATATTGGAAATCCTCTTATAACAGGCTAAAATGTCTAGGGAGTTTGAACTAGAAGATTTCCCCAAAATGTTGCAGTGATGAGACCAATCTAGCCATTGTGCATTGGAGGAGCCTGGTTGCCCGCCTGCTGCCTTTAGACTATGGCCCCATGTTGAAACGCTTGATTTTCCCCTGCAACTACACGAAAGCCGGGTCATTCGGTGTTTCCTCTGTTTGAGCGGTGATACCCCAGATAGCTATGCCATGGAGTCCATTCGTATAATGAAAGACTATAGGAAAGACTTTGGCTCCATGGCAACTGAACTGTATGTGTGTGATCTGAGCGCCATTCAGTAATAATGTGCGCTCAGACCTAAGCTATCTGGGGATATGTTGAATGTACCTGTTTTATGCAATGGCTGCACAGTTATATATTTTTATGTATTTTATTGTCTTTTGCTGCCATGTGTTCAATGGAGTTTTGCATCTGTCCTTGGAGATAATTGGATTACTTCTCAATTATCTCCAGGATAGAAGACTCTGTGGAACTGGTTTTGGGCAGAAAAGCCATGCTTCCTTTGGTCACAAAGGACTACGATCTATCTTTTGAACCACTGGACCAATTTGTATGATTTCGAAATATGTTTATATTTGGAGTATGCTGATTCTGAGGGGAAATTGGTAAACTAAACATAGTGGACACAAAATGCTTTTTTCTGACAAACTGAAAAACAGCTATAACTAGTCCTTACTATGATGATACATTGTTTTTTTACTATACAAAACTGGTGGGGGGAAGCATTCTTCTTCTGTCCCTATGGACCAGCCTCCACTGGTTATCAGTAGTATGCTTCTCCTTCAAAAACATGTAGAGAAGCCAAACAATCTGTAAATAAAGTCAGTTCCATGTATGTCCAGGGTTAGAATGAAATCATATGTGACATTGATTACTCAGAGGCACAAAATTATAATATACATAAATTCATTATGGAAAATGTTGGCGCTATATAAATGCAAATAATAATAATTTGTTCAACATTTATTAAAAGAAAAATGCAAATCTGTAAAATTGACAATTCCTTGGACAAGTGATGGGATCCATGGTCTGCCTTAAATAGTTTACATAATGATCAAACGTTTATGCACAATATCCTTTATAATTGACATAGCTAATATATTTAATGTTTTATAATCGACACTTTTATGTTTTAAGTATACTTAAATTTCAGATATGGCATATTTACCATTGGAAATCATACATAGGGTAATGCTTAGTGTTAATTTTTTTAAACCAATACATTTTGGCAATTTGGTAATATACAACAGACAAGACGTCACCAATTGAGACTGGAAGAAATACATTTTTGCTTACAACAGAGGAAATGGTTCTTTACAGAATGAACAATGAAGATGTGGAATTATGTGCCTAAATAGGTTGTGTTATCATATTCTATAGATAATTTTAAAAAGTCTTGGATACTTTTGTGCAATAACAGAATATTTAATGATATAGATTATGTTTTAATAAACATATTGTTTCAAGGAGAAATCTGATTGCCATTATGGAGTCAAGGAGGTTTTCTTTGTGGTATAATTGGAAATGGGGGGGGGGTTGCTTCTTTTGGATCAACAGCATAAAAGAATGTGCTTCAGGGTTGAACGTGATGGATTTTAGTCTTTTTTTCAACCAAGTCAACTATGTAACTATGTGACATAAAAAGATGAGCATTAATGTTCTAACTCTTTTTTTTATAGGTAGTGATGTGGCGGCTCATTTAGTGAAAAATTCTCTTTCACATATTCATGTTGATATATACAGTCTTATAATGAGTTCAAATAGTTTTATCATAAACACATGCATTATTAAAATGAATTCAATATATCACTGTAAAATTCAACTACTAACAAACTCAAAGCAGAAATCATATAATTCTCAGAAAATTTAAACTATATTCATAGCAAAAGTCTTCTTTTCAATTTAAGAATGTGTGTGCTAATGTTGTTATTTCAGTATAGTGTGTTGTTTGATAAGCCATACATTAAAATTAGATTGCAATGCCTAATTAAAATCACTTAGCTACAATGCAAATTCATGGATTACAAACTCAGTTAAATGTAATTAAAACTGATTATCTAAATAATTGGATTTCAAAGTCACTAATTTCTCTTGCATTTAACTACAGCAGAAATGACTAAATATCTGAACCAAATACTGTGGAAGGTTCTGATAACATTATTTGCAATCAGTTGTGACATACAATAGAAAGGATTAAGGAAAGTGTGCTTATTTTGCTAACTCTAATACAACTAACGCCTAATATTAACATGACCAAATGTACTCTTTAACCCTTTAAAGGTAAAAGGCAGGTGACACATGTCATGCTATAAGGGACTGGTTCTCATAGGGTAATATTAATTACAGTATTATACGCATTATAATCCCCTAAGGACGAATGATGTGGATATGCTATCCATGGGCTGAACCACGATGTGCATATGCTATATATTTGCTGAACCACAGTCCTTAAAGGGTTAAAAACAATTCTATCCTGAAGCCTACATCTTTATAAGTACCCCACCCCCAACACCCATTTCTTTAACCCCTTAAGGACCAAACGTCCGGAATAAAAGGGAATCATGACATGTCACACATGTCATGTGTCCTTAAGGGATTAAAGGGCGAATCTGGTCACCATATTGGATATAAAGATAATTTCTTTAAAAATTGGCAATACTGATGGCTGGAAGTCTCCCTTTTGTAGAACAAGCTGTGTTTGTTTCCTACTGACCAATTTCAAAGCTACCAAGGAGAAAACACATAATAGGGAATTAAACACAAAAGCCGACACAATCATTTGAAACATTAAAATTACATTCATTATAATTAAGTTGACTTGATGTGCTGTCATTATATTTCAACAACGAACCGCCATGTACAAAGACTGGTTTTAACAGAACAATTATCTCATTTTGCCTACTGTGAGGAAAATAATAAAAAAAAAATAATAAAGGTAACAGCTCTCACCTTATACATGGTAGGACACTAAAAGAAATTGATACATAGTGATAAATGCCTAAAGCACAAGAAAAATGTGCAGTTTTATTAGGCACCTTTGTCACACCTTCCAGGCTGTCAATCAGACAATCAGGAGGGTTTCTTTCTTTACTCTTTTTAACTATAGTTCAACAAAGAAATTATGCACCATTCTGTCACTTGTTATTCTAACATGTCTCAGTCAGCTTTAATATAGCTCATTGAGAGATATATGACTACGCAGTTGAGTTCATGCATGATTTGTCCAGAACGCTTTTCAGTGAAAAGCCTCTGATTGGACAATGTCCAGCACAGACGCAAAACTCTTTGCTGGACAAAAAGGGGAAAGCTTGCAGTAACTGCAGAAAACCGTTTTTGTATAACTCATCTCTCTCTCTCTATATATGTATATGTTTAAAGGTTTTGGTTTTACCTACCAAATTATTGATTTTGCTATTCTATGTACTCTGTTCCCTTATTTTTCATTTTTTTCAGGACAAATACATTTTTTTCAAAGAATCCAGAAATAGAGATTGTAGGTTCCACTGCATTGTTGGACATTTATTTAATCATTTCAATGCTTTATTAAGATTTTGAATCAACTGCACTTTGAGATTGAGGAATTAATGCTGCATAAATATAAATAAGAAATGTTATTTCTCATGCCTGACTGAAAGGTACTGTTTAGTGCTTAGCAGTGTTGAACCCCCAAAACATAAATACCCTAAATATTAAAATGTTCTATATATTTATTATAATTAGCATAACACTATTACCTCTGCACAGAAAAAACAAATACACTGTATTGTTGTTGTCTTTGTTTTTCTGCAGCTGTGGCTGTGTGACACCCTGACACAGACTAAGTTTCTATCTATTGTGAGAATTCAGCTGAGGCAAACTATCATGTCACAATTATGACCAAAGAATACAATCTAATGAGGCTGTCCTTGACATCATTACAGTTTTGACTGTTTTTATGTTGCAAAGCTGAAGATGAATTGTCACCATTCCAAATCATTCATTATTTGAATCTAAGTTACGATCCACATGGCTCAGTTTTATAGTGCTGTTAATGTAATATACATGTTGGACTAGCCAAAAAACTATCAGTTGTATTAATAAATAGTTGCTCCAAATATCATGAGAACATCAGCAATTTGAAGTGGTCATAGTGCAATTAGTCTCATCTCCCTCGCCTCTTAGTGATGCCGGAGCCGGAGTGACGTCATATTCCGGCTCCAGCATCACTGTTGTGCGTGCAAGGGAGCTGAGCAGGGAGATCACTGCTCACTGCTCCCTCATCGCCTGCGGCCATTTTATTTTTTCCATGGAACACCAATTGGGAAACACTGCTATAGACACATGTTCCCTTAATTTTAGGACTTTTATGGCAATTTTCAGATCTAGTTGAAATTTTCTGAACAAATCTGTCATTTAAACATTTTTCAACCAAAATTCTTCAGAACTGAAAAAATCAGAAGAACCAAAAGTTTTTTGCCATGAAGAAGTCTATCTTCCATTATGTCTTTATGCATCTCTGTGTTTATAATGCTTATTTTGGATGTAGCTTTTAGCCATTACACATCACATTGGGAGATACGTAATCAGGCCTACTAGGGGGTTTCGCCAGAAATAAAACTCGCATCACTGACATCACCTATGATGGGAGGGTGCACCGGGAAGTGGGTGTGCCAAAAGCAGGACTGATTGAAGCCCTGTGTCAACATCCTGATGCCTCTGCCTCTTCACCCTCTGCCCCCTAAACATTATCCGTATAAATATCATTGTCTAATACTAGTTATACAATAATCCTAGACAGAAACATTTCACTATCCCTGCCTTTAAATTACTGATATCAATAGTTATCAGGTGCCAAATTGGAAAACTATTTTTAATCTCTGACACCGATTAGCATGTTTTTCTTAATGATGAATCAAGATGACACAGACTCAAAGACTAACTATCCGTTTTGTAGAAGTAAAATATTGACAAATTAGGACTTCCTTATTTACTTAAAAACACACAGAGGATTATTTTGTAGAATATCAGTCAGTAATATACGTTTATGTAAAATTATGCAAAATATAACAAAGCTATTAGCAAAGATTTTTATGTACCAATATTTATTCTCAAGTGCCATTAAACAAAATTCTGATTGCTGATCTGATGCTTCTTCATCCTGCAAATTCTTGATTTTTTTTTACCCTTTAAACAATCCATGACTATATGTTCATAGGAGGTCTATTTTATATAAATACCCAAATTAAAACCAACCAGCCCTCCTGCCAGTTCAAGGCCTACATCCTTGATTGCATTTGACACAATAATCATCATCATATCTTAAGACTGAAATCAGTTTGACAGAATTCAACTCTGGTCTGCTTCTTCCAATTACCTGAAAATTGCAACCCAGCTTATCTCTCAGGAAATAAGTTTGCATTTACAATTCCGCCGAGGTGCAAAAGTGATGCAGTAGATGTAGCAATTTAACTCACTAACTTATACAATAACTATTTTCTTTTAAATTCACTCATCTCTAGTGAATGTGTTTGACACAGCTGATAGCCCTAAAGATGCGTGCCGTTCTGACTTTCAAAGGAATACATATATTGCAAAGAAACAATATTAAACTCTGATTTGGAGAGATAGCTGAAATAATGCTTATATTCCCAGGCAACGTATGAATGGGTTTTTAGCACTATTTAAAAAGGGATGATAATTTTAAGCTAAACAGGTCTAAGAACGAAAATATTTTCTTGAGTGTCAGAATGCCTTTGCTAATTGCAGACGTTCTGTGTGAGGCTTTACATGGTATCACATCACCCCCGAAGCAAGCTGCTTCTGTAATATCTCTTGATTCACAGATCGTTTACTTTAATGTGGTATTTTCCGCAAGAAATAGAAAATCAATATCCTTAAAAAATTTACATTGTCTGTTTTTTTTTATTTCAATTTTTTTCTAGAGATTAAATATAGAAGCGTAAAATTTAAAAGCAATTTATTTGAGAAAGAGAACCTTTCTATTTTTTTTTTTTTCTTCTTTATCAATGTACAGCCTTGGACGTTCTTGTTTTAATTTGGTTTTGTCAATAGCCTTTGGGTTGAAGTATATAGAAATTAAAATCCCAATTTCTTGGTATTATACAGTCAG
The DNA here is from genome assembly GCA_933207985.1 of Pelobates cultripes. Taxonomy (NCBI): domain Eukaryota; kingdom Metazoa; phylum Chordata; class Amphibia; order Anura; family Pelobatidae; genus Pelobates; species Pelobates cultripes. The sequence continues at coordinate 253,921,703 of OW240912.1, read as the reverse complement.
ACAAGCATTGATAGCTTGCAAAAGCCAAATGAGATTCAACAGTGGTAAATGTAAGGGTTTGTAGGGAAAGTAAGCATGGGAATTATTGCACAGAGAGACATTAGAGGTGCTTCCCTGTGAGAACCGAGTCAGATGCACATGCACTAGCCTCTAATGGGGAAGCATTGGATAGACTGAGATCATTTTCCTAATGATGGGAGTGAGGAGCAGTCATAGCGAGACCAGTGTGGAGATAGAAGAAAGGCAATATAGTTTTTGGAATATATAATAACAAAGTATTTAACCAGGAAAGGAACATTCAGATTAAGCTGGTTTCCAAATTCATCCAGGGGATACTGCTATTACCCAATTTAACAGTACTTTAAAAGGATGAAGGGCAGAGTCAATTTAAACCTGCAACTCCCAAGGGTTGAACAGAGTCTAGTGATGATGCATTAGCCCACTGAGCTGTCTCACCAACCTAACGGGTGTCCCTAACACTGTAGTGTTCCTTTAATTGTTAATGCATTAGAAATGTCTCCATGAGATTATATTTCTGTAGCAGCAATACAACAACTCAAAACTATAGATTAAATAATTAGAGCTGTTCTGTAAATGTAAATCATCAATCAAAAGAACCCAAGCTTTACTTTCATTGTGCCCCATTGCATTCCTCCCTTGTATAAAGTAGCAATAATGATAATACCAAAGCATTTGTCCAGGAAGGAAGCCTTTTTTTTGTCCTGGAAAGTGTAGGTGTAACTATAACTGAATTCATTTTGTTAATTTTTTAAAACTTTTGTAGGTTTAAAAGCTGGGTTGCGCTTGCTGGGAATTAATCCTGCAACTTTTCTACCCGCTAAGCTACCATGGAAGCATATAATAAGGTAGAGTGCTGTGCTCAAATAAACATCCTAACCCATATCTATCAACACAGCAGTTTATTTCCAAGGGAATACAAACAAGTAAGAACTATTTGTCTGATTACATAGCTTTCTATTTGACATTTTAAAGAATATTGCAACATTATTAATAATATTTTTTGCCTTCAAGCAATGTATTGTGTGAGATCTAAACATATCTCTAATATGATCCAATATTCAGATTGAATGTTGTTGATCACACCTATTTTTTTCCCTTAGATCCTCCTACCATGTTCTTTATGCACTCACACTTGTAAATTGACTTATAACTTAACTAGTGCAGATTTAATACTGATCAAGAATGTCATGTGATGAACATTCATTTAGCAGCAATGAAGTATATTTATTATTTATCGGTTGCCAAAACTAACCATAAATCAAAACCGATCTTCCATATCATTGTTGAATAACAGATTCTAAATGTGCATATTATGCTCACTGTACATTGTGAAATCGACATGAAAATACACCAGTATCTCATCTTTGAATTAGAGAGAAAACTTTCTTTTAATTTAAAGTCAATAAAAAAAGTTATTATAATAAACTTTTTGAAAGCCTTTATTTCTACATATATACATATAACTAAATATAAATATATATATATATATATATATTAAACTCAATGTTCAGTTTGCCATGTATCCAGTGTCACGGTTCTCACCGTGACATCACGAAGATGACTCCCAAAGATAAACTGCTAAGGAGACTTCCACAGATTGAGGATGCAGAAAAGGAGGAGGTTCCTTGGCAAGACAATCCTCTCCATGGGGTGTACCACTGGCAGATAGTGGATGTGGCTCACATGACAAAATCCTATCAGTGGTTGGAAAAGGCAGGAATGAAAGACAACACTGAGGCACTAATCCTAGCAGCACAGGAGCAGGCATGCAGAAGCAGATCAATAGAAGCTGGAGTCTACCACACCAGGCAAGACCCAAGGTGCAGACTGTGCAAAGAGGCCTCTGAGACAGTCCAGCACCAACTAGCCGGATGCAAGATGTTAGCAGGAACAGCATACACGGAGAGACACAACCAAGTTGCTTGGATTGTGTACCGAAACTTCTGTACAGAATATGGATTGGACCTGCATCCAGATGGGAAATACTACAAAGGGTAATTGAGAATGACAGGGGATCCTGTCCTGTGGGAATTCAAGATCCAGACAGACAAGCAAGTGCTGGCCAACCTACCAGATATCGTGGTGGTAGACAAGGAACGAAAGACTGCAGTCGTGGTGGATGTGTCAATACCCAGTGACTATAACATCAGGAAGAAGGAACATGAGAAGGTGGACAAATACCAAGGACTGAAAGAAAAACTAGAAAAGATGTGGAAAGTGAAGGCAGTAGTAGTCCCAGTTGTGAAAGGTGCACTCGGGGCTGTGACTACCAAGTTGGGGGAGTGGCTTCAACAGATTCCAGGTGGGACATCTGAGATCGCTGTCCAGAAGATTGCAGTTCTAGGAACAGCTAAGATACTGCGCAGAACCCTCAAACTCCCAGGCCTCTGGTAGAGGACCCGAGAATGAGGAATAAACATACTACCCAGGAAGGATGAGAAAATCAATTTTGTATTTTTTTTTTTATATATATAAAAATTATATATACACTGAACAAAAATATAAATGCAACACTTTTGTTTTTGCCCCCATTTTTAATGAGCTGAAAACAAAGATCTAAGACTTTTTCTATGTACACAAAAGGCCTATTTCTCTCAAATATTGTTCACAAATCTGTTTAAATCTATGTTAGTGAGCACTTCTCCTTTGCCGAGATAATCCATCCACCTCACAGGGGTGGCACATCAAGACAGCATGATTATTGCAAAGGTGTGCCTTAGGCTGGCCACAATAAAAGGCCACTCTAAAATGTGCAGTGTACTGTATACTGTATATATATTCACTATGAACACATTAACTAATACTAACACAACATGTCTAGGCATTTGTACAATTTGCCATGGTGTAAATCAGACAAACATACTACGTTAATTAGAATATGCCATGCATAGGCAACCTTTGGCACGCCAGATGTTTTGAACCACATTTACAATTATGTTTTTCCAACATTATGGCTGTAGGAGCATTATGGGAGATGTAGTCCACAACATCTGGAGTGCGGAAGGTTGCCTACCCGTTGACTATGCCATGTGTTGAAAGGCGAGCAGTATAAGCAGAGCAACTATTGCAAAAATAATGATTAATAATTATACAAAAACAACCAACAAGAACCTGTCAATAATATGAGGTGTCTTCCATATCCACTGGTGATTAAAAGAGAGGATGTGGTTGCATTTGAGGACCTCTTGTTTCCAGGGGACAAGGACTAATGTAACCCTTTCACTATTTGATGTCAACCACAGAGACCTATGGACGTTCTTTTCACTGCGCTCCAATGGAACATGCCCTCAAACTTTGGAACACGGCTTATCACAGAAGAAGCAGGAAGGTCTATAGATCTGTCCCACCAGACTTACTCATGATGCCATCAGTTATTGTGACAGAACCTTAGAACATTTTAATGTATTGGGAATTTCAGTGCTGAAACATGTCAATGTTTTTAGATCTTGTAGGAGACATATGCTGTTCTTTCATGTCAATGGTCAGATTCTGACCTGATCATCTCCACTAGACAATGATTTCATAAAAAAATTAAATTATACCAGTTTCTAGGTTATTATACTGACTATCAAACAGATCCTATATAGTGATTAATTCTATTACTGTTAAAAATAAAAAATACTTCCAGCAGTTGAACATTTTGTTTATACTTTTTAAAATCTGTCTGTCTGTCTGTCGTTTTCATTACTAACACAGACGCTGGACACTTCTTAAGAACTATTTCTTAATATAATCTCTGTTGTTAGCCATACACCTCCTTTTTAATTTTCCTTCTTTCATTGTATGTATTTTACGGTTTGTAAAAGTAAATGCACCTTAAAAGTGAAAATTAGTTAAGTTAATGTGTTGGTTAATGGTACTCCCACAGATCTCTCCTAATTCCTTCATCTTCCATCCGATCTGCATTGTTATATCGCAGCACAGAAATAGGAGTGCGGAGGGAAAGGAGAATAATGGAGAATAGATAATTAAACTGAAATAAGTAAAGGCAAGGTGAATGAAAAATGTGCATGTCATTTTTATCTTTAATTAAAAAAGGTAGATAAATTGAGTCAGACTATCGTTAGGGTTAAAAAATCCTGCGTGTTATTGCTTTTTCGCTGAATTCCACGTTGGAGATGATGGAGAAATGTATGTTTATCTGTGTGAGGGCTGTCTATGTGCCTGTCTGTGTGTGTTTGTGTCCGTGTACATGTGTATGAGCGCATATCTGTTAGTGTGCTGTTTTCAGTATTTGGCTATCTCCTATTTAATAGGGTCTCCAAATGTTATCAAATCTTCACCCCAAGGTACAGGATTCAGTGCATGAGGAATATCCAGTTTCCTCCTGATTGCTAGTGGATCTTGCAGACCAATGGAGGGTGGTACACAAAAGCAAGTGATCCAGCACTCCACAGTTTTGTAATTAAATAAATATATATATATATATATATATTTATAATCTATTTGTGTAGTAAGCACTAATGATAAGTGTGAGTTAAAATAAGACTATTGAGTCTGTCATTTTCATTTTTTGCATTTCTGCCTCTGCTTATTGCTGATGAGAGGGTGAGAAACAAATTATTATAACAATTTTGAGGCATTTTTGGAAACAAAAATGCCCCACTTTCTTCCTAGCTGTGAACTCATCAGACATGCTTACCCTGCCCTATACAATTTCTTATGTCATCTACTGACTTTCCATTGGGCTGCTGGATACTGGATGCCCTAAAAGACAGGTCTGTGCATTGTCCTGACGTTTAGGTCTGTTACTGAGTAATGATATCAGGGGATGGAGTCAGACTTGTTTGAAGTAGTTATTTTTTTCTGAAATATATAGAACGTCTGGTTTGTGTTTTTTAAACCAGCATAATGTATATTTGGGTCAGGGATTAAGTACACAAAGTTAAGTGGCCAGTGTCCAACAAGTCAGTGGGAAGAGTCAAAGACCATTAGTAAAAATTCCAATAGACACAACTTTTCCAGCCCCAACCCTCCCACTATGTGATTAATAATCCCTGTAATTAAATAATTTCAACCATTATCAAAGCAGTACCATTACAGAATCACTATAATAATGCCTGGCATATTTTTATTTTAATATTTTTTATTAGGAGTGAGAGACAATGCAAATTATTTTGTGCTAAACATACAAAGCATTCTGAATAAAGGAAATTGTAATCAGCAGAATGGAATAAACATTAGAATTAGCATAGCAATTCATTCTCAATTCTAACAATGGAATGAGAAAGAAAAACAGTCACCATAAAACAATCTTTGACTTCAAACTCCTCATTTGATTTGATTTTAACAATATAAAGCCATTTTGCAAAATGTGGCAAAACTGAGTTATATTAAAAATAAAAATTATTCAAAAAGAATTGAAAAAGTTTTAAAATAAGTATGGGCTAGGAGATGTAGTAACATGTTTGCTAAAAGAAGATACAGAGTTAATGGATGTTAAGGGAATAAAGGTAGTGGAACAAAAAAAAAAAGATTAAAAGGGCTAGGTTAGGGCAACCAGACAACACTAAGACACGTCGACAAAAGACAACAATCACACTCATCTTCAGGTATAAGCATATCAGAAGGAATTGATAGGATATCACGTTTTAATAGAGACATTTAAATGCCAGCAAAAATAGTGTCACAGATGTGTTCCTCAACCTGTTACATACCTTGTTTTGCACTTAGACACAGAAAAAACGCAGACAAGTTGTTTTGTTTTTTGCGACAATACTTCTCTAGTTTTATGAGTTCCCTTCAGTGTGTATACCTGATGTATTAAACACAGCTTTTGAACACAGCACAAGGTGGAATTTCAATGAGCCATCAAAATCCACTTGAACACATCAACACAATGTGTACAACAGTGCAGGAAAAGGGTCTCTCATTCTGTAGTTTGTACGCTTATAATGGGCAAATGGGCAATAAAGTGAAAAACATTTTCAGTGTATATTACTATATTTCAAAGTATGGTAATATAATATAGTTTACTTCTCATTTTACTGGTGGAAAGGCACATAGTATCAGAAAATCACTTTTACTTCTGCCTGAAATATATTTGTGAAAATTCAGTTTTTCTTATTATTTTTCCAAGCTGAATGTTATGGTTAATGAAAATGTTATCAATAGGAATAGCTAAGCGCGATGCTGGTGGGGGGAACTGGGCTGATGCCCTAGATGCCCAAGATGTGAGGCTCTTTCGCACTGGATCTCTACAGTTGGTAGAGGAGTGAGGAGGATATTATTACGCTTTATTTTTATTCTTAAAAATAATATAGTAGAGGGCGCGTGAGGGCGTTCATGAGGGCGCAACTTTGTTGTTATATCAGGACCTGGCACCCCTCACGTTGCAGTGACGCGGGAATGGAAGCGATTATGGAAGTTCTTCGCCAGGCTAACATGAAGTATGCTATCCATTAGAATTGCTTGTCTTTAAAGATGGCTGCCCGCATGTCTTGCACCCAGGAAGAGATCCCGCTGCCTTTCTCGGTACCTTGGGGGTCTAAGTACATTTTTTAACAGGGGTGAAATTCCTTTTAATGCCTGTTAGACTGGAAATATAAGTCTGGAAAGGTAATGCAGATATTGGTAATGAGTTAGTTGGTTAGGATTCAGGCTTATGATTTTATGGGGGGCCCTATACACTAGTACTTCCACAGGTGGTATAGATAGTGCCAGGCTGTGGGAGGGAATTTATCCCTCAGTCCTCCTTAACGTCAATGCTCCCCGACTCTGAATGGGGTCGTGTCGGGATAGGGCTGGGTCTTCCCCGGGCACCCCTGCAAAAGGGTGTTCTAAATTTGGTATTGACTGTTATGGTGGGATATGTGGTTCTGTCTCAGTTTATGGATCACCATCTCCTGCATGATAACTCATGCACCCCATAGAAGTCTGGAGATTGGTAAGCCCAGACGACTGGCAAATTACTGATTTTGTCATTTATATGAAGGGGGACAGATAGTGTCCTTTGATACTCTGTCTGATTTTTTTTTAGATATTTACAGATCAAAGACTTCGCAAAGCAGACACTCGTCAAGGAGGCTGCACACAGAAATTTGAAACGCCACAGAGAGGTCTCATAACCTTATTATATGCTTACTTATGTACGGAAACAAAGGAATGGGGACACCTAATTTACATTTCGCAGTGGGAGACGGACTTGGGGGAGGTTCTGAGGGGCATCGACTGGCAAGATATCTGGGAAGTGGCTGCTTCTTCCTCCATATGCGTAACATTGCAAGAGCAATGTTTTAAGATGATGTTTAGATAGTATATGAAACAGACTCCAACTGACTTGTCCTGGAGGGGTTGCGGCCTCAAAGGCACATACCTACATATGTGGTGGGACTGTCCACAGGTAGGACCACTCTGGTCCACAGTGGGAGATGTTTTAGAAAAACTTTTTAATAGACTGCCGGACCTAACCGCATGGGTGTGCCTCCTAAATAAGCCATTAGATGGGTGGGTGAGCAGAAGGTCAAGTTAGCAACTAGATGGACCATAGCCCAGATTTGGCTTCAGCCTTCCATTCCTTTCATATCTCAAGTCCTTGATAAAGTTAAGGACAATTATCTGATGGATAAACTGACAGCGCAGGTGAGAAACACATTACACAAGTTTGAGAAAATATGGGAACCCTGGAACTCAAGTGACTTTGGAGACTGAAGAAGAGAGCTGGTGAAGAGCAGTGGGGAACATAGCCGAGGGGCCGATAGTTGCTCCCTCCCTACCCCCCTTCCCCTCACGGCCTCTGCCGCCTCTTCCTTAGCAGGTGAACATTGCTTACTATACTATTCTTTTCTTCTTCACTTCCCTCGTGTTGGCTCACTATCAGCTGTTTTCTGAGAGTTTTCATCCAGGGCTAGACCTGGGGACTCATCAATAGGTTTCCTAAAAAAAACTAATCAAAGAGGGGATGCACGCATAATATATGGGTTATGAGCATTTATTTAGCATTCTACTCAGGGCTCGGACATCTTTTTATCGGAGCCGAGGGAACTTTTAGGCCTATCTTTTTTTTCTTCTATTCTCAACTGAATTTAAAAAAACAAAAATTACACAACTTGTTATATTTATTAAGTGTACAGTTAACAGAGTGGGTAAAAATGCTTATGGCATGGATTATGTACATACTGTTAAGTTGCCTACTTTAGCTGAAACGCAGCATATGTCGTGTATAAATACCTTTTCATTGTTGTACCAATTGAACAGTGAATGCATGTAATCTGTATCATTTTATGTTATTTATTGACCAAAAAAAAAGAATTAAAAATAATAATAATATAGTGATAACGAATGTAACATATTACAGTGTTCTGACAGCTTATTTTGGTGCAGGAAGTAGTACCCCAGCTGACTGTTGGAAGGGGTCCTGGGGAACAGAACTTTACTGCACACCCCTCTAATAGTAATGTAAAATGTATTGTGGCAGCATTACATTCAGTACCTAACAGTGTAGCAAGTGCTTGTTTATGCTATACCTTCCTTGACATTACAGAGATCATCCGTAGCAGCATGCTACTCCTTAGTAAAGAGGTGGGGACACAGAAAGGTGAGGCTATGCCAAGACATCTGCACCACTCACTTAGAACACGGATTACTGATTTTTTTTTCCTTTTCCTTACACTCTAGCTTTGTTCATGCTTTGTCCTCCTTAATGCTGGTCAAGTATAGTGGGACTTGTAGGATCTAATGTTGGCCATCCTACTTGCGTAATATTCTCTTGGAATTTTCCTTCTACCTTATGAATGACTTTCTGAGTTACTTGGACCAATAAACACAAAATGTTGTTAAAATGATCAATACTTTAAATAACATGGCATACCTCTTATTGATTCTTGTCCATGTAGAATTAATGTTATCTTTCATGAGTTCCACTTTCCTGGTATCATCCGTAGAGTAGTCACGTATAAGCTTAAATGCCAAGTCGTTTGCGCCATCAACATTTATCTGCCACTGACGAATTTCTTTGCAAAATTGCTGATGGGGAAAATAATAATAGTCAGTTATGAAACATTATCAATGAATAAAAGAAGAGAATTGACTAATTAATTTTCTGGGGTGCTACACAAACTCCTGATCTGAGCTATCTGCTGTATGCCACTAAAGAAAGCACAAAAAGTATATGACCATTTTTAAGCTATAAAATGGGCTGTTTAATGCAAGTAAACATATTTATGTTAACTCCTTTGGGTACTTCTTGTTATAAAGTACTTGATGTTTACAACTGAAAAAAAATGAAAATATGCATCAGAGATCATTTAGGGATGGATAATGGACTTCTGAAATAGTATTCATTAGTTCATTAATGGATTATAGACATTGTTTCAATGCACAAGACAGATCTGCAATGCACATGAATTCCTATTGCAAGTCGCACTAGGTTTGTCTTGTAATTAGTGCCATCTGCTGGATATCCACAATAATTGCACAATGATTTTATGCATTCGGCTTGAATTTAGAAAAATAATTTTTGATTTCCAAAATGTAATTACAAAACCAACATGCAAATCAAGAAAGAAAGCAAAAAAAAAAAAAAAAAGAGATAGATTAATGATTGGTTTGCTACATTTATATAGATACAGTGAGGGAAAAAAGTATTTGATCCCCTGCTGATTTTAAACGTTTACCCATTGACAAAGAAATGATCAGTCTATAATTTTAATGGTAGGTGTATTTTAACAGTGAGAGATAGAATAACAAAAAAACACAAATCCAGAAAAACGCATGCCATAAAAGTTACAAATTGATTTGTCATTTGTCAATGAGTGAAATAAGTATTTGATCCCCTATCAATCAACAAGAATTCTGGCTCCCAGGTGTCTTTTATACAGGTAACAAGCTGAGATTAGGAGCACTCTCCTAATCTCAGCTCATTACCTGTATAAAAGACACCTGCCCACAGAAGCAAGCAATCAATCAGATTCCAAATGCTCCACCATGGTCAAGACCAAAGAGCTGTCCAAAGATGCCAGGGACAAGGTTGTAGACTTACACAAGGCTGGAATGGGCTACAAGACCATCGCTGAGCAGCTTGGTGAGAAGGTGACAACAGTTGGTGCGATTATTCGCAAATGGAAGAAACACAAAATAACTGTCAGTCTCCCTCGGTCTGGTGCTCAATGCAAGATCTCACCTTGTGGATTTTCAATGATTATGAGAATGGTGAGGAATCAGCCCATAACTACACGGAAGGATATTGTTAATGATCTCAAAGCAGCTGGGGCCATAGTTCCCAAGAAAACAATTGGTAACACACTACACCGTGAAGTACTGAAATCCTGCAGCACCCGCAAGGTCCCCCTGCTCAAGAAAGCACATATACAGGCCCATCTGAAGTTTGCCAATAAACATCTGAATGATTCAGAAAAGAAATGGGTGTAAGTGTTGTGTTCAGATGAGACCAAAATCGAGCTCTTTGGCATCAACTCAACTCGACGTGTTTAGAGGAGGAGGAATGTTGCCTATTACATTATGCTTTGGGGGTGTTTTTCTGCTAAGGCAACAGGACAACTGCACCACATTAAAGGGACGATTGACAGGGCCATGTACCATCAAATCTTGGGTGAGAACCTCCTTCCCTCAGGCAGGGCAGTGAAAATGGGTCGTGGATGCGTATTCCAGCATGACAATGACCCAAAACACACAGCCAAGGCAACAAAGGAGTGGCTCAAGAAGAAGCACATTAAGGTCCTGGAGTGGCCTTGCCCTTAATCCCATAGAAAATCTGTGGAGGGAGCTGAAGGTTTGAGTTGCCAAATGTCAGCCTTGAAACCTTAATGACTTGGAGATGATCTGCAAAGAGGAGTGGGACAAAATCCCTCCTGAGATGTGTGCAAATCTGGTGGCTAACTACAAGAAATATCTGACCTCTGTGAATGCTCACAAGGGATTTGCCATCAAGTACTAAGTTGAAGGGGTCAAATACTTATTTTACTCATTGATATGCAAATCACTATATACGTTTTTTGACATGTATTTTTTTGGATTATTTTTGGGGGGTTATTCTGTCTCTCACTGTTAAAATACACCTACCATTAAAATTAGAGACTGGTCATTTCTTTGTCAGTGGGCAAATGTTCAAAATCAGCAGGGGATCAAATACTTTTTCCCCTCACTGTATCATTGATGCTAATTTTACCCAACATTATCTGGAATTATTGATCATTTACAAGGGAATTAAAATTTTATGTAAAAACATCCACATTGTAATTTTTCAACTCAGCTATTTTTATCTTGGCTATTGTGGTGTATAATTTAAAAAAACTATCTAAGTCTAACATCGCCAGCCCTTTACCTGGCATAATATTATCAGAAGAGGGGCTTAATTAATTCCAGGAAACATTGGTACATACATGTCCTAAGATTAAAATAGACTTGACCCAGTTGTTGAGGGATTACACTTCAATTACTAGATGTGCTAACCAAAATAACTTTATTTGATATGCTCAGTAGGTGGGATCTTCTCCCTGTAGTTTACTTCGATTACCTGACACTAGCCCCTTGTATTAGAGAAAATGTGGAGAGAGGGGGATGTTTATTCATGCCTGGTGGTCTTGCAAATTAGTGAAGCCATGTGGGACTTTGCATTTTCCTTCTGTTACTCTTTATTAGGTCTTCAACACCCACAGTCAATAGAAGCAGCCTTATTGGGCCCTCTTTATTTTAGAAAAGTAATACGGCTTCCAAAAGAAGATACAGAGTTAATGAGTGTTAAGGGAATAAAGGTAGGGTAACAAAAAAGATTAAAAGGTCTAGGATAGGGCAACCAGACAACACTAAGACACGTCGACAAAAGAAAAACAATCACACTCATCTTCAGATACAAGCATATCAGAAGGAACTGATAGGACATCACGTTTTAATTCATATTACAGCGGTCAAAATGTTAATAAATCTGGAAAAGTTTTATGACTCCCAATAATTTCAGAATATTCCAATTTCTATTACACACTAAACAAATAGAACAGGTAGTTCCCTACCTATATTTCGTACTGTTTTGACACCTGGGGATGACTGTTGGAATACTAACTCTACTGATAAAGATGTGGATTCCCACATGGGTATCCCATAAGTAAAATCAATGTAGTCCTCTTTCTAGAGAGAAAACTGAGTCTTTCTAGGGACAGATAGAGAGAGAGAGGATATCCAACTATGGAATTCTGTAAATCTAACCAATAATATTGTCATTTCATAAAAAACTGGGTACTCACCTGCTATCTAGTACCAAGGTTAATCTCTCCATGCAGATGGCCCTTGTTTCATTATTTATTCTCTCTCAGCTGTCACAGAATTTGGGCATAACAAAGAGGGAGCCATGCAAAAATTGGATGTCTATGTCCAGTATGCTATGTACAGTATTCACATGATGCTGCTGGAGGTTGAGTTTCACCTCTGACAATGACCTCAAATATTTCAGTATGAAACATTTCACATTCAGACTTCAAGCACCGTGACCAATTCAAAAGACCCAAGTGGTCTTCATGTTTGGAATAACCCTCAATTCATTTTTAATTTGTACAACATAAGAGGGCAAACATTTGTTCCACTATCTTGGAGAATTATTTTTGTAAATACAAAAATATTTTTTCAATGCCTTAGTTAATGATCACCGTCTGCAAGACACTATCTGTTTTATTTATGTGTGTTTTGTTTTAATTTTGTCCTTAAAGTTGCTGACTTAAAAGGCTGAAATTAAATACTGACGGGAGTCATTGTACCACTACTTGTTATTTTTAATTTTCTGTAATGGGGATTCACTTAGGAACTTTTAGAGGACAACTTAAGGTAATTAAAGGCCGTAATTAAAAAAAATGAGTATGCAAGCACTGCAGGGGCTCGCTATCAGTGAATCACCCAAATGGCATAAAATACCCACAAAAGAACAAGCACAGCAGAAAGGACAACAAAAGATATGCAGCTGTGTTTTGGTTTTACATTAAAATTAAATATGGCCCATCTTTCTCAATCTACAATGCTTGGGATACAAGATTTAAAAGTAAAGAGCTGACAAAATAAAAAAGTTTGTTTCCCAAGCGCAACAGAGAAGGCAAAAGAGGCATATCTCTTGGGATCTGAATAAAGATATGTCATTATTAACTATACTATGAATAATGTTCTAGCATTTGCTGTGTGGTGATGCAAACACTGCTTCTCGCAATAATTGGTATATTATACTGATTAGTCATCTTTAGGTGAATTTAGCTCTTTGATGGGCTAACCACCTTGACACTTCAGATGTTTTTTTTCTATGACATTTCCCAGAAGTACAGAGAATCAGAGATAACCATTACAAGTTTAACTGACTAGTGCATTTCCCATCTGGATTCTGCTCAAAAGATTTATTTGAAATCTTACAACATTAATGTATTCAAATTTAGGTGGGAAAATGCTCTGTTTTTTTTTTTTTTTTAAATGTAAAGTAACACATTAATATAATAATATGTTTATGTTCATTGCATATGTATACATGTAGCACTTGAGTTGGGATATAAGTATTACAATATTCTACTGACTATATATTACACTGCACTCGTAAATATCTCCAACTCTGCTGAAAAAAAGATTTTCTCCAACATGGATACTTAGTCTAAACTTTCAAAGTCTATTCTAAATTTACTACAACTTGCAATTCTGTAAATAGATCCTTGAATAAAAGGCACAGATATATAAAATCATTTGAATCAATCAAACTGACTCTTTCAGTTGGATGTAAAGATTAAAATCAATTATATATATATATATATATTTTTTTTTTTTTCGTGATCATTGGTGGTGTGGGAGCCACAGTCATTGATGGACAAGATGTACAACATATAGATGTTGTTCGTTTAGCTTTACTGGATAACAACATGAAATACCTAATGTTTTATATAATTAAAGATACAGAACATCTTTTCTAGAGATGTAGCTGGTGAACCACTCCAGCCCTCCATATCCTAACCAGGTGATATTTTTGTTAAGCCATCTATAGCAATATCTGTGAATATTCCTAAACATTATATTTTCCTTGCCCAGTGAAGTAACTGTTTAATGCTTTGTATATATTTTTTTCTTAGTATTATTTAAATATAATTTATGACCTTTATATTCTTTTAATGATTTTTATGAAAGTCTATTTTTATGTTTCATGTTTTTTTTTTTTTTTTATGAGAATTGATGGATATACTGCCATGATCATTTCTATAGTCAAATTTATAATGACTGCTCTGATATCTCATCCTTTAATGGCTAAACATTGTAATTTTGCTATTCATAAAGGAGCAACACTTTCCATAAGCCACCGATTACAAACCCATTTCTCAGGGTACACCAACTAACCAGGTATTGGCACTATATCTACTGAAACAGAAATCGGCAATGCCTAAACTATTAGTGTGCCTTAAGTACTGGGTTGGAAACCACCACCCTGGGGAAAGTACTACCCATAATCCACTGTAGTTTCATATTGTTATAAAATAAAGGAAACTACATCTTTTTTTTCTGTCCATAAACATGCGAGTTGCTAGGGTCATTAGTATAATTGTTGACTGTATCACTAAAATCCCTTCTAAATCTAGACAGATAGATCTAAAACTGATACAGACCTTAAGGTCAGTGTTCTGCTTCTTCAGTGCATCTACGGTGTAAGAAATTTCCTTCCAAGAGTCCATCCTTCCCTTTGCTTTCTCTAAAACTTGCTCAGCTTCACGTTGAACGTCTAACCACTGATTGGAGTCTTTCAGCATTTCTTGGAGTTGCTGTCTTCGGTTCTGAAGATGACACTGTACTTCCTCCCATTGGTTTTGTATTTTGTCAACTGAAACACAAATGTATGACCAGACATATATTTAATAAAATATCTTGGAGTAAAATAAACAAGAAAAAATAAAAATTTGTAAACAAAAAAGTGCACTTTCCCAAGTCATAGGCACATGATGGTAGTGATAACAGAAGGGAGGGGGCGCAATTTACCAAGCCTTTGCCATCTATTCTATAATAAGAAACACCACACGGCACACGGCTCTCCTATAAAAATAATCTTAATTCTACCTGCTCTCCCTCTATGTAATGATTATAAGGTAAACAGGGTTAATAAATCAAAAGATAAAACTAAAACTAAGTAAAAGATATTTGACCTTCCTTTTACTTACCTTCTCATGTTTATTTAACCCCTAAAAAAGACCAAACTTCTGGAATAAAAGGGAATCATGACATGTCACACATGTCATGTGTCCTTAAGGGGTTAAGATGTGACAGGTAGCATTGTACCAAAAAATATCTCAATTAGCAGTCAAGCAAGAACTTTTGAGATTTATGAATTCAAGTTTGCAAATTAATAGGACATGGCTGAAGTATTTTAGGGGTTAACAGGACCCTTCTGGGTTATGGAATAACTGTTAAAATTTAAAGAGAATTCTGCACTTTTAAAATTACTATAACCCACTTCCACTTTGAACTACAGTACAAAGCAAGAAATGCAGGAATCATTCCCAACTGTCTGCCTGACTGGCGAGAGGGTTTCCTGCCTCACTTGCCTTAAACCAAGGCTGTCCAACCCGCGGCCCCCCAGATGTTGCTGAACTCCAACTCCCATGATTCCCTGGATATCTGTTTAATTGAAAGAATCATGGGAGTTGTAGTTCAGCAACATCTGGGGGGCCGCAGGTTGGACAGGTTGAGTGCTTCTCAATATTTCGTATAGTGTCTCCCAGTGTGATGACTGTCCATAGGTTTCATATTAAGACTTTGCCTCAACATTTATAATGGCAACATTGTGGAGTCTATTCAAGGAAATGGGATTCAACTTAATACTAGAATTAAATAAAAAAAATACTGTGTAAAATGGAAAAAAAAAAAAAAAATAATAATTTGCACAATTTATTTGTAAAATGTTCTTCAATGTATTATGTATTTTGAGCACATGAGTTGATTATAATCATACAGTAAGAACCAGACTACTCATTTTTGGCATTCGGTTGTAGTTGTAGACTGTAGTGACTATATGATAGTAAGCAATCATGAAACAATAGCTACGGAACAATACCAACATTATTATAATAACTGTTTAATACCCTGCGCCTAAGAAAAAAATGATCATTTCATTTTAAGAAAACTAATCTAGAACAAGCACTCATTTGCCTTAAGCACTTATGACAGTGCTAAATATCAGTATAAGTTCCAGATTTATTTTAATTGAGAAAATGAAAGATTCAACAATAATTCATTGGTGTGCTTTCTAGTTATGGTTTCATGATTTTGTGGTAACACCATTTGACATAAAGATATACGGGACATCATCTTATTTATATTCAAATGAAATTTTCATACTGAATAAATGTTTCAATTAGTGCTGTGAAACTATAAATATTCTGCTTATAAATTATTCATAACTTTTCTACATCCAAAAGTTCTCATATTAATTTCCACATTTTAATTTATTACAGAGGAACTCTAATTAAATCCATATATTATCAATATAATTCATACAGTTCAACAAGCATTCGTTTTTCAAATTTGAACAACAAATAACACATGATATACATACACCTGGTGTATGCATTTAGTTTGAATAAATAAGTAGAAATTTATTTAAGTTACTAATGAGATTTTTTTGTGTGTGTTTTTATGTCAACATTGACGACTCCAGGCATTGTATCTTCGATGCAAGTGAGAGCAATCATTTTTTTATTTTTATAAAAGAATGTGCGAAAAAGTTATATATTCCTAAATTATCTAACTAATATCAATGACCCCTTCACAAAGCAGCCTTTTAATATAAATTGCTCTCTGTCACTTGCTTGTTACAGCATCGAAGTTTTATGAAAATGTAAATGCTCATAAGTGGGATAAATAAAGGTTGATTTTACACAACATATCACTCCTATCCATATTTATCTCAATAACGATATTGTTGTTTCCTTATTGCTCAATTTAGGACGGGAACTGTATTGCATTTTGGATTTTTGAGATGACCTTAGGCTACATGCCTCTGGCCGTTGGATTACGTGGTGGTTTGGATCATACAACTGTATCATTGTATCTTGTCTAGAAATACTCAGTATGGGAATTTTTCATTATCAATAAACCCACCAAAGCCATGGATTGTAGTCAATTTATTTTGGCAATTTCTATATACAGAATATTAGCAGAATTCTGAGGAGTTTCTTGTAGTATCTTATTGAGTAATATTAGATGAGCTGTTGGAATACTATAGTATAAACCCTGCTGTAAAAGACCATTATACAGTGGTTTCAGTGGCTGAGATAATGCTTAATTTTCATTTATACGTTTATCTAAAGAATGAAAATTCTATTTTTTTTTCTAAATAACATTGATAATCTAATATATCTGATATTGGTTGCAAAACCAGATGATGCCACTAAATGTATAACATTTTTCCATATATCTTCTCTAGCATTCATTCGGAGAATATTGGAAAAACAGAAGACATTTATAATGATTAATATATGACTATATATGATTGATGATCACTAAGTGGATTTAAAGGACTGTCAAACTCATTTTTCATTTGTATTAAAAAAAACAATAATTCTCCATCTCCTTAATTCTCAAAAGTTCTTTTAAATGTCCTTGGAAACACAAGAAGACTGTTATAAAAAAAAAATTGCCTTAAATCAAATACATATATATTTTTATTGTTTTGGGGTTTTTTTGTTACAATTTATTGAAGAAATATCAGAAAATGTACAGATGAACAGGGTAAAAGTTTGTATAGAATAGTGCAGGTAATTAGTGTCTAACATATATATTACTTTCGTAGTTCTATAATCTGCAAGTATATAAACTAACTGAATATATGATACAGGGCAGTATAATTCCACACGTGTCTATGCAGTGTAGTATTAAACCACCAATAGTCAAGGTTTTGTCAGTATCTCTATTGGAATAAAACAGGGAGATACATAAATCCTGAACTGTCGGTGGGCCACAAGGACAGGTTTGGGAACCACCGGTCTAAGGTATAAGTAAAGTGAAATGGTATCAGAGTATATATTTTATGTGAAAAGGGCATTTATTAGTGGAAAACAAATATTTAATTAAAGGAAAATAATATAATATTAACTTTCAGACAGCTACTAGAGGCACTTCAACTGTGAGAACTGAGTCAGAATTAGTTGTCAATTGAAAGCTGATCATTAAGAGCATTTGATTGGTGCAGTGCACTAGCCTCTCATTGCTTATGAATACCTGAGATTGAAGATCTCAGCCAAAGTGATGGAGTGGCAGTGCAGAAACATAGAGAGGGCTAAAAGGTAAGTAAAATACTTTTTCTATTGTAAACAGGGGACATTTTAGCATTGTTTGTTTTCCTAAAGCTATAATGTTTCTTTAAAGGTTCACTATAGGCACCCAGACCACTTCATCTCATTGAAGTGGTCTGGATGCAGTGTCCTGTTTCTTTAACCTTACAAAGTAAAACATTGCAGTTTTAGAGAAACCAATGCTTACATTGCAGAGTTAACACTGCCTCTACTGGCTGTCTGTAAGGGGGGCTGGGGCAGAGGGACACTATCAAGTTAGAAATAGAGTTTTTCCTTTAAGTAGTATAACAGACAAACAATGGATGAGAATGTAAGTTGTATAATAGATGATGAAAGTAGAATTATCTAGTAAGTTACTCCGATAGAACAAATACTACATTACATTTATGTTGGAGGAAGCAGGCAGTAGAAAAAAGCACAATGCAGTATCATTATTATTATTATTTTATTATTTATATAGTGCCAGCAAATTCCGTAGCTCTGTACAATGGGTATTATGATCCTCTTATATAAATTGCACTACTTTAACAATAAAATATCAGATTCAACATAAAAGAGTTTAGAGATCTATATCTTTAAGAAACCGATATTGTTACAATAAATTTGGTATGTAATGATGCGTAGTAAGCTGTGATAAAAAAAGTTAATGTTTGAGCTACCAGGTTCCATCTGTTGTTGTCACTCTTTTAGATGAACTTAGCCAAATTTGGTTTACACATGACAGTTAAGTGTGTGAATGATGTATGTTCACCCGAACAAAAAATAATGTTACATGGGTTTAATGAGCTACTAAATATTTGAGGCAGTGAAGCCATCCTCTGTTGATAAATGCATTGGTAAGTTTAAATTTGTATTGTACTTAATAATATAATTTGGATGTGATATTATGGCTCTAAAAAAATATAGGAATGTCGGGCAAATTGGTATCTTAATGGAATATAGTCAACACATCCAAGAGTGTTTATGTTGACCACCATCTACAAATTATTCTTTAAATGGACCCGGCAGGCTGAAGGTAACACACTGCTAAAGAACATACTGGGTATAAATCCCTTTGTGCCCTGAATTTATGCATTTCTGTCTATTTGCTGTGTATGCATTAGAATTTTTTCAGTGCGTTAGGAGGACCATTGTGGGAGCATCAGAGAAGGTAATTTATTCGATGCTAATTTTCTTTTTTTGTTTCCAACTTGAAAACAAAACGTCTGTGTTTACAAGAGTTATCTGTAGGAGTTATAAAAGCATCGCGAGATGTGCTGTTTGCCATTCCAAGAGTTATATCTATCTTTACCAATGATACGGAATAAGACAGTTTAATAAGTATGAATTTTATTCAATATTATGCAGAACGTGCATAATTCATGGCCATTAACAGAACAGAGGCAGTAATAGCTATTTCCCAGAAGGAAAGTAACTCTTTTTACTCCACATATTTGAGGACGAGACATGGTATTTTACTGTATACCTCTGAAAACACTAATATACACACAATACGTAATTTGCTAAAAATAACTTGCTTTTATAGGACTTCTGAGTTACTGTTGCAAAATGTTATGGTCATCATAAGAGCTTGTTCATAAATGTGTTTAAAGTTTAAGAGCTGTTTTAATAGGAATCTTTTTTCCATTTTTACTTAACACAATATGAAACCTTTTGCACAGTATCAGAGGAACATCTGGTAGTCCAGGTGTTGTGAACTACAACTCATCCGATGCTTGGTCAAGCCAGACATTGCATGCATATAGAGTGAGGTGGTTAGAATCAGTTTTATAGTGTATCTATTTTCACTTAAGGAATCCTGTAATTTGCAATGTCAAAGTGGACCTCTTGCATAAAAGAGTTTTACATCAATCTATTTTTATATACTGTCTCTGCATATAATATCATAATCTGTACAAACTCAATGATGTTATAACAAACTAAAGCAAGGCTACAAAAGGAATTCCAGGTCCTGTATCATTAATATAGTATAAAAATGACATGGCTCCCAGTATCATACTCTTCCAAGCATCAGTAAAGGAATTAAGAAAATCTGGAGGGACAGAAGAGGGACTGCCTTTCTACAGACTTTAATGAATGCTGCTGTCGGGCTTATTTTTCTCTTCTGTTGCTCCACTCATTACATCACTCCTCTGTCAATCATTACATTGTACCTTATAGGACTCAAGTAAAAAAAATAACTCTCAACAACTCTACCCTCCTCTACAATTCATCACGAATTCAAAGGTATGACCATTTCCGGTCACTCCACTCTGCCAGTAACTTTATCCCATTTACTGGTTGTACTCATACTGTTAATTTGTGCTTGCAGGACTTCTCACTGGCTGTTCCATTCCTGTGGAACGGCTTGCCTCCCCCATTTGACTTTCCGCTACTGTTGATTCCTTTAAGACATCTATATAAACCCACCACTTCAGAACAATGTTTTATATTATTATACAAAGTATAATGAAATTTCCAATGTAATGCAATTCCTAACAATAAAAATCAATCATTCAAAATATATACACTTAAAAATCTGTTATATATTTCAGCCTTTCCAATTGTGTTTTTTTATCTGCTTGTTGACATGTTATTGTTGTAAAAGCCATATGAAGAGGATAACCAATTCCTTTAAAATATATTTAGCTTTTTTCATCTACCTTGTATAGTAGAACATACAATGATAAGCCACAACATTAAAACCATCTGCCTAGAATCCTGTAGGTCCATGAGCAGCAGATCCTTTAAGGCCTTCCATCTGATTTGTTGTTCCAGCACACCCCACAGAGGCCAATGGTTTTATATTTGGGGTAGTCTGGATCTTGTTTTGTTCTGTGATTGAGATGGTCAGGTCTAGAAAATTGAGGGTAGATCCACCAAATTCACTTGTGAATCTATGGTTTTCATAATTTACTTTAAAGTATATACAAAATTCTTAAACTCCTCTGGATTATCCTCCCACACAATAATGATGTCGTCTTTATACAGACAAAACATAAATATCATAGAAGGGTATTTCGTTACTTTATCCAATTTTAAAAGGTTCTCCTCCCACAATGTACTATTTAACAAAATTACAGAGCGGTGGACATTCCAATTGATGAGAATTCTCTCTCCTCTAATTCTTTCTTAATATTATATATATTTCTATAATACTCTGAGGGTCCTCTACCTCTATATACATTTATAGGAAATCAAATAAAGCACATTAAATGGTAGACTGCATATTTGTATAGATTGCATATTTGGGCCATTCATGTGGCTATTTATTCCACAGTAGTCTCTTTAGGATAGCCTAAGATTGACATCCAGGCTATTTATAACATTTTCCTGAACATTAATAGGGCTGAGTCAATAATATTGTGCCTAGAATACGGCAACTGCAACACTAGTCTCCCCACCAGGTCAGTCTGTAACCGCAAGGGTTAAATGACCGGCACTAGATGTGTTTATACAGGGAAGGAGCCTGTTAATATAAGTTTGACTGCAGCCTTCCCTTTGTTGACCTTGCCCGCCCCCTATGATGTCGCTAAATTGGATTGGTAGTATGATGTCATGAGGGGGCCGGAGTTTAGGGTTTAAAATACCCACAGGATTCCTACCAGTGGGTTGCTTTTGAGAAAGATGCATTTTAGAGAAGAAATGCAAGTAGATGCTACCTGGGTGTGTGGTTTTAGACTGGGAGGCTGTCTGGAGTCAACGCTATACAACCAATACTATAATAGTATAACATCACTATAGATGGGAGGATAGAGTGAGGATAGAAATTAGGGGGCTTTTGAGTAATATTTACCTATTTAGAATTGTATTCAGTACAGTCTACCCATTGTCCTCTCCCCTTAGAATAGTACAGGGGACCTACTCAATCTCTTTGAATATTTAAAATGGACATATTGGGGTGATGGCTTTTTCTGTGAGTAGGATATAACAATCCTTTATGGTATCTTAATAGTGGCAGATCCGGTTCTACTAGTACTCCAGACAGTGCGTGACTTCCTTAGAAAGTCTATACTGGCTTGGAAATCACTGCAGAAACCAGTCTCAAATACCTATAATATCTGTGACAGTCAGATCTTCTTTTCAGTTTCTAATTAACCCTGTGGTACTTTACTTGTGGTTCATCCTATGTGCTACTATTTCAGCTATGGTGTACTTCTAAATTACACACTGACTTGGATTAGGCTGCACATTATATTATATCTCTGAATTCTAAATACTCCTAATTATATTTAAAATCTTTAATAATTCTAAGCTCTCCTCCATCCAATCATTATTATGATTGATTTATGAATTTCTTTAAAGAAGTCCTCTGAAACTATAATGATTTCTTCTAAGATTGTCATTTCAAACTTTGACTTATATTGAAACGTTATGATTGGGGAAATATTACCTCAATTTATCTTAACTATAACACAACAATACTTAAGTTTTTGAGTGGATACAATTGATACATTTGTTTGAAGTGATAGTAAATTTGTAATCCAATCAAGGCGTACAAATGATACACACTCACTGTGAAATACAAGAGCCCGCATAGATTACATTTGTTGGCTCATTCAGCACCCCCCTAATTTAAAACTTTTTAACTTTTTTTGTTTCCACTTTTTTTTCAATCACACCCTTTATTATAAATTTTCTTTTCTCATTCATTTTGTGTGGTGTATTTAAATTTAATAAAGACTAGATTGTTTTTAAACTATAAATTATTTCATTATTATTATTATTTCGTAATTGGAGATCATCTCATATATGTGTGTTTTGCATCTAGGAGTTAAATACCAGCAGATGAAGGCCTGAGGAAGGAGCTCTTCCCTTTTTTCTTGCTACCCACACGAGTAGACATGTCACCCTAAGGGTTGACTTATGACTTTTTCACAAGCTCCGTATATTTGCAAGCAATTCTTCTTGAACAAAGCATAGATAATATTTTTAATTTTATTTAAGCACTTTGTTCCATGACCGGTACACTTTAATAATTAGAGATGTTTATCAAGCAGAAATGCTATTAGGAGAATGGAGAGAGTTAGGACTATTCACATTTATTGCTGCAGCTATTTGAAAAAGCATAAGAATATAATCATATCTTTATTTAGGAATGATCTTTGTAATTCAATATCTGTAATGGCAATTACATGGCCAATGCAGGAGAAAGATTCATGGATTGGAATATAATCGTTAAAGTCTCTTGACTCTTACTTTTTTTTTTCGATATGGTGTCTGACACTTTTTAATATGTCTGGCATCTTGTTTAACACCTTGAAGATATATAACATAGAGTATTTTAAATCCCAAAGTTTAAAAATCACTCCATTATAAAATGTAAACTCATTCAATTATTTATAAGCTATCATCTTCCAACAATTTTTGTCGACCAGTAAAATCACATTATAAGGTTTTTAATGCAGTCCAAAGAGATATCTGGAGTATATCTTCACTGCAGTATGTTAAGAGTCTTACTTGAGTATTTATGATCTGTTATTTAATAAACATATGATACATGTACCCTCACTCTGAGAACATTTAAATCATTGCAGTTAAGATATCAGCATTCTGGGAGCCCTGCTTTGGTATAATTTTAAGACATTTGCTCAGTGGGGAAACTGAGTAGTTGACACGAACATTGTCAGAGCTAAAATAAAAGTTGGGCAAAATCAATCAATGCTGTTTTGTCTGTACTTTTCTAATTTGTTTCTAGATTGAATTCTTTACTTTGATCTCCTTCATTGTAAAGGACAACTGTCACCTCAAAACTGTGTTTTAATATACTACTCCTTCCACCAAGCTTTCAAAAGAAATACATGTGTTTGCATAAAACTTATATGTAAGAAATGAGAAAAACTCATCCCTATCTTTGGTATATGACAGGATCCTTCAGATTTTACAAGAAATTAATATATTATTTCACAAAGACCAGCACATAAGTAAAAATATTAACTCTTGCATATTCATCCCATATGCTATACATGCATCCTATATATGCATATATGGCATTGCAATACAAATGTGCCAATTAAAATACACTTATAGAAAAAAAATAAACAATAAGATTAAAAGCATGAAAGAGCAGAAAAAAGTTAGCACATGGGACTTAATTCACAACCATTCTACTACAAGAAAAAAAAACCTTCTACCTATGGGCTACTAGCTAAGTAATAATTTAAAGAGAAAGTGTAAGAAATTAAATGAGGCACATCAGAAATCATATCTAGAATCAGACTAAGCATGTGTAAATACACTCAGATTGGGCATATTTTTTAATTTTTTATTTATTTTATTTTTACAAATGTAGAGGTTTCTAGTGCTTAATATCCAAACATAGATAGCAGCTTTAGCAACGCAAACCAGAGTCTCTCCTATCTGATCGCTGATGCACAAAGGAGAAGCTGGAATTAGAGAGCAGCACCTTGAAAAGGTCCCCAAATCCAAGATGATAAGTAATGGAAAAAGAGGACAAAAGGAAGGAAATCTAGTATAGTAAGTAGATACTTCAAATATGGAGGAAAGGAAAAAATACAC
This sequence comes from Pelobates cultripes, assembly GCA_933207985.1. NCBI lineage: Eukaryota > Metazoa > Chordata > Amphibia > Anura > Pelobatidae > Pelobates > Pelobates cultripes. The sequence goes on along the minus strand of OW240912.1, from coordinate 253,896,936 downwards.
TTACACTGTTTGGAGCTATAAACTAGCTCTAGAGGTAGATGCACATGCTCAGCTGCTCTCAACAGCTTACAAAAAATAGCAATATTTAATCAACAATCAGTAAGTATGTTCTGTGGTTGAACAAGAGGAACAGAATTTATGGTACTGTTCTACAGAGAACCAATGTCAGTAGTTTACTCTTTTACTGCCATGTCTTAAATGTCCTTCTCAATAATATCTCCGTTCACTAGCCATATTAATAAACTACCATAATGACTACCATTGTCATAACATTCCAAAGAAATCAGTATAAATCTATAATTTCAAATACTGAACAACTCATGGCAAACGTTGTTGAAATAAGTGAACTAGTCATTATTTGGATTGAAATTTATTAAACAAATTTTACATTAATTAGTTTATAACATCTAATGCCCTCTCTTAGCAGCTAACTTTTTTTGTCTTTTGGTCTTTTCTCTTCAATTCATATTTCATTTGCAATCAAGTAAACTATATGGACAAGAAAGCTAGCCTTAGACATCTAAAGTTGTTCTTAGCATTATTAACTATGCATTACAAACTAAGAGTTAACTCAGCTTTTACCCATTCCCACAAATAAGAATACTCATTGAATTTAGTAATGCTAAGCAACTCATATGTTATCCCAAAAGTAAGTATGAATGGACATTAGGAGTAGCTTACCAATCCCTATTTAGAGGTTTTCATATCTTAGTTAAGTTAACTTGCTTTTGAGTATATTTGAGGTGACCCTAAACTATGGTTTCTAAGATGTTAGAACCTAAGAAATGTGGACCTTTATAGATGATGATGATTTGTATTGATATAGCACAAACAAATTCCACAGTGCTTTACAATTATAAAATGTGGATATTTAGAAGGTCCTGCTCAAATAAGCTAACAATCTGCGAGAATTTGAGGTAGGCAGATATCATTAGCTGTTTTCCACAAGGACACTTATAGTGAGACGATCTGACCTGGATTAAAATCTGGGTTTCCTGGAGCTAAGGCAGTAATGTTACCATTGCTCTAGTCAGCCAATATCTGATCCTCTAATTCAGTATTCCCCAACTCAGTCCCCATGGACCACCAACATTCCAGGATTTATGTATTTCCCTGTTTTAATCCAATGGAGATACTGACAAAACCTGGACTGTTGATGGTCCATGAGGCCTGGGTTGGGGAACACTGCTTTGATTCATAGATTTAGTGAACTATTTTGCCAAAAATGTTTGACTAGAGTCCTTAAAAGGTATAGATTGAGTGCACACAAAATTATTATTAGATTGTACCACGTTATTATTGATATTCTCCAATCAGTTTTTGTTTTAATTATTCCCTTTTTTAAATGATTGACACAAGTTTTCTGTAATTTGACGGCACATTCACAATATATTATATGTGACAAATATTGTATCTCCTTCCACTAATACATATAAGATGTGTTAATTTAGCAAGTTAAAAAATTCTGCTTCTCTTAGCTGGTTGAAGCACTTACGCCAAGGGCACCAGAGCTATTTTAATTTCCTTTGGGTAAAATTTTAATTATGGTGCCTACATTTTTACAAATGCATACATGATTTATCTAGGAGGAAAATATATTAATAAACAGTAACATGGCATTTCATTTCAATATTTACATTACTTACCTGGCTATTTTGTTCAATCATTCTTCCTTATTGTGTTTAATGAGGTAGACAAAATGACTGACTGCAAGTAACTGACTACTTCGATTTCTGCCTGCTGTATTTTTAAAATTAATATCCTTTGCGTATTGCAGTAGCAATCCTGCAAGGTATTAAATTATTTCAATGAGATTGCCATTGCTATGGCATTTCTCTGCAAACCCAAGGGAACTGCTCATAGGTAGTACAGTGAGACATTGATATACACTAGTTAACCCGTAAAGTTCCCTTCTTTAGAAAAGAGCTGACCACTTAAATTGACACTCACATTATCTGTTACCTAGTATTATTCTTAAAGGAGCACTATAACAAAAAAAACCAAAAACAAACCCCAACATGTTTAATGTTATATTCATTTGTATTATGATCATATTTAATGTGGTGTAACATTTCCTTTTGTGAAATTCCCCACACACACCATAGTATATTACAGCAGATTTTGTTGTTTGTCTCTAGATTAAAATTGAAATTAAAAGATATTGGAAGGTATGCATATGTTTATGTTAAAATGTAATTCCATACATATAATATCAATCACATTTTTTTCTTCTGATTGATTTCATAAGTGTGGATTTCAATTTTAACATCACTCGTGATAGAGGTTAAGTTTTAAACATGTACACATCTGCCAATATCTTCCCATTTCAATTAAAGTGTCAATTAAAGGGGTATCCTGTAATTTCGAGATAATTAAGCACATTAAGCAGTCAGGAATTGTCCAATTGTGTTTCTAGAGAAACCAATCAGCACAGAGATAAGGATACTTTTTGGACTGTAAACAATCTTTTCTAGAGGCCAGAGCCTATTAGTCCCCCCATGGCAATGCTGATATATCTACTAATTGTTATGAGTTGCAGTGGGAGCTGAGATTTGTATTTTGTGTCTCTCGGATTGAAAGATTTTGTAGCCAGAGCTAGAAGCTCAACTTTAGAGTCCTGCTTTGTCCCCAAGGAAAACTAAGAGTTGTGGATTTATGCATTTTCTAATTCTTTTCTTATGGACATTATGACAGATTGAGGTGTTGGTGGGACCTGAGTACTGGGTTAGAAGCCATTGTTCTTTTGTATCTCAGTCTATATCTACATTTGTTTTCAGTTGGGAAATGGCTTGAACTACTATTATGTTATAATCAACATTGGATGATCATGATTAAAGCTGTAATTCTTTGTAGTTAGCTTTCCAGAAAAGTCAAGAATCTCCAACAATATTAAGAGGTAGAGGTCCTGTCCATGCCTAATAACCTTCCTACTGCAGATTACAACTCCCAACCAGCGTATCCAATGCAGACTGCATGAGTGTACTGTTGGCTATAATCTACTATAGACCGAGAAACATGATTGGCACTCAGTCTACAATGATTTACAGCTGCAAGTATGTTCAAGCATCTCTAGATAGAAATTTTAGGTAGTGAGGTTATTTATCTATGAAATGCAGTCCACACTGCTGAGTGTAAGTTTGCCCTCTTGCAAAAAACAAAGACAATTCTATCTCATATGGAAAAAAGTACTGATACCTCAATCAGCCCACAGAATTGAAAAGGTATATTCTTTCATTAACACAGTTACATATGAGAGCACCAGATTTAAAAAAAAAAAAAAAGTGCTTACATCTCCTATCTGTTGAACCCCCACCTTTAACAAAACATTTAAAATTTACAAACAATATGGGCTGACTGAGGTATCAGCTCTATTGTCACATATGTGGTTTGGCTTTCTTCATTTACTGCTGTAACATTAAGTAATATGTGTAATAAGATAAAAAGTTGCTTCTCTCATTCCTGAATTTACAGTGGGAAGAATTGTGAGCAGTTCTAACTGCGAGGTACTAGTCACACTTTATGTATATTACAAATAAGTAGAACAAACATAAAACCTACAAAATGGAAGTTTTGGGGTTACTGTTTTTGATATATCAAATATTGTTGCATAATAACAATAGGTTGCCAATGAAATGCTCGTTATTTAGTTAATAAAGATGCAATTAAGCAGAAAATTAGTGCTCAAAATGGATAATGACAGAAACAAATGCACTTACTGCGATCTGTGATTACAACCCGGGCCTCTGGATTGCTTGTTTTGTTTTTCAGGTTTTGTGCTGCAGTGATAAGTTCCTCCAGATGAGGGCGCCTTTTTTCTAAATCCTGTAGGGTTATCTAATATGTTGATAAACAAGACAAAAAATTGATAGTTAATAACACATGACTATATTGTACTACAACCAAGAGATTAAAAACAATAGTTCTTCAGTGAGGAAGTTAGAGTTATGTCTCTGCATCATAAATTAAAGAACCAATTTTATTGGGTAATCTGCTCCATTTAGTGGCATTTTCCATTTAGTGGCATTTTCCATTTATTTATATTATCTTGAATAGCATGTGTTTCTGGTTCTCATGAAATAGTAACATCTGGCCAAACTAACAAGGTTATTCATGAAAGTGTTAATTGTTGGGATTTTAAAACGAATTTCAAAATGGAAGTTAAAATTGCTGAAATGGAAAATAGCTGTAAATTGCCTATTAGATCAGTTTGGCTATTTTGGCCTACAACTTGAATCTGATGTGACTTCAAGGAAATCTGGAATTTATGCTTTTATTCTGAATAATTATAAACGTGTCAGTGAGACATACAACAATGGAGGACCCCCACCTCCTACCATTTGTTCTCGAGTGCCCCCACATCCAACACCCTCAATCTAACCCCCCACAACTCAGGCATTGTCCCTGCTCCCCTTAAGCATACTACTGTCGTACCCATTCTAAAAAAGCCATCCCTAGACCCGTCTTCCACTTCGAACTATCATCCCATATCCCTGCTTCCTTTTTCCTCAAAGCTGCTAGAAAGACTTGTCTTTACTTGTATGACTCGCTTCCTAAATTCCAACTCCCTCCTCGATCCTCTTCAATCTGGCTTTCGCCACCTGCACTCTACTGAGACTGCTCTTATTAAAGTAAGAAATGCCACTACTCTATACTAATTCTTATTGACCTCTCTGCTGCCTTTGACACTGTTGATCATGGCCTCCTTCTCCTAACATTTCAATCTCTTGGTCTCTGTGACACAGCCCTCTAATGGTTCTAGTTCAATCTCTCCCAACAGTCCTTTAGTGTCTCTTTTTCCAACACCACCTCTCCTCATCCTGTCTCAGTCGGAGTCCCTCAAGGTTTAGTTCTTTGTCCCCTTTTGTTCTCTCTCTATACTTCCTCTCTTGGCAAACTCATTAATTCATTTGGATTTCACTACAACCTGAACGCTGAACAAGAAGCTTGTTCACTCTCTAGTAATCTCTCACATGGATTACTGTAATTCTCTCCTAATTGGTCGCCCCAGAAGCCGTACCCCCCCCTACAATCTGTGGTAAATGCTGCTGCCAGGCTGATCTTTCTCTCCTGTCGCTCCTCTCACACCTCACCCCTCTTTCAATCCTTACTCTGGCTTTCTGTCCCCTACAGGTGTCAATTTAAAATACTAAGCCTTACCTATAAAGCTCTTACCAACTCTAGCCCATCTTATATTTCTTCACCGATTAATAGGTATTCCCCATCTCGGTCTCTCCACTCTACTGGCAACCTTCTCCTGTCTGCTGCTTGCACCCTTACTGCAAATTCACGCCTGCAAGACTTCTCACGGGCAGCTCCTTTCCTTTGGAACAGCCTGCCTACCCCTGTCAGACTCTCCCCTAGTCTTCAATCCTTTAAAAGGTCCCTCAAAACCCATCTTTTCTGGAATGCTTACGGCCTCCAATAGTAACTTCTATCTCTCAAACCTTCCTCTCAAACTCTCCTATAGGGCCACCCTCCACTCTCACCTCCAGTTCTGCTACTTCCCCACCATGTCTATTTGCTGTCTATCTCAATACCCTTCCTATTTTTTTATACCCCACCTCCTCTAGACTGTAAGCTCGTTTGAGCAGGGTCCTCAACTACCTATTGTTCCTGTTACATTTTGTTATTGTCTCATTTGGTAAATTCCTCTTTTATTGCAGAATAAGCTGGCGCTATATAAATACAAATAATAATAACAAAGTTACAATAATTAACAAACGATCTGTTTTAACTAATAACACACACATTATTATATTTCTCTTGAACATGTTGAATATATCATTCAAATATTCACAGTATAGGTTGGAAAAAGTATGTGAAATCCTAGGCTAACAAGAGTTTGAAATTGGCAAACATTTTGTGTTTGCTATTCACAAAAAGCATCTGATGATGTGAACCATGCCTCACAAAAAAGAGCTCTCAGATGACCTGCAATCAAGAACTATTGTGTTGCATAAAGCTGGATAGAGTCACAAAGTTATCATAAAGAGCTTAGATATGTATCTGACCACTTGAAAACATCATTTCAACAGTTAGGTATGGTGATTTGTGAATGCTTTGCTGCTTTGGGGCCTGGACCACTTGCCATTATCAAGCTAACAATGAATTCCCATGTGTATCAAGATCTCCTACAGGATAATATTAGAGTGGCTGTGCACCAGCTGAAGCTCAGTAGAAGTTGGGTGATGCAACAGGATAATGCAGCAGGACACCAAAGTAAATTCACTATAGAATGGCTTCAAAAACAGAACATCTGCCTTTTGCAGTGGCCCATTCAGAGCCCAGACTTTAACCACACAGAGATACTGTGGAATGACCTCCAGAGAGCAGCTCACACCAGACATTCTAAAAGTACAGTATGGCTGAGCTGAAGCAGTTCTGTAAGGAAGAGGGGTCAAAAATTCTTCCTGAATGTTATGCAAACCTATTCCGCAGCTACCAGAAATGCTTTGTTGAAGTTATTGCCTCCAAAGAAAGATCAACAAGCTATTAAATCCAAGTGTTCGCTTACTTTGTCCACAGCACTGTCAATTTTAAATGGGCTGTGTTCAATAAAGATATGAAAAATTATATGTATTTGTGTGTTGTTAACTTAAATACATTGTGTTTGTCTATACTTGTGACTTTGATGAAGCTGAGATGATTTTTTGTATGACCAAGTCCAAAGGGATGCACATACTTTTTGCCACGATATATATATATATATATTAGCAATATGGTGACCACACGAGGCATAGATCAGTTAGCAGATCTTTAAATTGCACAGAATACTTATTTGCATAACAGATGATGTTTGGAAAAAAGTTAGCATCTACAATACACACATAATAAATCTCTACGCCGAGCAGTTTGCAGAATATTGATCAATGTTTTAATAAACCATACGTTTGGGTGCAAACCAAACTGAGGACATTACAAATGCAGAGTGAAAACACCAACTGCAGAATGTACTAGCATACTCCTTTTCAGTTCAATGCCAACACTGGAAAAACATCATATTTCTTTTGAAATCCCAGCTGCCAAACTATTATCTTTTAACCCATTAAGGACACAGCTTCATAAGCTTGTCTTACGCTTAAGGACACAAGTCATTTTTGCATTTTTTGCTGTTCAAATGCAATTTGCATCTCTGTCATTTATTGCACCAACATATATTATATATCGTTTTTTAGAGGGCAAACAGGGCTTTAATTTGATGTCACATATACATAGATACATTCTCATTAATTATACAAAAATGCCAAAAAGAACAGTTTTGGTAATAATAGCGTGTGCATAATATGTCCAGCTTAGAAAAAGTCATTCTAAATAAATTCATTTATGTGTCTTGATTTATAGAGTACATCATATGTATAAGATTTCCACTTATTTTGAAAGTTACAGGTGACAAAACACAAGGACTAAAATAAAATTTCAATTTGCAACAATTTTAGAAGTTGATATGTTTGTCTTGTAGGTTAAGTAGCCATCACAGAAAAAAATTGCCACCAAAAAAGTATATATTTATATAAAGTAGACATCACAGGCTATTTACCTAAGGTTAGTTTGGCACTTTTTTATGTAGCCATTTCACTGCCAATCTCTGCTAAATATTGGAGTAAAATTAATAACTGATTTTATATACTAATATCTCTGCTGGGAAAATATATATAATTAATTATATAGATCCAAATAGATCACATCCACGGCAACACCCTGATCTATACTTCTACTTACTTCTTCGTAGAACGCAATCAAGTTAGTTTGACATGACCTGTGCCTTATAAAACCATGCTGATTTTTGCTGAAGAACATGGTTATCAGCAAAAATCAGCATGGTTTTATGAAGCACAGGTCATGTCAAACTAACTTGATTGCGTTCTACGAAGAAGTAAGTAGAAGTATAGATTAGGGTGTTGCCGTGGATGTGATCTATTTGGATTTTGCCAAGGCATTTGATACAGTTCCACACAATAAATTAGTGTTCAAACTCAAGGAAATCGGTCTAGATGGAAATGCTTGTTCTTGGGTAGAACATTGGCTTAAAAACAGAGTACAAAGAGTTGTCATTAATGGTAAATTTTCAAGCTGGACAGAGGTGGCAAGTGGTGTCCCTCAGGGGTCTGTTCTGGGACCCCTTCTATTTAACATGTTTATAAATGATCTTGAAGACCGCATTGAAAGTCATGTTTCAGTGTTTGCAGATGACACAAAACTTTGTAAAACAATACAATGTGAGCAAGATATTACTTTGCTGCAGAGGGATTTAGATAGACTGGGGGACTGGGCACTCAAATGGCAGATGAAATTTAATGTTGAAAAATGCAAAGTTATGCACTTCGGCGTAAAGAATACACAAGCAACGTATACCCTTAATGGAAGCGAATTAGGGATGACAACACATGAAAAGGACTTGGGAATTGTTATAGACAACAAACTATGCAACAATGTGCAATGTCAATCAGCAGTGGCCAAGGCCAGTAAGGTATTGTCATGCATGAAAAAAGGCATTCATTCTTGGGACAAGAATATAATTTTGCCTCTTTATAAATCACTGGTAAGACCCCATATTGAATATGCTGTGCAATTTTGGGCACCTGTTCTAAAGAAGGATATTATGGCACTAGAAAAAGTGCAGAGGCGGGCTACAAAATTAATAAAAGGAATGGAACATATCGGCTATGAAGAAAGGTTAACAAATTTAAACCTATTTAGTTTAGAAAAACGTCGCCTGAGAGGGGATATGATAACATTATACAAATATATTCGGGGCCAATACAAACCATTGTGTGGAAATCTATTCACAAACCGGACTTTACATAGGACACGAGGCCATGCGTTTAGACTGGAAGAAAGAAGATTTCGTCTAAGGCAAAGGAAAGGTTTTTTTACTGTAAGAACAATCAGGATGTGGAATTCTCTGCCTGAAGAAGTGGTTTTATCAGAGTCCATACAGATGTTCAAACGGCTACTAGATGCATACTTGCAAGAACAGAATATTCAAGGATATAATCTTTCAATGTAGGGTAATAACTGCTTGATCCAAGGATAAATCTGACTGCCATTCTGGGGTCAAGAAGGAATTTTTTTCCTAGCTTGTTGCAAAATTGTGCTTCAAACTGTTTTTTTTTTGCCTTCTTTTGGATCAACAGCAAAAACAAATGTGAGGTAGGCTGAACTTGATGGACGCAAGTCTCTTTTCAGCTATGTAACTATGAAACTATGTAATTATATATGTATTATTATGTATTAATAATACAAAAAATATTATCAACCAGTTGAAAACTAACAGGGAAATTGTATAGTTTGATATGTTTTACAAATTTATTTTTGAATGTCATATCTTATTTAGGATTTTAAAGGATTAGTAGCTTTGTGTAGCAACTGATTTTATTCTCTTCAGAAGCTGTCTTTGTCACAAAACACAGAAGGATCTCAACAATTGATAGGTGGGATGTTAATTGGGAGCTCAGGAGGAGTCATGGTTTAATTCACTAAACAGCAAATTGAAGTTATTTGAAAAAGAAATTGGAAATTATAAACAAAAATTGCTGATTTTATAAAATTTTATAAAATTTTCCAGCTTGGCTATCAATTTGTTGCCTACATTTTGCAATCTAGTTTTCAATGCACTTAAGGTTGCTGTTTAGTTACTAAACCACTTAGTAATAGAAAACTAGTAAGTAAGTCATATTCTGTATTAAGTTACAGCGCAGTATATAAAGGCAGATATATAGGGGGAGGCAAGGTCTCTATTGATAAAACAGAAATTACACATTTGGGTCATTATGTGTGAGGCTCAGATATTAAAGAGTGGCAGGGGTTTTGCTCCAGTAGGGACGTCCAGTAGGGACGTCCAGTAGGGACGTGAGACATTGCAGTATTTTATTTAATGAATGACATTGCTACATAATTGATCTGATTTACCAGATGCAAATTGCTAATCATGTGCATACATGTCTGTGATGCTTAATTTGGCAGAAATATGGCTTTTTCAGTCAAATTCAAGGCATTTATGCCCATTGCATATTTGTAGGACAGAATTAGGTAACATTCATAAAGTAGGCTTCCCTCAGGTCATTTTTTACACTTAGGGAGTCATACAACTTGATGCAGTAAAAACGCATAGATAATTTTCCAACATTCAATAGTTTACTTGGGAAATCTAATGCCTAATTCACTTTCTGCTATCTCGGTTGCTGAGAGCAAAAATGGATTTATGGGCAATAAAGTCTTAAAAATAATATTGTCTATCATGTAGGCAATATTCATACACAGGAGAAAAAAAAATGTGAATGTATCAACGTGTTGTCCTTTAAGGGGAAAAGCAGCTATATATTCCGCCTTGATTACTTTGTTCCTTAAAACATCATAGTATTGATAGTGATATATTTAGCTACCTTCAGGTGACCTCCTAGATAAGGAGAAAAACCTCAGGGGATAAAAGACTGATATGTGTAGGCAGCCTTAACCTTCGAAAAAAAATCTACAATAGTCGAAGACAATTTAAAGCATGCTTAGCACATTGCCCTTTATGACTCAAAATAAATGATGACTTTGGATCCCAGGTCACACATCTAACAAATCTCTTGGCTTGGAGCTCAGCCAGTGACTCATGTAGTCTATCAATTGTCCTCACAGGAGATATAATTTGTATTCCACAGAGGTTCCATCCTCAAATAAACAAGATCAGTACAAGCTGAAACTCCCTGTATATTAATGTAATTAACTGCAGGTGTTGCTATTAAATTAGCAAGTTCCCTTATTCACCCAAATGCAGTGGTCTGGAGATCATCCAAACAGAGTAGATCACATCATGCAGCAGAAGTTATATTTGACCAAAAAAAATCTGTACAAATTACAAGGGCCTGACAAACTGCGTTTTATTGATAAACTGAGAGGTAACTTCTGTTAATACTTTAAATAATAAATACAGGTTAGCTCTACAGATCTTCTATAGCAAATAGATAGATAGATAGATAGATAGACAGACAGACAGACAGGTAGATATATGTCCTGGAGATATATAAAAAAAAAATCTAGAATTTGTGTTGTTCCAGAATGTGGTCTGCAACAATATTTAGGTAGGTGAAATGTGTCAAAGTAATATCCACATGAATGCCAGGACCCAAGGTTTCCCAGGAGAATATTGCCCAGATCACTGCCTCTGCAGGCCTAAATTCTTTCCATAGTGCATCCTGCTGCCATCTCGTCACCAGGTAAAGGATGTATACACACCTGGCCATTCACATGATGTAAAAGAAAACATTAATCTGACCAGGTAACCTTTTTCCATGCAGTCTGCGGCTACACAGACTCATATGCAGCAAAATGTGACGCACTATGTGTGTTCTGACACATTTCTATCATGGCCAGCATTAGGTTTTTCAGCAATTTGGGCCACACTAGCTCTTCTATGTGATCAGACTAGATGGGCAAGCCTAAGCTTCCCACATGCATCATTAAGCCTTTGGGCACCTGAAACCCTGATGCTGGTTCACCGGTTGTCCTTCCTTGCACCACTTTTGGTAGGTGCAAACCACTATATACTGGGAACAACTCACAAGACTTGCTGTTTTGGAGATCATCTTACCCAGTCATTTCCCATCACTATTTAGCCCTCGTCAAAGTCACTCACATCTTTTCACTTGTCCATTTTTTTCTGCTTCCAACACGTGAAATTCAATAAATGACTGTTCACTTGCTGCGTAATATATCCCACCCCCTGACAGGTGCAATTGTAATGATATAATCATTGTTATTATCTTTACCTGCCAGTGGTTTTAATGTTGTGGAACTGATCAGTATATATCTCAAGTTATCAAGAGTGATTATTATGTAAATTTGTACAGAAAAAAGAAAATGATCTACATTTAAGTAACAATACAACCAAAACAGTCTTAAACTTGATTATTTTTTTGTAAGTACACATTGCAATTTTAATGCATATTGGACATAATATATAAATACCTGTTTAACAATTGCAGTGGACTTTATTGACTAAATGCCAACCACAGACAAATTACACTTGGTTGTTTGAATTAGGCTTTTCCAACCTAGCATATGCTATATGAAACACATTTGGCTATTCATAATATGCTATTTTATTTTATTTCCAGTATATGTTTGTCTATTAGGTTGCCTTTTTTTTTTTTTCTGTCGATCAGTTGTGCATTATGATTTTTAGCTGGTACAGAGGAATCAAATTCCTTTTAACCCCTGAGCCAAATGTACACGTTGTGAACAAAACAAAACGTAAACAAAACCTGGCATTTGCGCTATATGTCTGTCCAATTCACCTCTTTCATATTAAATGCACACACCCTTATTATATATAATTTTATTCAGGGGGAAACAGGGCTTTCATTTCATATCAAATATTTAGCTATGAAACATAATTTATTATGAAAAAATGGGAGAAAATAAGAAATTATGTTATTTTTTTAGTTCTACATGACATTTTAACTGTCAGTGTCATAATACTGTTTGCTTTTAATGCAATAAAGTACACATATTTGTATTCAGCAAAGTCTCACGTGTAAAACAGTATCCCCTATGTACAGGTTTTATGGTGTTTTGGGAAGTTACAGGGTAAAATATAGCACGTTACATTTGAAATTGAAATTTGCCAGATTGGTTTTGTTGCCTTTGAGACTGTATAGTAGCCCAGGAATTAAATTTACACCCATAATGGCATTCCATTTGCAATAGTAGACAACCCAAGGTATTGCAAATTGGGTATGTCCAGTCTTTTTTAGTAGCCATTTGGTCACAAACACTGGCCAAAGTTAGCGTTAGCATTTGTTTGTGTGTGAAAAATGCAAAAAACGCAAATTGTGGCCAGTGTTTGTGACTAAGTGGCTACTAAAAAAGACTGGACATACCCCATTTGCAATACATTGGGTTGTCTACTACTGCAAATGGTATGCCATCATAGGGGTAATTTTCATTCTTGGGCTACCATAGGGTCTCAAAGGCAACCTAACCAATCTGGCGAATTTTAATGTGAAAAAAATGAAACACAAGCCTTATATTTGATGCTGTAACTTTTGAAAACACCATAAAACCTGTACATGAGGGGTACGGTTGTACTCAGGAGACTTTGCTGAACACAAATATTTGTATCACAACAATAATATTGTCCGTGTAAGTGCTGTTTGTGCGTGAAAAATGCAAAAAGCTTTACTTTTACTGGCGATATCATTGTTGTAATACATTTTACTGTTTTGAAACACTAATATTTGTGTTCAGCGAAGTCTCCCGAGTAAAACAGTACCCCCCATGTACAGGTGTTAAGGTGTCTTGGAAAGTTATAGGGTTAAATATAGTGCTAGCAAATTAAATTTCCTTTACTTTCGGCATGGGTTGTCAGGCAGGTCCCACTAATTGTAATTAATTAAGATACCTAATTATGTAAAAATATTACATAAATATATATGTAGAATTAATATATGTATATATATACGTATGTGTATATATACGTATATATATATATGATTTTTTAAAATATTTTTATTTATATATAGGTATATATATAGTGATATATACATATATATTTATGTATATAGAGATATATATATATTATTTCGTTCTATGTGTATTTTGATATAAATATATATATATATATATATTAATATCACAATACAGTTAGAACGAAATAACACACATCTATATATTTTTTAATTATTTTTTTTCTTTTTATTATTTTATTTTTTAACGTATTTACATATTTTTTTATATTATATAGAAATATACATATAACAATAATTATATATATATTTAATCAGTATCAGTCTACGTGTAATTTGATATTAATATATATATGTATAATTATCTATATATTAATAGTAAAATACACCTAGACAGTGTATGTGTGTGTGTGTATATATATATACTTAGATCATCGGTGGGGGCCACAGGAGGAAGGATCCGCTGCAGAGTTTGTTGCCGCTATATGAATAATAACATAATAACATAATAATTGATTAATTAAATGGTGGCCTCAGTGTTACGTTAATAGAATTCAGGATTTTCTTCAAAACAAGCATCTTCCTCTCAAGGTGCATGCCTGTCTTATGTACCAAACAAATTACTAGATACATTGCTGACTAAACAGTTAGTTGAGGTGTACATGGACAACTGACTTTTAGAGTTTATGCCTAAATAGCAGAATTAAAAAGTCTAACAAAGTCAGGATGACAATGTTTTTCCAACTATTTTCCACTGCACTATATGAACTTCCTACATCGAAGTTTTTACTGTATAAAAACCCTTAAGTTTGTTCAGCAAGGCAGGTACAGCCTTTTAACCATTTCATTTCACAAAATTAATTATAAAGTAAATAAGTTCTTCATATGTTTTATGTATATATTTTTTAATTATTTCATAACAGAAATGCCCCTTTAATGATCTATATTTCTTAGTGTTACAGTATAAATATATGATCTAATATTGTTTAGGTGCTTTTTACATATTTTAAAGCTATCTCTACCAATCTTATAACTTGTGTTTTATCTTGTTTGTCTACATTAGCAGTTCCTATAAACCCTTACTGTGTTCTGTTTATCTTTGACTCGTTTTACTTTTGAAACACAGTATATATGTTCTAACCAGATACATAGTCTTTTTATTGCTGTCATAAGCAATGTACAAAACAGAACAAACGCAGGAATTAAAGATCCCTTCACAAGAACCCCACATTTTGAATCACTTATTTTTAGAGGTTGCCTTGGACTGTCAATGATGCTACAGACATTTGCAAATCACAAGGTATTGATAAAAATACTTATAATGGAGAATGATTACTGAAATTATAAATGACTAACCAGACAAGGAAGAAGGACCAAGATACACTCAAATTAAACAGATAAACCAGAAAAATAGCCCCCTTCCCTTCCCTCTATAATGCTTTCACTAGTTAACTGTGAAAAACTTGGATACGTATCATAGCTTTGAAATAAAGGTTACATCTTGGAAGGATAGGTAGAACCAAAATACCGGCTGGAAGTTGATGTTGCATTCAACACTAACATCACAGAAACAGGAATTCATTTGGAACAATGACATTAGCATAAATCAGCACCCTTTTATGAAACAAAGACCATGTTAAACAAATGATATTGTATTCTATGATCCAGCAGAAGGATACATCATGGTGTTGCAATTGTTATGCTCTACTTGGATTTTGCCAAGGTGGTCCACACAAAAAGTTAGTGTTCAAAATAAAAGAAATTGGGCCATATGAAATTTTTTGTTCTTGCATAGAACATTGGCTTAAAGATAGAGAACTGGGAGATGTAATTAATGGTACATTTTCAAGCTGGAAAAAAAGTGGTAAATTGTGTCTCTCAGGTTTCTGTTTTGGGGCCACTTCATCCAATCTATTTACAAATGATTTAGAAATAGATATTCAAAGTTATGTGTCATTGTTTGCATAAGGCACAAAACTAAGTAAGTTTTAGATAGCTAGAGGGATTTAGATAGCTCAAGGGATTGGGAACTCAAATGGCAGATACAATTTAATGTAGATAAATGCAAAGTTATGAACTTCGGAGTGAGGAATGCACAAGCAACTTACGCCCTAAATGCTAGTGAATTAGGGATAACAACACATAAGACGCAGTTTGGGGATTGTTACAAACGTCAAACTAGGCAACAGTGTACAATTTCAATCAGCATAAAAAGGGGCATTAATTTTGGAAACAAAAATATAATTTTGCTTCTTTATAAATCAATAGTAAGACCACACATTGTGTACTTTTGAGCACCTGTTGTAAAGTAGGATGTTATGGCATTAGAAAAAGTGAAGACACTGGATACAGAATGAATAAAGGAACGGAACATTCTAATTATGAAGAATCAAAGGGAATAATAACATTATCCAAATATATTTGGAGCAACTTTAAAACCATTGTCTAGTCATTAATAAGACTAAACACAGGACACAAGGTCTACAATTTAGACTGGAAAAAACAACCAAGATATAGGCTATAGTAAAGGAAAGAGTTCTTTACAGTAAGAACAATTATCTGATGTACCGCCTAAAAAGGAAATTTTATCAGTCTGTTCTGATTTTTAATGTAATGCTGCATAAATGTAATGTTAAGCGATATAATATTCCATTTGTGGTGTATCAGGGATCAGGAAGATACGTTCCTATACTCATAGGTAATGTCTCATTTCTCAGTATTGTCATGTCTCAGTTGAAAGCATGGAACACTATTAGAACAATTTTCTCCAATATGTAGGACTGCTCCAGTGTCTTTCTATTCTCATAGAATTTAGCAATTTAGAACACAGACATATTCACTATGTGTGAATTGTTAGAAATTTAATGTGAATTCAAAGCAAAATCCACATTTTAGGTCAAAATAGCCAGTATAAAAACAAAGCTGAATTCCAGACTGGAGTACCCCAACAACCCTAGCTAACTGAGCTAAGGGTATCCTATACTAAAAAGTAAGACATATTACCAGTCCTTAGAGTGGCCGAGCTTAACATATAATAGTATAGAATACAGTCTATAAAGCAGACAGAGAGTAAACAGGGACAGGCGATAATATATCAAGGGATCCAGAATAACAGCAAGTCAATTAAACAGAGCCAAAGTCAAGGAGTCCAGAGGTTATAGTAGTCAAAAGCAAAGCTGAGACAAAACCAGAATACACATAACACAGTTCAGAAAACACTGTTGGGTAACAAAAACCATGACAGGTAAATAAGACATGCATAGTGTGGTCATAAATAATTCCAGAACGTTTACAATTCGCTGTATCACTTATGATACCGAAATACGGTGACCAATGTGCTGCAACAGCTTAAAAAAAATAAAATGCAGCGAGCACCAAGAGAGGTTCAAATTGAAAAGGATGACTCAAAGTGTCAGTACAGGCTAATTTAACTTCAATTTTAATTTCACTTTGAATAACCAACAATTTATGTATTAAGAAAATAATCTTGTTAGTTAGATTCAAGGCTTGACAGTGTCTCAAGAACTCAGGAGAGTAGTAATCCAGTCTCAAATTATAATGTATTTAATGGAATTACAGGGAACAAACACCAAGTGTTATTTGTAAAGCCATAGAGGGAGGACCAATGTCATACCTATCTGTCTTTGACAATCTTACTAAACATCATCCATTTAAAAATAATTTCTGATTCAAGGAAAATTATATATGAATCTTATATTCCATTATGTAGAGGATATTTTAAAGGGACACTGTAGGCACCCAGACCACTTCAGCTCATTAAAGTGGTCTGGGTGCGGTGTCCCTTTTGCACCTAGTGCTGTAATGTAAAACATTG
Source organism: Pelobates cultripes (assembly GCA_933207985.1). Classification (NCBI taxonomy): domain Eukaryota; kingdom Metazoa; phylum Chordata; class Amphibia; order Anura; family Pelobatidae; genus Pelobates; species Pelobates cultripes. The sequence goes on along the minus strand of OW240912.1, from coordinate 253,879,650 downwards.
TAGTTCCAAAGAACTGCAATGTTTACATTGCAGCACTAAGTCTGCCCTCTGCGGCTGTCTACCAGAAAGCCACTGGGGGCGCTTACGGAATCATAACAGACTTTTGGTCCGTTATCTGACACTGGATGTCCTCACGCTCTGCACGATTTTATTCACAAGCTCCAGTATTTATGTGGTTCCCCATGCAAGGGGTTTCCTTAATTACTTTACAGGGGTTATACAGTAGATAGCTGGGGTCTGAGCACATACTTTGTGAAAGTACCGCAAAATTAACCGTACGACGCACAAAATACATTTTAACCTCAGCTCTTCAGAAAAGTCACAAATACATAGATTGGAAGAAAGTACCGAAAGACCGGTGCTCCCGAACGGCCTGGAAGTCCAGCGGTGTTCGCACCGTCGAGTAGCCGATTTTAGTTCCAGGCACTCGACGACCAAAGACCGCTGGGCTAAAAGGGAATCCAAGATGGCCGCCACCGCCGCGTGGTCGGTATCCGAACGACGGCCACCCTGGGAATCAATTGGGAATCAATTGCATACACTGTTGCAATGGGTTAATGGGAGCCACACGACCCCCTGTGTGTGGACTCCCATTCGGTACTTTGTTTGAATGCTAGCGGCTTTCGTGCCACTAGCATACGAATGCCCTCTATTACAGTTACAAGCGAATACATAAAAGCACATAAGTTGACCAGTTTTCTAGGACAACCCTTGGACATATAACAGCATAATCTGAAGTGGCTAGATTTGCCACATGGGCATTAGAGTCCGCTCGTCGCGGGACGTCAGAGGGAGCAGAGCTTCGACCCAGCCCCGAGGGACAACGGCGCTGAGATCAGGTAAGTAAATAAAGGGTTTCTAACCCTTTATTTACTGGGTAGGAGGGGGGGGGGCACAAGGAAGGGGGGAGGCAGAGGGATCTGTAGTGCCAGAAATACAGCTTTGTATTCTTGACACTACAGTATCCCTTTAAGGTAAAACTAATTGCTTTTACTGTCTCACCTTCTCATTGCATTATACCTTTGCCTATGTGCGAACGATTCCCATACCAATCTTCCAGGGAGCCTCATGTAGAAGGTGAAATAAATAAAAATAAAAAAAATCTGCAAATTGACATGCAGATTGAAATGTATGTGCAAATTGTTCATTTGATCGACTCAAATTTGTTGCCATCAATTTGATTCACACAAGTGCATTGTTATTCCTTGGACAGGTGAAATATGTTCCAAAGCTGTCATTTATGTAATTGTATATGAAGCAACATCTACTTTTTATCACCAATCATACCACTCAATGCTGCAATGAATTAATGGATCTGCCAAGCAGAGATGATTGCAAGTTCGAAACCTGTACACATCTAACCGTATTGGAGAAGTTTGTTTTGTGACAGAGGTTTTTTTTGTGAATTTGATACATTAAAAAAAAAGAAAAATGGGGAAATATTGTGTTTGGTATAAAGTCTCATTTAAATTTATATGTCTTTCAATCTAAAGTGGGTGGCCCGCAATAGATTCAGTAAATCAACATTCCCCAATCCATCATTTTTGGCTGCTGCATAACATAATAATCAGGTGCACAAATACCAAATATATATATATATATTAAATGCTTTTTTGTTTTTTTTCTGGATTTTCTCTTGCGCGGGAGTGTGAAGGGAGAGGCCAGCCATTGTTGATTTTCTGTAAATTTGGAAGCACCATTTATCAGCTAAGACCATACACACTCCCAAATCCCAGAATGTTGTTGTGAGTTACCCTGTGCCTGTTCATCACCTCGGGATTCATACCAGCTATTGATTACCAATATGTGTTTTGGTCAGATAAGATGACTTCTAACCAAAGAGGCTTAAAAATGGCCTCCCCGTAAAGGAGAAGCCGAGACATATACTGAAAGACTTATTTTCGTATATACTGTATATGCATTATAAAGTATTATACATAGAGGTTATATTATATGCAATTTATTTTTTAAATAGTAATGCCAATATAGCAGTTTATTAAAATTTGTATTTCACTAAACCTCACCAGTTTTGCTCTCTGTTACTAGGGTACAACTTAATATCAGTAGTCAGGTGATAGAAGAAATATATGTAAGGTATATGCAACCTATACCAATCTTTTTGATACAGGATTTCTTATATAATATAAAAAACATGATATTAAAAACAGATAATCACTAATATTTATTTTATTAGTTGACTAAAATAGTTAAATCTAAAGTGTTGTAAGTCCCAACAAAGTACAGCTTTGTTCAATTACTAAATTGCCATAAAATTTAAAGTTTTAATGATAACTACTTCAAAATAGTAATAATATTTCAATAATATGCATAATATGTCAACTCCTTTAAAGATGTACCTGTTTAAATGAATGAATCAACTCTAGTGATAAGAAATAGGCAGCTTAATCCAAAGCAAAATAAACCACTACTAAATTCAAATTTTCTTTTTTTTAATTCTATTTCAGGCTGAAATCGTGAATTTAAAGCAATGAGTAAAAAGATAGATGTAAAAATATCTTGTTTTGCAGAGGTGACAAACTCATATTGTCAAAGAATTGCAGAAATGCACAGATCTCTGACTCTTAGCTATTTGGATATAAGTATATTCTACGCTCCAGTACCCCTCTGCACCAGCCAGGGAGATGTTTGTACGTAATAGCATTTTATTCTTGATTGAATTTACACTCAGAGTGTTACTTGGTAGTGTAAATATACCATTTTTCATCTAAGCACTGCAAGAGACACTTTCTTTTAAGCTGAGACTACTATAGTGTAATAATAAGGCTGTTAATGGTATATTTTTATCCAACAATTGGGAATTTTATTCACAAAAATTCCATGATAAGAAAACTGAAATTATATATACATAAAATATATATTCATTGCTTTGTTTTGGATGAAAATCATATCCAATTATATTCAAGCATAAAAGCAAACAGACAAGCCAAACAATAACGATTTTCCCATAAATTATAAAATAAGTTTGTGTTATACAATCCCGAGAACCACATAAAAAATAAAAACAGACATTTCTACTGAAAATGAATGTCATCAAAATAGCTCTTAACTAATTCCTCTTAGTCAAAGGGAAATACATGCTTATTCTGATAACACAATTATATATATTTCTAAATCTTAACCGAACTGGAAAATTAAATTTGTATTTTTATGGAAGACTGGCCGCATTTTTTTCTTGTACGTTGCTCTCTCATAAAACCTTTCTTGTGGTATTTATCTCTACACATCTCTCTCTCTCTGTAGATAGATACATTGAGTTAAAGACAGGCAGACAGATAGGTATATATTTCTCTCTCTTTCTCTCTCTCGTCATTTCACTCTGTCTCTCTCGTCATTTCACTCTGTCTGTCACTCTCGTCATTTCACTCTGTCTCTCTCTCAGATTTCACTCTGTCTGTCTGTCTCTCTCGTCATTTCACTCTGTCTCTCTCTCGTCATTTCACTCTGTCTCACCCTCAGATTTCACTCTGTCTGTCTGTCTCTCTCGTCATTTCACTCTGTCTGTCTCTCTCTCGTCATTTTACTCTGTCTGTCTATCTCTCTCTCTCACCATGTCACTCTCAGTCTCTCTCCCTCTCTCTCTCATCATTTCACTCTGTCTGTCTGTCTGTCTCTCTCTCATCATTTCACTCTGTAAACCAGAGATCTGCCTAAATAATAAATTGACTATAACTCTGACCAGTGTGGTGTTCTCTGTTTCCTTCTGGATATTGCTGGATTGAGCACTACTTGTTATATCTTGGTTTCTCCTCTACACACATCCCAGTATATTGTATGTAATATATACACCTGGGCCAGGACAGTAAGTTTTTTTTTCTTCAAGAAATCCATAAAACTAGAATTGTATGATTATATTGATTATAAACATGCAGACAGTGGTATAAGCAGTTGTACATATGAGGAAAGTTCTATACACATATGTACAGCCTGAATGAGGTATGTGAGCAATTTTCATGTTATGTATGCTTTTTAACTTACACATGGCAGACTCACTGATATTGCTCAGTATTTAGGTTCACACATAAATTACTATAACTAACTGTGAGAAATCTATTGATTTTGCTGCTGTGTGCTTTTAGAGCACTGTTAAGGTTTTTGCTCAAAATATTCATGTCTTTTTATATGTCATCTCCCATGCAAAAAACACATACTGTACTTTTTCTCAATATTGGAGAATTGCAACATGTTCTAAATTAGGCTGAGATGGTACAAGCAGCAAATAATGAATTTATTGACAACGTATGCTCATTAAATTCTTTCATCTCATCCAAAATTATTACAGCATATTTGGCGAAAGAATACTGTGTAAGATTATAACTTGTGACTGTACTTGCACGAAGAAGAAGATTCCTATGTTTTTTTAAGGTGTATTCTATAGCTTGCTTTCCACTTGAGCAGGCAATTGTGAACCAAAGGCAAGTAATTGAAAAGTTTCCTCCTACTGTTTGCAAACAGAATTTAGAGAAAACAGTAGGCAACATAACCAGTTTTTAATTAAAAGCAGATGGAAGGCACTTTGCCGCTCGCTCTTTTTTCCTATGTCTTCAATTTTAGCCACCTATAGTTAAGTGTGATGAAGCAAAACAAAATGTGTAGTTGTAATTATCAGCCCTCTACACTGGGACAGGCTTGCATTGTTTTACGAGGCCTGGGAAAGTGACGAAAACATATTTTTTTTTAATGGAAACTACTTTTAGCAAATATGTAAAACAAAATTCATGATATTTAAGGTTTTGACATTAACGTTGTCAGCTTGCAGTATCAAGCCTTCCATTTTTAATCTGATTTGACCATAAAAGCTATTATATTTACATCTTTAGGATACTGATCACCTGAAAAAAAGTACTTCTGATTCTTCTGCAATTGAGTATGAGCCAGATGATTTCTTCTATAGTGTTGAAACGTGTTTTTTTTTCTTAGAAAGTAGCCTTTGTTTTGTCCATTTCAATCAAATTGCATTTACTTTACATCATTCTCTTTTCAATGACATTAATTCAAAAGTAAAAGCTATCAAACATCAGGCAGAGCACTTATTCAAGCAGTTTACAAAAAATAATGTGACAAAAAGACAGGATAAAACACTATTAAATTAGCTATGGAATCATGGTCTCATTAAATACATTCCTCTAATGTCAGACACACTGTGACTTTCTAGTTGACTGTACTAATGGATTAAATTGCCGCTCTGTCCATCACACTGCATAAACTGCCTCTGGAGTATATTTACTAAACAGTGAATTGACAACCAACTTGCAAGGTGAAGGCCATTGTAACCAAGTTGGATTTAACCTGTGTCTCATCCTATTTGAATATTTAATTATGGCTGGTTAGTTTGGCCTACAGATTTACTGTCTGTCACTTGTCAATCTTTGCAACTGTGTGTTGAATTAGTGAATACCCACCAATATTTCTTGAACACAGGAAACTAAGATACTAGAGGTACATAACAATCATTTTCATGCATGACCCAAGATGCACAGCTTGAAGAAAAAATGCCTATACCTTTTGCAGTAGTATAGCTCTACCCCCTGATGTCACTGGGAACAGAAAGTATTGAGTTATGAGAAAGTAGCAGTATCAGAGAATAATTCCAAGGAATATGTGCATCAGGCTTTCCATTCTCTCATTAGAACAGTCCCTACCACAGTCTTGATTTTGTTCCATGGTATCCTGCATTGAAAGACACCAAGGAACTGTCCCCAGGCAGCAAAGCACAAGCACGTCATTAGACTTCACCAGTGCTCTCTGCGTGGTTTTCTATGTTGAGGAGCAGCCATCGAGTCTGTGAGTCAGCCTGGCTTGCTTGAAACTACTCTCACACTACTGTGCATATGCTGTACAACTTGCAATGCCCATAACAAATTAAAGACCCATTGACGGTGGCCCAACTTGTGTCAGGGTGGCACCGCCATCAGGATCCTCTCACCCATCCTGATTCCATACCTCCCAATGTTGGACAGTATGTGTGTATCATATTCCTAAAAGAAAGAAGTAAATGGAAAAGCACTTGCATGCCCAATGTATTGTAACTGCATGTGTACAGAATGATTATGTCAAAAACATAATCCAGGCAACACAACAAATTGTAACTTAAAAGACATTATAAACCTTTTATGTGTGCAATTTTTAAAAAATATGTGTCTGGAAAGGTTTTTATATGACACATGCCTATAGCCACTAATGAACAGAATTGAGTTTTATCAGGAATAAGGCATTTTTGCAGTCCTTAATAGCAGTCAGCAGGTATTTGATGCTATCTCAGTGGAGTTCAATGTTTTCTACTACTTTTACTAAAGCTTTCATCAGACTGTTCACTTTGTTCTATTTCAATTGGTCTAAGACCTCACATCACAAGCATTGATTCACATAGCACTGTTTTGCAAAGTGGTCTCTCCACCTGTCTCACCAAGCCTTGAAGTTATGAAGTAAACTGAGCACTTCTTTAAATTATTACGAATGGTAGTCCATGGAATGCTTGAAGCGTCAGGCATCAAAACAAGAGAATGTGGTCTTTCCAAAACCTTTTAATAATTTCATAGATCTGATTTGTTAACACAATATGTGGATATTTATGCTACTAACCTTACCTTTTAGACTTGGAGATTCATTTAGTTCTGAACTACAATTTGTCCAAATTTGATTCGGTTTAGATTATTAGATCCAGCCAATCGGGTACGCATTCTTTAACTTTAAGCTGAAATGTAGCTGAATCGCCAACCAAATGAGTTGTGTAATAAAGGTACGTGAATATTTTATTTCTGATTTGGTATTCCACCCATGACACCAGAAAAAAGGATGATTTAGGGGAAAAATTATGATTGATAGTTAAGGAACAGCCACTAATGTTTATTTTCTCAAGTGAGAAAATGAGAAGCAGAAAACAAATATATATATATATATAAAAAAAAAAAAATTATGGATAAATATATAAATATAGATTTTTTTTTACTGTTCTTCCTGTTTTTTGCTCTCTTAGTTACTATATTTTGCAGTAAACCGATTGGCTTTTTTTTAATGGTTCTTTGGTTCTCCTGATTCATTTTGCAGAATCTTTTTTTGTGAAAGATATTTGAGTAAAAGAGCTGTATTGCAGAAGTTCTTTTGACCAAAGTGATTTTTTTCACAGTGCAAAAGTCTACAATCTTTTAAGAGGTATATGTTATATAACAGGTTCAGTAGCATAGGCATCTCTGGGGGAGGGGTCTTTGGCAGCTGAATCTCCAGATGAGGGGCTCTTTATCTGTACAGTTGGTTGTAGGTGCTAGGGAATATTAGTATTTTTTTTTCATTTTGAATTTTAGATGCTTCTCAATTAAGTAGACTATGATAAAAGCAAAGATTAGTAATATAGTGTCCCCAAGGTGACTGGAGAACAGAACTTTTTGCATCAGGGTGAGATCACACTAAATACCTAGGTGTGCAGCATGTACTTATTTCCAGCACGCTGTTCATGGGTTGAGAGGAGGGGGTATAACATAGAAAGGGAGGCATATCTCAGAGTATATTCCCGCTTTTCTGTTAGTGTGGAGCTAATCATGTTTTCTTTTGGGCTCAAGCCCCAGATGTTTTCAGAACCTTGCAGTGCCCCTTTTCAGGAGTAAAACTGCACTTACTATAAGTGCCAACTGAGCCTGACATAGAAAGGGAATATTTACAGGTGAAGAAGGCCCTGTTCAAACGAGCTTTCACTCTATGAGGATTTACAGTACACAGATGTGTGTATATATATATATATATATATATATATATATATATATATATACGATACCAGTTGAGAGCAACAAGTCTTTCAAGGTAAATTTAATCTGTTGCTTTATTGAGCAATTGCAAATTCACACAACTTTCCAGTCGACGTTTCAGTCTGTAAAATACTTTTTTTCAATATATATCATTATGGTACATAACATTGTAAGTACTCTTATCTTTAAGTACATGTCTTGGGGCACATAAACTTCCCACTACACTATTTCGATGTATATCCTATTGTCTCAAATAATAAAAAAGTTACAAAAAATGTGATGATGGCCAATTGAAGACATTGATAAATGGTGGTAATCTCATAACTTTGCTATTAGAATTTAAGACCTAAGGAGAATATTGCCTCAAACAAAGGCATGTAGCAAGGTAGAAACTATCCTTATTACCTTTTGTATACAACTGGCAATTCACCCCAATCTCTATATAATACTGAGAATAAGATACCTGCTGTCATTGTATTTCTGAGTTGACATTTCCCAAAACTGGAAATATAGCAGATCTATCTTGTCAAATATGATTTTTCAACAAAAGTATTATTATCTAACATTCACCACAGTTGGCTGGCTCAGAAGCCATGCAATTTAGTTACAGAAATGAGATACCTGCAGTATGGCTCAGCTGAATTCCTTTGTCTTCACTATACATTTAATAAAAAGAAAGAAGGAAAAAGATTGAAAGAAAAAGCCTTACATATTGAGACTATGAGTGGAATAATTTTCTTAGATCACTATTAATTTAAAATGTGTATGTTCTGTTAAGATTTTTTATCCTCAATGATTTACAAATTCAGCCTGTATACTGTGTCTTGTTACATGAGTTATCTTTCTCTTGCAGTTAAAAATACAACAACGTTTCGGTTCCCCTGAGCCTCAGACTTGACAAGGGCTAAGGGGAGCCAAAACGTTGTATTTTATTCTGCACTCCAAATAAAGACTTCCCATCAAAGAAATCTCCAAGTGTGCCCAGACCACTTCTTCACTACTTCCCTGTAGACAGGTCATGAAAGACAAGTATCATTTTGGTGGTTGTACTATGAACCAAGCAGGTGTGGATCCACAAAACATAGGCAATGTGTCCAAGAACTGCTCAGAATCACGGATGGTACAACAAAGTCATTCTCTACTAGATCATGCAGTATATGGAATATTGGATATAATCTTGTCCCATTTCCCCATGCACTGGGGATCTGCACACGGTTCAACTTTAAAATTCAAACTTCATAGGACTACAGAAGTAAAACCAGTAAATTAGTTTTAATGTTACTTTTAAGGAAACTGAACATACTCGACAGTAAATGTGTGAAGTGACCTTGTAGCATAAAAACTATCCTGCCTGATCAAGTTTTCTATTTATTATAAAAACTGCAATGGATTAGGTTTTACAAGCCCTTGCTGAAACCTATGATAAATAATAACCAGTATTATTAAAATATGGTATTTTCCTCTTTCAGCAGAATATTTTAGACAAATAGTATGACCTTTGAAACTAATATTGCAGGTGAATCACTTTATTGAATGTTTTCAAAAATCATTGATGCACATGGTAAATTGGATTAGCATTCTCGTGAGGTGTGAAGGGTGTTCCTAGGGGTAAGTAATTCCAGTCTTAGCTATGCATATTACAAAACAATAAGGTTTTCTAGCAGAAAAAAATCCACCTTATTGTTGAATAACAATATATATTGTTAAATTGAACACATATTTTGCAATCTTAAATGTAAATATAAATGCATAGTATTCATACCTATCAGGTATACTCGGTATGTTTAGCATGTTTAATATTCACAGGTTTTACAAAACTTTACTTTATTTAATACAAAGTCTATCTGTTTTTGCTGTAAACTAGATGTCTAATGCAAACTTCGTATTTTCAATTTAATTTATTTGTTTTTTTGATCATATTAAAATGTAATTCTGTGTATTGTTATCCCCTTCCATATTATCCACTTGTGCAAGCAAGACTTAGTTTTGAAATGCAGAAGTATGGTAACTCCCCTTCTGCAGTGTACTGGAACCTATAGTGTACAGTGCCTGCCTTTGAGAAGCCATTGAGAGGAGAAAGGGTGACAATGAGTATACTGTCAACTTTATGATAGTACTGCAAATACAATCTACAATGCCGTGCAAAGTACACATGCTGGCCAGAGAAATGTACTTACAAAATGCTAGCATCATAGGTACAAATACACATTTTCCATTTTCATTTATGTTGCCACAGTAACACAAATATATTGGTGTTTGCACAATATCACAGCCATTCTGAAATCCTGCAAAAAAGCTATATTTAAAACACCTGTAAAGCATGAATACATAAATAAAAAAAAATGAGATTTTATGCACATTTAAATGTAAAATGTCAACTGAATGCAAAATGGATTGTTGAACCTATTTTATGTGCTAACTATTTAACCCATATATTTGTTTGTTTGTTTGTTTGTTTACTTAATTATTATTTTTAAGAACTGATTTATAAACAACGAAGAATAATGACAAATATATCCCATCAATTATACTATTATAAAGTGTATACTATTATAAAGTAATTGGCAAAAGGAAGAGAAAAAGCTCTTGACCCTGTTGTATGAATAGTTGCATAATTAAAACGTAACTTTTAATGTTACAAATAGTTAGGAAATATACATGGAAAATATAGTATTACCACTAGGTGGAGCTGGAACGTGACCACACTAGGAAATATAATCGATCAGAGAGCGAGATACTTGGTGGACTATTTACAATATATACAGTGTAACGAGAATTAAAAATCTAAATATATACATAAACTAAGTTTAACTCTGGGATATGTGTGGGGATGGTAGTAGCAAGCAGAGCTGAATGGAAACAATAGTAGAGAATAGTATCCTGTTAGAAGGTCAACGCGATATGTAGCTAGCATTACAGACATGCAACATAGTATAATGAAGTCATGGTTGCTATACTGTGCTAGGAGAACCCTCGGCTAAACAGTGCTCAGTTTCTGTACAGCAGCTACTGAGAATGTGTGGAGTGAAGTCCACAAACAGACTGTATGGTGAAGAGTAAACAAAGGTGGTTATGGTGATAGAATAGGTGATCTGCTTGATCTAAATACCAATCTGTGCTAGAATCTGTGAGTTAAGTCTAGCTGTCACTAAATCGCAGCACCGATAATAATCACCATACCAAAGTAAATAGTTTTAGCAAAAAGGCGGAGAAATAATCCTGCTCGAGGGTTTAGCTGATCTGTGCCTTCAAGGGCACCTGTATGAAGCTAAAAGGTTAAGTCTAACTGTCACTATGGAGCAGGATGCCTAAAAAGTCTACACACCCGGGTCAGTTCGCTACTGAAGAATACAGTAAGGAGAGGTCTGCTGCGATTCAGTGACAGCTAGACTTAGCTCACAGATTCTAGCATAGGTGCCCACGAAGGCACAGATTAGTATTGAGACCAAGCAGATAAACTATGCTATCACCATCACTACAACCACCTTTGTTTACTCTTCACCATACAGTCTGTTTGTGGACTTCACTCTGTTTAGCCGAGGGTTCCCCTTGCCCAGTATAGCAACCATGACTTTATTATACTATGTTGCATGTCTGTAATGATAATTGTTGCCATTCAGCTCTGCTTGCTAATATCACCCACACGCATTTACCAGAGTTAAACTTCACCAACAATCCTCTCGCCACCTCTTTTTGTCTACTCTACTATTCACTCACCTATACTTTCAGATCACCTAGTCCGGCCCTAAATTTGATATTCTCTCTTTCGTAAATAACTCTGCATTTCTTTGAGCAATGATAGCAGTGATGATCCATATTGAATTCCTTAAGGCTTTTTATATTTAATGTTTATGTTGGGGTGCTTATGAATAGTTAGTAAATGTGAGCAAGTTGTGAGTGGGATAATATGAAGGATTCAAATACAGTGAGTAAGTTAAGATAGCTGTTTTATTGGTATATAAATAGGAGTGATTGCTAAAAAATAAAGAAATTACAGAATATTTTTGAAAATTTACATTTTTGTGAGTGAATTTTAAAAGTGATAAATATATCTGATTTTACTAGATATACTAGATAAAAATATAATAATAATAATAATAATAAAAAAAAAAACAACAATTATACTGTGATGCACGTTTAGCTATACTATGATAGATCCTATTATACGGATTATAGCTGCCTACATAAAAAATGAAGATATCATTAGACATATGGTAACACTTTATGTGACAAACTTGCATTTAGTATTAATTTATATTTTTGAAATGTGCTGAAGATTTTAACTTGGTTTGTGATGTTTATTTTCTTTTGTTACAGAAAACTGAATTGGGAGCTATAGCAACTACATTTAGTAGAATAATGTTGTCTAGCAACCAGGGAATTTCATGTCTTTTAATTTTATAGCTGTTTCCCAAAGGATGTCCTGTTGTTACAGTTTCACAGCTGAAATAAGGAATAACACAACTATTATTTTGTCTATTTTTAGGCTAGAGATAAATTATTGGTCCCATGGTTGATTAGAGATAGTTCAGCTGTCATATGACGCAAATCAGAGAGTAAGAATAAAACAAAAAGAAAATATACAAATAGTTAATGTTCAGATGGGAAAGATCTCATGTCTGATTAGGTTTATAATTCTTGTTTGCTGTGATTTCGGAATCCCTGATAAAAAAAAAAGGCTGTTGACATAGTTAGAAAAATAAAGAATCCATCATGAATGTGTTAATTGTCAAAATAATTCATCCAGATTTGTTGTTACATATGACTTTTTTAAAATCGTTACTTTAGATGTTGACTGGCTTTTGTTTGTTATAATGAGAATATTACTTACCTGTTTTTTTAAAGTAAGGTTGGTTAGCAAGGTGCAAATTTTGAAAAGTAAATTAATTGGAGAATTACTAAAATTCTGCCAGGTTTTGCAATTTTATTTTCATTTTACTACAATTCATGTTTTGATGCTGAATAAAGCCTATGACGTGGGTATCTATGGATCGGATGATAACCTCCAAAACAGAATTGATTAATTGATAAAGGCAGGTGACTTATCAAGTAATATTTAAATGTTATTCTTTAATATGTATATAAAAAAGAAGAAATAGATTATAGATAACCAGGAAAGCAAATTCATAAAATATAGTACTGTAAATAGAATAACTGAATACAAAACTCAAGTTATAGAGCAGAGCACAAAAACTGTTTTAAGAACATATATTCTCTCTAAATGGAATTGTTTGTCTGCAATATTTGTATTAATATCATAATTTGTAGTATAATAGTAAATCCTGGACAGTCTGTGGTGCAACGTGACGTTGGTGGATGGTGCGAGACATGATGTCCCAGATGTGCTCAATTGGATTCAGGTCTGGGGAACGGGCGAGCCAGTCCATAGCATCAATGCTTTGGTCTTGCAGGAACTACTGACACACTCCAGCCACATGAGGTCTAGCATTGTCTTGCATTAGAAGGAACCCAGGGCCAGCATATGGTCTCACAATGGGTCTGATGATCTCATCTCGGTACCTAATGGCAGTCAGGCTACCTCTGGTGAGCACATGGAGGGCTGTGCAGCCCCTAAAGAAATGCCACCTCACACCATTACTGACCCACTGCCAAACCAGTCATGCTGGAGGATGTTGCAGGCAGCCGAACGTTCTCCACGTCGTCTCCAGACTCTGTCACGTCTGTCACATGTGCTCAGTGTGAACCTGCCTTCATCTGTGAAGAGCACAGGGCGCCAGTGGTGAATTTGCCAATCTTGGTGTTCTCTGGCAAATGCCAAACGTCCTGCACGGTGTTGGGCTGTAAGCACAACCCCCACCTGTGGACGTCGGGCCCTCATACCACCCTCATGGAGTCTGTTTCTGACTGTTTGAGCAGACACATGCACATTTGTGGCCTGCTGGAGGTCATTTTGCAGGGCTCTGGCAGTGCTCCTCCTGTTCCTCCTTGCACAAAGGCAGAGGTAGCGGTCCTGCTGCTGGGCTGTTGCCCTCCTACGGCCTCCTCCACGTCTCCTGATGTACTGGCCTGTCTCCTGGTAGCGCCTCCATGCTCTGGGCACTACGCTGACAGACACAGCAAACCTTCTTGCCACAGCTCGCATTGATGTGCCATCCTGGATGAGCTGCACTACCTGAGCCACTTGTGTGGGTTGTAGACTCCGTCTCATGCTACTACTAGAGTGAAAGCACCGCCAGCATTCAAAAGTGACCAAAACATCAGCCAGGAAGCATAGGAACTGAGAAGTGGTCTGTGGTCACCACCTGCAGAACCACTCCTTTATTGGGGGTGTCTTGCTAATTGCCTATAATTTCCACCTGTTGTCTATCCCATTTGTACAACAGCATGTGAAATTGATTGTCACTCAGTGTTGCTTCCTAAGTGGACAGTTTGATTTCACAGAAGTGTGATTGACTTGGAGTTACATTTATTTTTTTGAGCAGTGTATATACATATATATAGCGAATGGTAGTTGGATCAAGTGAAGGGGGAGGCGGCGCCAAAGGTGAAAAAAACCCTGATTATGGATAATGAATAATAATCAAGAGTTCAAAAAGTAAGTCCAAAAGAGTCTATGCCTGATAAATACAGCAAAAAAGTCCAAATAAAACCTTGTATAAGAAGTCAATCACAATCTTGTCAGGGGAAGTATTCCTCAGTATGGTATGGGCATGGGATATTCGTGAAATCCGTATAAAAAAATAAAAAGACAGCAAATAATGGTGCAGTATATCCCAACAGGTACTAAGTACTATTTTATAAGAGGTTTATATGGTCCTACTCACTATAGACGTGTTCTTTGTTAATTTTGAAAAAAAAAGGTTTGGAAATAGAAACGTGCTACTTGTACTTATAGCCCTATAACTTTCAAAAGGAAGCTAAGAACATGTTAACATTGTGCATTTCTAAACTCAGGACAAAATATAGAAACTATTTAGCATGGGTGTTTTTTGGTGGTTGTAGATGTGTAACAGATTTTGGGGGTCAAAGTTGGAAAAAGCGTGTTTTTTGTAAATTTATCATATTTTGTAAAATCTTTTTATAGTAAATTATATGATATGATGAAAATAATGGTATCTTTAGAAAGACCATTTAATGGCGAGCCAAACTGTATATAATATGTGTGGGTACAGTAAATGAGTAAGAGTAAAATTACATCTAAACACAGACACAGCAGAAATGTAACAAGAGCCCTTGTCCTTAACGGAAAGAAAATTGAAAAATGGTCTGGTCACTGAGGAGTTAAAGATTCATAGGGATTTGGGATAGTGTGCAAGCAACCTCTTTTCTATAGTCTTTGATATGCATGACCTACATTTGAGCATTGCTGTTTCTTTAAAGGATGTAATTATAAGATGCTAAAATTCCATAGTAATGCAATATATTATTTGCCACATATAAATGATCTATGAGCTAATTATCCAGCACAGTCAAGAAGATTTGGATCACAATCTTGAATAATGCTTCACTCTAATGTTGGTCTAATTAATTATTTTGGGGTTATTCTGTTAATCTATCATTAAGGGCACTTATGTCATGGTTGAATTACTAACACCACTTGCTTGAACCTTGTTTTTTTGTATTTCTTTTAAACTTCACAAAGTCAATCATAAACAAGTTTTAATCTCATGCCACCAAAGGGCACCTGAATTAAAGGCCATCCATCAGTCAGGTATATTTCAATTATGAAAAGGCTTTTTCATATGAGTTATAATTAAAACCGAAATAATATAGCCAGCTGCATATCTTGTAAACAAAATCAGCGCATGCATGCATATTAAAATATTCATTATTATTAGGATGTTTACCCTAAACACATTGCTACAAGTGGAAATTATAAGGGGAAATTATTCCATATTTTTTATACATTATATAGATTATATGGTTACATTCTGAAAATGCTGGAAAAAAATAAGAAATCGATACTTATCGATAAGGTTTCCTACATATTCGCCCTTTACTGGCCTGGCGACAAATAAAAGCAGATGCTTATGTAGTGTCTATGGTGTCAATTTATAAACCAACTGTGCTGCAGGCATACTGCATTTGCAATCAACTGATATATAGCACATATCACAGTACAGGGGACTTGGTTATGTACACTGACCTGTAGAACTGCTTTTTGTACCTACACAGCCCATGGGTTCACACTTTCTCTTCTGTAAGAGGGAGCTCAGTCCAGATTGTGTGTGGGCATAATTGGTATTATTATTATTATTGCCATTTATATAGCGCCAAAAGATTCCGTAGCGCTTATTAGGCAGCTGGAATTTACCTGATCTGATTGACAGCTCTAAGGGGCTGGTTCAGAGATGTTTACAAATCATTGCAATTCTAAGCAACTCAGTATAGCCTTTGCATCATTAATTTTCTGCTTTGATTAAACTTTTTTTCTGCTTACATTATCACAATGTGCAGTTTAAAGAGACATATCTTTTTCACATACATATGACCATTAAGTACTAGGAATAAGCTTAACTTTTTATGCATTGTGAACATATTTATGAAGTTTATTTAAGTAAATTTAAGCAAAATGTTACTGAAAGATTGTACTTGATATTTGACTATAGTGGAGAGCGTAAACTCCTCCTCATTAATGAGATAGAGCTGGGAGGCGATCTTCAAGATCAACCTTTCCTGTACATCCTACTATCAAAGGTATAATCCAAGATGAATGAAAAAAGACTGAAAGGAAGGTCATCCTTAAAAACAAAACACCAAAAATCTATCCATTTGCTTCCAAGGACTGCAAATCATGGAACTTGGTGCTTAAAATAAATGCCGCAGTAAAAAAAAAAGAAAAAAGCCAAGTGAACCACTCTACATATTGACTCCATTGCATACCTAAGAGATCCCATGGAAAATTACTATAGCAGTGAGACGAAAACATATTATTGAAAACTTCAGAGAATTTAAAATGGCTAAATAATTTAGTTCAGAAGCCTCTTTGGATATCATAAAAGTAATTGCAAAATGCATATGAGTGGAATCCAGAAGGGCCTTATAGCTCCATTCGTGTGGAATGGAGTATTCATCAAAATCATCCTTATGTTCTTTAACATTCCAAGGGGGCCTAACATTCAGAAAGGTGCTAGATGAAGCATTTCAAAAAAACAGTTGACATCAAGAAAGTCTTTCTTCCCCAAAGCAAATGACCGTTGGATTCATCCACATGGAGATACAAAAGGTTTTGAAACTGGTCCTTTTAGGAGAACAGATCATATCAACCAGGAATACACTGGAAAATCTTCACCATGGAAAGTCCAGTCGTCTTTTACTAACACAAAATCTATTTGATGCAGGGGATCCCATACCTCATCAAAACATTTCTGAAGGTGTGCAGGCCCAGTCAGATCTCATAGATGGAAGACTCCTACATTTCCATTCTGTCTGGGCCAAAAATACCTCTGACGCCTATTATCTATTCTAAGCAAAGGATAGAGATTGGAGTTTGAGAAATTGCAACTTCCTCATCTGAAAATGTTAATAGACTTTATACCATCTTGTTCCCGAAACCCAATGGGAAATGGAGGTTAATCATAGACTTGAAAGAAATCAATACATATTCAAAAAAGCAGTCTTTCATGAGAGAAGCTGTGGGTAGTCAACATGACACAGAGCTCATAAAGCCCCTCACAACTGACCTTGTTTCTGGGTGCCACCATACACACAATGATAGCAATAATCAACATCTCTCAAGAAAGAATTCTAGAAAGCAGAAACACACTTATTTTCCTCCTACAGAAGACATCAGTTTCAGCCAGCGCTATATTATATGACTATCTTATAGTCTCTAACCTCTACAACAGCTTTAGTTTGCTGGGCTTCATAATAAAACAATGCATCAACTATGAAAACAATTGGGATCAGTCCATTCAAATGCCTCTTCTAGTAAAGACTCAGTTAAGATGGTGGCTGGACTCAAGCTATCAGAAAACCATCAGAAAGTACTCTACACTAAAATCTCTGAGAACTCAGAGTCATCACAAAAGCCATCAGGAAACTCAAATATGTCATTATATGTCTTTGGATTTAAGTAAGAACAGAAAACAGAGCAGTGGCTGCTTACATAAACCATCAAGGAGGTACAAGAAGCAGCCAACTCCACCAAGAAGAGAGTCTTCTGATGACATGGGTTCAAGTATGCCTTCAGATAGAGTCTGAACCTGAAGGTATTCAAGACCCTATCGGAAAGGTGAGGCAAATTCCAGATCGATCTTATGCTCAACCAAAAGAACACTCAAATCACTTGCTCCTTCTCTCTACAACCAGATTCACAAACCTTAGGACAGGATGCTCTCTCACAAATCTGGCATTTCGATCTGGGGTATGTATCCCCAACCATTAATAATGAGAATACAGAAGAATATTTGTATGGAAGTAATAGCCATCATTCCCACTTGGCCAAGAAGACTGTGGTACCCACTTCTTCTAAAAATGGCTCGAGACTACCTGCCATAACAGATATTCTGATTTAAGGCCCAGCTACCGATCCCAATCCTTTAAGCTGGAAATTGGGGATGTGGCTTTTGAAAGGAGGACACTCCGAACATGATAAGTTGTAAGCGCAATGGAAATATGTCAACCTGTATGCACCTACATACGTTGCTACAGAAAATTTTAAACTCAATAAAAATTATTATTGAAAAATTATTGAAGGAGGACACTGAAAGTCAGGGCCTCTCAGGGTCAGTAATAGATACTGTGTTTAAAAGCATTCTACCTCATCTTACTATAACTGCATATGGGACACTTTCTAATACTTCAGGGCTTTGCTTAGACAGAGATCCTCTTACTTTCTTGGTGAGATAGTGGAGGCAGCATGGAGCAGTGCTCAGCAGACCCATAATAAGAAGTCAAACTATTCTAAAATGATTTGACTACTTATAATGGACAGGCAATAGGGCAATCCTGGCACCTTAATCACTACAGTAGTGGTTAAGATGCTTAGATGGTCCCTTTAATTTATGCAAATAAGAGAACCCAATACATTCCCACATGTGTGAGTGAGCATGAAGTATGCAAAACCTGCATATGTCCCTTTTTTGTGAAAAATTGAATTTACGGTCTATTTGGCCTTTTAAGGGCCAAATAAAAATGACTGAAGAAAAGAAAACTTCCAGTTGTAAGTATAAAAACCTTAAAATTATCCATTGTTGGGGCAAATTTAAGGAGCCCAGCAGACGATAAAGCTACTGGTCCCTGTTATTGCCCATTATCCTGCTGCAAATGAGGTAACGCATGGGATGGGGCAACTCTTTTTTTTTTTTTTTTTAACTATTGTTAATAGAGAGAGCTGATCGCCTCTCTGTTTGTGACTAGCTCAGCTCTCTCTGATGTACGGAGGGATAGCAGTTGTTAACCTGCTTTTGTGTCTCTACATCATGTAGAGGCAGGTTTTAAATTGTGAGGGATAGAGGTGGTAATACTTAGTGACAGAGTTGAGAACCAGGCACTAACTAGCAGTTAATGGCTCCCATTATGCTCTACTGAACCCATTAACAACACCATTAGCCAATAATTCCTTGTCGCTAATGGTGAAATTGCAGCTGGGAAACAGCCATTAAACATTAAAGTTAGATAGAGCTACTTTAGCTAGTAATGGCTAGCCAGTAAAGGTTACAGACAACAATGAAAATGTGCCCAGGTTGGGACATTATTCAATGACTGACACTCTCAGTTAATGAATAATCCCAGTTTGGTGTGAGTAAGGGTATGAGTTGATATGATAATGCAGGTCTATGAACGTTTGTTTTACCATACCAGCTCAGACTTGAAGGACTAATAGAAACATGTGTCAAACCATTCTTAAACAATTTGCCAGTTTACCTCATGTTACCATGGTAATGGTGCCAGGGAAGCCAGGCCCCATATCTCTACAACACACTATAGTGTTTATGGTGCTTAGAGTATCTCACTGAAAAATAAGAATTTTTTTCAATTAGTTTTCAATCAATTTTAAGGTGTAACAATGCTTCCCTTTTTCAATACAATGAGCACAGTGAATACAATATAAGACATTGACTATACAATTCTCGTCATCGTTGTAATGATGTACAGGAATATTTATAGTGGAAACTGATGTATTCCAAAGTAATAATAAAAAAGTCAGATTCATTTGATTTATGTGTAGTTCTTTTGTTTTTGCGTGTGCACTAATATTTAATCCATTACAAAGTATCCTCATGTTTAACACAATGCTATAGGGTGTTTACATTCCAGATGTTCGTAAATAAACAGAGTATAACACCGTAGAAAGCCAAGCAGTCAACACCTCAAGATAACTCAGATAAGTTTCTTTATATTTGTAATGATTAATGTCTTTCAAACATAAAATCATTACTTTCACTGTAGGCTGCTTAATTGTAATGCTCTTTGGGAGTGTTTGTTCTAAGTTCACAAACACATTCATTCTAATTACTGAAAAATATGATGTTACATAGTAAATGCTTATCTAGCTGGTTCACTTTTATTTTTATTTCGTGCTTTCAGACATCTGTTAAATTATTGAACATTATAAAAGAAAAGAAAAAAGAAAAAAAGAAACAAAAGTTACAGAGTTAAAGGCAAACAATTTATTGGCAACATTGCAAAACATACAAATTTTATATTAAATATTTATAACACAATCCTCTATGAACCAAAGGAGCCAAATGTCTCTTATCAACTCCATTTGATGGACTGTAGTCTGTAGACCACAAAAATAAAATATGCACAGCAGTCACCATAAATCGGAAGAGGGCACCACAGCATGGTCTCTCTCATAAAAATACAGCTGTACTTCCTCTTACTGAGGTCTTGGAGAGGGTCTATCCTTCGAATGTTGGTGAGCAGGGACGTATTAAAATACAGGCAGAGGTTGGAAACTAAAGCACTTACATGATTCAGCAATGTCACAATTATGTGCTTTCAAATCGTTCTATTCATTTCAAAGTAGAGCTGTCAGGGGTGCTGAAAGGGCAGCGGAAATATATGTGAAGGTATTAGCATTATTTGGTGAAACTAACATGATGATAGGAAGACATGCACACACTAAACTCCAAAAAAAGTAAACAAAACATAATTACTACGTTTTATTTTGTGCTCATGTATTAATCAAATTGCTACTTTTTTATACACTTAATAAATGTGCAAAAATGTATTAAAAAATCAGAAATAGTTTATACTGGTGCAGAAAATTATTCAAACAAGCTGAAAAACTCCCACTGAGAAACACAGAAACAGCAACAGGAAATGGAATTTAAAAGACAGATTAAAGAAACACTGTAGCATTATGTATACATAGCTGTATTCCTAATGCTACATTTCTAAAGTGTGGCTGTCTAGTTCATGGCCCCCCAGGTTTTAAAAAAATCATAATAAAATAAATTAAAATAAAACAAATTACTCACCTTTTCTCTAGCACCAAGTCTCACTTGAGGCCTTCTCCTCGGCTGATGTTCAGGAAAATGTTCCAATCCAGTGCTCCTCATAGTGGAACTTTGAGGGCCTTAGACACATTGAATACAATGGTTCTCTATTGTAGACTGTGATGACACTGCACATGCACGCATGATGTCATGGTATGTTACTATATGAGACTCTGGAATTAAGGTTCTTGGCTCTCCTACCCAGAAAGCTTGAAGGTGTGGCTTGAAGCCATGATACCAAGCCTTCTAATAAGTAAAACAAAGAGATTTGGGCGGTAGGAGGGATGGGGAGGCAGAACTGCAGGCAATATAGCAACTTGAATAAGATGAGGTTGTTAAAGCGCCTCTAGTGTTACTTCAAGCAACTGGCTCATCTTTCTCCTGTCCTATTTTCACACCTGTAGCTACTTTCTACCAGCCACAGACTACTTTCTAAACTATTTGTCTCTACTTGCAGCAAGTACTTGCTGTTAAACATCAGTCAATTTTACAACAGCTACTGCTACTAATAAAAAGGTTGCCAACAGCTTCATAATTCTTTAAAGGAAGCACTTAGCTACTGATTCCAACCCTATTGCATCATTAACGGGTTGCTGTTTAGCCCACAGACTGGTTAATTAATGGCACATGTGCAATCTCACTGTTGGTAAAGTAGCAACTCCGATCCTCAGTTTCCATTTCCATTGATGAATGTAGGACTAGTTTGGTGTATCTTATATCACTGTTACTTTGAACTCTTTAAGACAGGAAAAATATCATGCTTTTTACTTTCTGATACCGCGAATCAGACTAACAAATGTCATGGCTCTGTGAGCGTAAAGGTGGAATAGTGGTTGATGGGAGATACATCAGACCTGATTTGCTAAACAGCAACCAGAGGATTTTTCAGTTAAATGCCCCAGGGAGAGATGTTAAAGTTTGCAATATGCATAGCTGATGCTCTGCAAAACATGGTATGGGTCCCTGGGGCGGAGTATTTGGAGAGCAGGGTGGGCCAATGCTCCAACAGCACTAGTTGCTGTATAACAGACCACAGCTTGGATCTGATTTTAAGAGTTAACTAATTGGCACTCACCTGTAGCTACTCAATTAGTAGACAGGCCTTTAAAAGAAGAGAGCAGCCTGCTGCAGAGTGAGGGAGAAAAAGACAGCTAGGAGAGATTGTGTTTATTGCAAAGACATTGCTTTTGTTTGGAAAATTGGTAAGTGGGAAAGCCACCCAATTGCAGATAGCAATTACTGTCTAGTAAGAGCTCAAGTAAGAGCAAGGGATTTTGTTTGTTTTTGTTATTATTTAAAGTACCTGCTTTCTTACTGAATAAAAAGGAAAACTGAGCTAAGGGTGTCCTGGACTTTGTATACCCTAGAAGGCTGTGGTTACTGCAAGATCGGTGACAATCCTACCTGTAAAAGAGGTGGTTTGTTACAGCTCTTTTAAAAATTAAAATAAACCAATTTATTTAACAGGGTGAATCTTGCACTACTTTTATGTGTACTATTAAATCAAGTCAATTATTTCTTGTAAGTTGTTGTGGAAATAAGGTCTGCACATATTTCCTAGTTAGTGAAAATGTCTATTTACTCATTCCACGATATACATTATAAAGCTATACACACATATTTTAACCAAGATGGCTGCTAGAGGCTTCTAACCCCTTCCCCCCCCTCTCCCTTTAACACCGACTAACTACCTCGTGCAGCAAGATGGCGCCGGGAAACCGTGGGAGACCCTCATGGTCCTGGTGACATCACCCTCAGTAGGCAGAGCATTAGGAAGACCACTTAACACCTAACCAATTATTGATGTATTATCCCATGTTATCTCTGACAATGCTTATGATGTAATTTTGCTTTAAAAGGGACCTGCTGTCCCCTCTGAATAAACATTCCTCAAGTTATTCAACAACCTTGAATCTGTGTCTGGTGTGAATTACTTCAGGGAGCGTGCACGCATTGTTTCATTGATTTGGCCAGGGGCAGATACACAAAGAAATAATCAATACCTTGATTGATTTTTCCATTTCATAAGTTATATTTTTTAGTCTTATATCTGTCTGACTTATTTTTGAAGTTCTTCTACTTTTTTTTCAGTCTTGTCCTTAAATCTGAATTTTACCATAAAAATTACCTAATTTTCTAACATGACAGGAGGCTTCGTATTTGCTTAAGTCTCTCTTTACTAGAATTCCACAGCAGCACAAAAAAACAACCAATCAGAAAAACGTTAGGTACTATAAAACTCCCCTCCCCATGCATCATTCCCTCTTTCTTTGCTGCTCCGCAGTCAGTACAGGTCAGAGTACCACTGCCTCCTGCTTCTAGGGTTGCTTTGGGATTTAGTATGACTTATTTAGGATTTATATTTAATATATTTAGTTATCATGCTATAGATTTATTATTTATATATTATATATCTATTATATTTATTATATTTAGCTATCATGTTATATGTTTATTATTTATATATTATTTATATTGTATTTAGTCATATATTTATTTATTTTGATATCATATTATATTTATGTATGTTTTATGTTTATGACTTTTAATTATATCTTTTATATTTTGTATCACATTATATATTTCTTATTTATATATTATATATTTTGTTCTTCATCATATATATATATTTATATTATATTTGCTTCGAGATTACTGCCCATTTTTTACTTGCTTCCCCTGTCCTTTGGGGATGTTTTCCCTTCCATGTGGTGGTTTTAGTGGGGTCCCTGGGGATTCATTGTGGTTTTCCTCCCCCCCCCCCTTATCTCACTACCAAGCGCCATTCTATTAGCCCCCCCCGCGGATCACGGGGGCTGCGCTCGGGGAGTCAAAAGACTAGCCATTTGGCTGCCTCCTTGGACTCCCCGAGCTCCAGTGTGAGCCTGCTGCGCCCGGGGTTTTCTCGCGGTCGGACGTAAGTACATGGTGGCGGGGCCCGCTCACCCACATGGCCGCCTCGGTCAGCTTCTTCAGAGAGCCGCATGCATCCGACCAGACACGGTGATCGGACTGAAGTTGTCTTCCCACACTGTCTTTCTGGCTACGCATCTGCTCATTGGCTTAACATATAAAGTAGCAGTATCTTGCTTCTGGGGGTTTAATGTACGTTTTCAATATACATTTAATGCTTCTCCATATCCTGTATAATTAATCCGTTTTGACGGTTACACGGCTCATACAGAACCAGTTTGACAGTGAGATCAGGGGTCACTTGGATTTGTTATAAATCCAAGTATGTGATAACCTTTATATTGCACAATTAATCATATGTTCTTCTTAGGTGCATATCATGGTGCATCAGTATATATGTTTCTGACCCATCTATGGAGTCAGAGATGAGACTACTTTAGGATGATATTCACTGTCCATGGCAAATATAAAAGCTAAACAGACCTGGCTCTGGCTCAAAATGGTATGCGAGACCAGTCTATGCTGACACTAATTCAATCCTATTAGGTTCTGTGGCTAGTAGAGTTGGAAGGTGGTCCCTTCCAAGCTCAATAAGAGGGTGCATTGAGTTGGCAATTGTTTTGCCCTACTCCTAAATATACCATGGCTACAATAACCTTCAGGTGGCATGCTGATGATGCATAATTTTGATGAAGAAATCTTAAACAGATCTGCATGTTCATGTGCATAACCTATTCACAGTTAAAATGAATCGCTCAGTATATCATTATTTAATTAATATTAATTAATGGACACTATATGGAACATTTTCAGCCTATATCCATTACAGTTGGAATACCACTATTTGCCTGCTGGGAATTTAGGGACTACTAGTACCAACTATATGTTATTAACACAGTATTACGCTGTCTAATAGGGTTGGCGCCGGGGGATACTATGTCACAGGATCGACAAAGATTGACAAATATTTAAGGGACTCTGCCAAACGCAGGGGGTCCCTTATTACTCATTTAGACGCAACCCAGGATTGGCCTGCTCTGTCTGTGCCCCTTTGATTGGCCTACTCTGTCTGTGCCCCATTGATTGGCATGCTATGTCTGTGCCCCACTTAATGGCCTGCTAGGTCTGTGCCCATTTGATTGACCTGCTATGTCTATGCCCTTCTGACTGGCCTGCTCTATATGTGCCCTTTGTTCGGTCTGAGCTATCTGTGCCCAAAACTCCTTTTGGCCGTGGGCCTCTGAGGATTTCACTGAGGAAAGCCCAGGACCCACTATTGACATGGATATAGATGGGTACCCAGGCAAGCACTGCTGCTTTACTATCCAAGAGGACACCAGTATACGGGCACCTCAATATGTTTGGAAGGGTGAAGGCCCTAAACCTCATGCCCTGAAGGGCAAGGTTTTCTTATGAGGATCCCCGGGTGCACCAACCCGGTGGCAGCACATTTCCAAAGAGAATTTCGCTCAAGCAGGGACCAGTGCTCAAACGCCAACAGGGGAGCATGGTTGCCTTCCTTTCAACAACTAACCATTTAGCTGCCTTCCCGGTGTTCATCTTAGGTATTGGTAGTTAGTCCTATGTCAGGTTTAGCTCCTGACCCTTTCAGTTGGGTTTACTTGGCTTGCTGTTCCGATCTGCTATTTACCTTCTCTCTGAGGTTATCTACATTATTTGTCGGTTCTTGGTTTTCAAGCCTTCCTATTGTCCAATGGTTCGGGTCGCCGAGAGGCCTGTCTTGACCATCTCTGACCTCCCGGACTCTCGTGGATTGCGGAGAACGTCTCCAGCTTTTCTCAGGCTACCGACGGTCATCCTGGACCTGAAGGTTGCATGCTCTCATCATACCTTTCTGTTATTAAGGATGGACACGGCCCGAGGTTGTATACTATTCCATCTTTTATCGGTCTGGTTTATTAACAGGTTATTCCCTCTCAGGTGAGCGATTAAGAGAGAGGTCTAGGGGTCAGAGAGAGACCTACCTCGGGATCTCAGTCTTATGCTGATACCCCTGCAGTCTCTAAGGGACTCTGGTTTGGATGACAAGAGGATGCGGTTCCGAGAATGATATTTTATTTTCACGAACAGAGAGCGAACCCCTATACGGAACCTGACACTGATTCGTTATTAGAGGGCGCGGCCCTCCCTCAAC
The DNA here is from genome assembly GCA_933207985.1 of Pelobates cultripes. Classification (NCBI taxonomy): domain Eukaryota; kingdom Metazoa; phylum Chordata; class Amphibia; order Anura; family Pelobatidae; genus Pelobates; species Pelobates cultripes. Next base: position 253,853,416 of record OW240912.1, on the reverse strand, counting down.
CTCAACCCGATACTGAGTTGGATACAGAGGACATGTTTTGAGTGACACATTCTCGTAGAGGGAACCGGTCACGGATGTAGACTCTACTATTTGGTTATTAACGGACGGAACGCTGACACAGAGTTTGGTCACATTATTAGAGGGCGCAGCTCTCTCATACACTCAACACACAACGGTGCCTTCCATTTGTTCATCCTGTATAGGACAAGGATGACTGCATAGAGGGGCTTCCCTCCTGCATTCTATTAGACCCAACGACCGTACTACCGATTTCATTATTGAGGGCTGCCTGATAATGCAGGATGTACATATTTAGACTGGATCCCTCTTTTTCACATCCTCTAATGGAGCTACTGGATCTGGACCACTGTACCACACGCAAGAAATACTCACAGAGGTATAACGGGGGAGACTCGCGCTTATTTACACACACTCTTGGAGATGGTACGGCTAACGGATGAGCCTCAGGTATTACAAGAGTGCAGGTTTTAGTATAATCTGTTCTATATAAAACAGACAATTGCATTCTGTTTTAGATATCCGGACTATTGCAAGCAAACTGCGCAGTTTCTCCCATATCAAGATGGCATGAGTTACTGAGACCTTCATGGAGCAAACGGGCACTGCCTTGCTCAGGTAACAAGACTAGGGAAGGCCCACTACCCAGTCTTCAGCTACATCGTACGCATGGATTGCATGGAAAGACCGGAAACCCCGGTTGACTTGAGTTCCCTGGTCATTACAATCTTGAGATAAGATGACAGGACTGCCCCTACTCCTCTGAGGGCAGTCTGGAGAACATGGTTTGGAGATGGAGGGCCCTCCGTCTATACTTTATATCCCTCATGGGAGAAGTCTTGGGTTGGGTTCTCGCTAACACACCTTTTCTACTACCATCAAGAAGACCTACAAGACTCTATGGAAAAACCCGGTGTGTCCCGACTCCTACACGGACATCAAAGTCAGGTCGCAACCTACCACTGGAGTATGGCTCAGGATGTGTAGCAGACTCAAACAGGGCTACCAACATTCTCAAAGGGGACAACACATGATTCGGATGGTTGAAGCTATACCCTTATTTTTTGTTATATCTGCTCGCTGGAGTCACCAGTCGTGAGCGAAGAGAATTTACGCCTTGCCTGCGTATTGGAGACGCTATGTGTTCGGGGAACTCTAAGCTAAGAAGGGAGGTATCCCTCTATAGGGAGACCTTGACTTCGGTTATCGAACTCACATTCCTGGGTCTCTTGACCTAGGGCCTACTCGGGGAGATACGCGCCCGGACAGTCAGCGGTACAGGGACCTGGGGGTCTCACTATATTATACCCTATCTTGTAGGTGGCGTGTGGACCAGGAATCCCTACACAAATTTTTACAGGTCTGGCATGGAACAGGATCGTACTACGGGTAATGATTACTTCACTCTCTCGCTAGCACGTGAGGACTCTTCGTGGTTATACAGGTCCCAATCACCATTGGATCCGTACATCTTAGACGATGACATATCTGGATGGAAATCTCAACTCTGGTTTACGTTTCCCATCCCTTTGAATATTTCTGGGATCCACTATTCCCAGAATAGTCGGCCACCATTCCACCACACAAGTTCAGTCGGGGACTCTGATTAGACATCCTTTTGGAGTCTTTTCTCTACCGCAGCCGAGGATTACACAGTCCAATTGGAATATTGGAATCACTTAGGATACGGCTAGTTTGACCACACTCTTACCTACATAATACATTTATTCTCGGATGAGACATCTCACCGGGTAGGCCAGGAAGGAACGAAAGATCCTACTCGGTTCTTTTACAGAATTGGTTGTGGACTTAGGCGCATTCCTTAAGATTGGAGATCTACCTGCAAGGCCACATCGCCGGATGACCTTGGCACGATCGGAGGAGCCACCTTACACATCAAGAGTTGAGACATATTGCTGGTTTCTTCTTGCAGCCCTAAGTCCGTAAATGACCCATTTTACAACTACAGGAAATTGGCTAATAGGTCAGCTTGGCAGCTCATGGACCGACTGCTATGAAACAGGTCACAACCCCACAGACAATGGATCTATCAGCGGATGGTGTTTTTTCCGTATTTGGGATGCTTCGTCAACTGACATCTTCATGATCTGTCTAGTGTCTTTATTGCAGTTGGAAAGTCCATTTAGGATTGCTCTGATATCCCCTGGAATAGGTACCAGCGAAACAAACAGTGCTGGATTTGTTGACTGAGCTTTAAAAGAGCAAATACGAAGAGTCCTGTCATGTTATAAAATTGTAGATTATGCTAGCTTTAGTGTACCTATAATCTTAATTTTATTAATGACAGGAGGTGAGTATTTCCCACCCGTTCTTATCCCTCCCTTGTTTACCTGTCACTTGTTTCTTATGTTTGTTTTCATAAGTAGGGTTGGAATATCTACATATTAAGGTAATTTTGGTTGCTACATTGGGTACCTACATGTTTATTCAGAGTACATTTCATGGGATAATCAACCTGTTCGATTCTGTTTTTCTCTCGTTTCAGTTTACAGTCCATCAACGCTATCTGATTTGGCAGTTCTTCTCGGATGGTGGACATTGTTGTCTTCATTGTATCTAGGACTTCATTTCTTCCCCATTATGTTTTCTGCTTTTATTCTGTTTTTGTTGCAGCTTGAAAGAGGAAATGATGCATGGGAGGGTAGTTTTATAGTACCTAACTTTTTTCTGATTGGTTGTTTTTCTGTGCTGCTGTGGAGTTCTAGTAAAGAGAGACTTAAGCAAATACTCGCCTCCTGTCATTAATAAAATTAAGATTATAGGTATACTAAAGCTAGCATAATTTACAATTTTACCTAACTCCATCCCATTTTCTTTCTCTTACTTTTTAGCTTTTTTCTCTTTTCTTATCCCATAGAACATTTGCATCATTTGTTTGATTTCAGTGTAGTTTTAAATTTATCTTTAAATATAGCACAGTTACAATTAATTTTGAAGTACACTGTCCAATCATGTAAAATCAGTTAATGCCTCTACTCCTACTTTTTAGCATGTTATGAAAAAGGCAACAGTATAAACCATAGTGTCCTCATTAACGCATCAAAGCACCCTTGTCCTCAGACAAAGCAAAGTAATAGCACTTAAGTAAACATTAAAGGGAATTTATAATTATTTCAATTTATTAAATTCATATTTTCATTAAAATGAAGTCTAAAGAACACTGTAATATTCTGTTTTATATAAACCCCCTCTGACATAGAGGCCCATGTTTTTTATTTCTGCAATCAATAAAAATCCACAAAAAGTAGATATAAATGTATTTGTGCTATAGGATATAAACAAAAATGCTCCTTTACTCCTTTTACTCCTTTTACTTTAGGCACTGGAGCTAACCAGCCCATCAAGCATTTATTAGTCAGAAGTCCTGGTCAGAAGCATAAATTGCACATTTTTGTACAATGTGACATTTATATACTTTTGTTTATACTTACTTTGAACTGTTGACCTACGTAGACCACATATAAGACATCACATGATTTAAGCTAGAAAGCTAACTTCCTGCGTTTCACTTTAGTGCACCAACACATGCTGAAACTCTCTGACCACGGGTTGATGAAATTACTGTGCACAGTGTGACCAAATCTATTGGTGTGTTTGGGCTGCTGCTTGGCAACATTCTTCAAATTTGGGAATGTCCAAGACAGGTAAGAGGTATGTGGCTGAGCCCACAAGTTTGCTATGACAGCTACTGAGGATATAAAGTAGGTCATTGCATCTCAATTTCATGTGTTAGAAGCAGGAAAAATAGGCAAACGAAAAGATCTGAATGACAAGGGTCAAATAGTGATGGCTAGACAACTGGGATATAGCTTCTCCAAAAGTATCTCCAAAAAAAGTCTTGTGAGTATTCCTAGTCTGTAGTGGTTAGTACTTACCAAAAGTGGTGCAAGGAAGTCCAACCGGGGAACCAGCATCAGGGTCATGGGGGTTCAAGATGCAAGTGGGTATGAAGGCTAGCCAATCTGGTCTCATAACGCCAAAGAGTTACTGTAGCTCAAACTGCTGAAAACTTAATGTTGTCCATGATAAAAAGGTGTCAGAGCTCCCAGTGCAATGAACAATTTTGAAGAAGACAGGCTGGTGGAGGCAGTGTTATGCTCTGGGCAATATTCTCCTGGGAAACGTTAGGTCCTGTCATTCATGTGGATGTTACTTGAACACGTGCTACTACCTAGAGATTGTTGCAGAGCACATACAAACCTTCATGGCAGTGGTCTCTTTCAGCAGGATAATGCACCCTGCAACACTGCAAAATTTGTTCAGGAATAGTTTGAGGAACATGACAAAGATTTCAAGGTGTTGCCTCGGCCTACAAATAATTTAGATTTCAATACTATTGAGCATCTGTGGGATGTGCTGGAGTAACCAATCGATCCATGGAGGCCCCAGCATGAGGCTTGCAGGACTTAAAGGATCTGCTGCTAATTTCCTGGTGGCAAATATCACAGGGCATGTTCAAAGGTCTTGTGGAGTCCAGGCCTCAATGCTTCAGAGTTGTTTTGTCAGCACAGGGGAGATCTACATAACATTTAGGCAGGTGATTAATGATGTGGCTGATCAGAGTGCAATTCTCCAGTTTTGTGTCCTCCATCAACCTCCTGGAATACCTTAGAGTTATAGTAATGGATGTCAGCATATGTCATGACCAGGGTCAGAACTGGGGAAAAAATAAGCCCTCTGTGAGAATGAGCCAGAGAGTCAGGTGTTTTGTCATCATCCTTTCTTACATTTTTCCAGGAAGGGGGACATTTTAAGCCCTGATGGTCTGGTGGGGGTGAGTGACTGTTGCCTCCTAACGCTGCAGGCTGAAATCACTCCTCTCGTGCGTTCCGGCACTGTGCTGTGTCTTAACATCGCAGTGGTAACCTACGGCAATGCTCAGATCTGCCGACTTGTCAGAGGAACATTCAGCCTCCTCTCCCCTCACTCTTGTGCCATTATGTTGGTCAGGGAGATCCTTGATCTCCCCACTGGCCTGCGAAGGCACACAGCAAGGACGCTGCTTTTGCATGGGCTGGCAGAGGAAGTAATTTGATCCAGTCCAGGCCTCGTCATGATATTATAAATTAGTAATAGCTTAGACCTTCCTTCATTGTGCAATTGTAAGTGTTTAAATAACATTGATATGTACATGTTGAACTTTTTAATAAAACTTATGAAATGTTTAAATAAAAAAAATTCATCTTAACAAAGAGCTTTACAGATTAAATTAGTTCACATGCATTATTTCAGCCACAAAGCAAATTACTTCATTATACTGTAAGGCTAATGAAGCCCTAAATGTACTGTTTTATATTTGTAATATAGCAGGGTTAAGGATCATAAATTGCTAACTAAAAGATTATGCTTTGAACCTGATCTGAAATCTTCCAATATTACTCTGTTAGAAGAAAAAAATCTGCACACAGTGACTAAGATCATTTAAGGTCATTACATGTGGACTTCTGAATTCTGAGTAATGCTAGTCCTAACTTGGAACAATTTGTATGAATAGCCTTTTCTTTTCTTGACAAGTGTACTCAATCAGCTAGAACACACACAAACAAGAATACAAAATAAAATTACTACATTTAGACCTCAAAAAACCTACAAGCTTAACGCACAAAAAAAAATGTTTATTTCCATATAGCAATAAACATCTTCTTGTTGTTTTATGCATGTTTAACATTATTTGCCAACAGCATGACTAAAGTGGACAAAAACCATTACTGATAAACAGAACACATGATTGATCATTACCATTACATTAAGGGTTGCCAGAGTACAGCTCTTAGTTGAAGGTAATAATTTTGTTTATGACATATAACATAAAAGAACTATACATTTGTGGAACAATTTTTATTTTACCTGAAAAACACAATTCGAAGGAAAATAGCCTTCTAGTTACTTTCCACCAATATATTTATACAACTTTTGCAGATATTAGTGTGAAACAAGCTCCAGACAGGATCTCTTGTAGTACAAAATGATTTATTTTAATGAGTGCTAGCTACATGCTATAAAAAATCAGTTTATTGCAGACAACATAAATGCATACAGGTGATCCTCACTTACTGACTAAGTCGTAAAACAAATTGGTTGGTAAGTCCCCCGACCAATTTGTTATACGACTTAGTCGTGAATTTCCCTGAATAGAGACCAGCTCAGTGCAGGGAATCCCTCAAATCTATGTTTGGGGGTAATTCCCTGAACATAGGCAAGAGCACAAGAGCAGGGAACCCCTCAAATCTATGTTCATGGGAACATAGACCAGCTCTCTAACGTGGGGAATCCCTCGAATCCCAGCTCTAGAGAGCTGGCCGTATGTCTAAGCCATCATTATGCTGGTAGGTCACAAAGTGAGGACTGCCTGTAATGTAACTTTAGCTCGCAGATACTGATTGTTCTACTCTAGGGATGACTTGTCAGCAAATGACTCATTAGTTTGAACTAGTTATAATAACATTACCCTTTTCACTAACAACCTCATATATATTTACAAGGACACTAAAGTTACCAAGACCACTTCATCTCAATGAAGTGGTCTGGCTGCAGTGGTCTTGTCCTTTTAACCCTGCAATGTCAAAAACTGAAGTAAAAAAAAAAATGCAATTGTTAAGTGCTTGTCTCTCACATGATGCGAACGCCCATAGGAAAGCATTTAATACAATACTTTCTTATGGAAATGCTTGGAAGTATTTAATAATAATTAATAAAACTATGACATTTCTCAATAAAATCATTCAAAAACTGCCCTGATAACAGCTTTACCATTATCTATATTTTAGAGTACATGATATTTTATCATACTAAAACAACATAACAAATGCAATGTATGAAAGCTATTTTGGCATGCCAGCTCATCTCTTTTTTTTTCTTAAATATCTCCTGAGGCATTTCTACAAGGTACAAAACAATATATTTTAAACCTTTTGCTACCAAGCTCATTTTGTTAAAAAAGACAAAACACATAATATTTCTTTGAAACCATGGCATGGTATAGATAACCAACACAAAAACATAGTGTTCATCAATTATTTTGTATAAAGATTTGTTTTCATTGATATTAAAAAGAAATGCAATTTCTATACATGCACACTATTTTATAATTCTTATTAATTTAACTTTGACTGTAACATTGCAGAACACTGCCTGCAAAGACAGTTTTACAGATATTGTGGCATTATTTATTTTTAGCTTTGGAAGGTGTCAGACAAGGACAACATATAGTAGAAAATACTACATTCTCACATGTAATATATGTGAGAAAAATACATAAATGAAGACGGTCAAATACCCTACTAGCTATATGTGTAAGGAACCTGATAGGATGTATTTGAATGAATATTCCTAAAATACTGGACAGTTCTAGCTTATGGAATAGAGTACTCAGTCTTCTCTGAGCCCACCAAATCACTGGACTCTATAATGCATTCTTACATTTGACCTACAAAATGTTGGTGTAGAATTTGGATGAAGATGGCAGGAATAATTTACATTCCCTCTGGACAGAGGCAAAGGGAGAGAATGCAACCCTCTAAAAAATCTGTTCTAGTGACCAGTGATAGAGCAAAAAGGATGCTAATTGGGAGTTCATGGACTACAGTTTCATTGCTTTGCAATCCAAGAGAAAAGATATGCATGTTGTGAAAATAAAAAAATGTTTAACTAAAACATAAAGCAATGTGCACATCTCATTTAACTACATAATGTAATAACTCATATGCAACTGATGAGTATTTGCAAATAATGTGGCTCTTACTGACTGCATTTTCAATAAGTAACTGCTTTGTGAACCAGACATCCCACCGATTTAGCTTTATTGCTTCAAAATACATTGGTTAGTCGCACAACCAAACTAGATGAACAAAACATGCAATTCTATTTACTAGACTTCATTTATATTTTATAGCTTAGTAAAGTGATACATCTTGCTGTTGCATTCTGTTATTTTGCCACAAGAAACTATCGGTTTTGTTTCTTTGAAGTTTAAAAACAGTGTTATGTTCAAGAAGAACAGCAATTTGTAAAGCCTATTAAGTACCATAAAATAAAGTCACTGTAAGCCAAAAATCTTTCAGCTTTTATTCCAAGCCTTTTTTCCCTTTAGAGCATTTAATTGAATCTATCTGTTAATGAGCATCAATCAAAATTGCTATATATTTTTAAAATATACCAATTTGCCACTACAAAAGCACTTTCTTCACTATATCCCCAGAAAACATGTTTTAAGGTTGATTTGTATCGCATAAAATAAATTACTCTGCTAAATTCTATCTTTATGATTAGACTATAATAAAATGAATTCAATTGTCCAATGCTATTTCTATAAAGCATAGGCTGTTTTATTTTCAGGAATATATTTGAAATGCACTAAAGCAATAGGTTTCTGCTTGATAGTTTTAAACGTAATATACAACTTTCATGCAGTTTAAAATTTTGATTTGCAATAATCTGATGAGAAAACATTACTCTTATAACTTTAGACAAGGCATTTAAATACCATTTGGTCATACCATGTCATTTGGTTTAAAATATAAAGCAACTGAAATGCAGTCTTAAATTATTTTTCCCAGATTTATCAAGCACAAATGTGCTTTTCCATAGAAATGCCCTAAAAGGGACCAATCACAGCATTCATCTAAACCTTCCATATTTTGTCCCATCTGTTGTGCCTTGATAAATATAGCCGTCTGTGTCTTTAGTTACTAGAGTCCATTGTGTAAGCATGTACTTGGTGCCATTCCTAGATTAAGTTAATTTTCACATTAGCAAACCCACAGTCAGAAATTTTTGAAGGGAGATGGTGCGGACATCTGAAGTACAGATAAAAAAATTTCGACAAATAACTTAGCATACATTTAAATGATCCAACTATTGGTCTCACCTGCCTAATATTGTGCATGATTCTCTTGTGCTGTTAAAACAGCTCTGATGTGTCAAGGTATGGACTCAACAAGACCTCTGAACATGCCCTGCGGTACCTGGCACCAAGACATTAGCAGCAGATCCCTTAAGTTCTGCAGGTTACAAGGTGGGGCCTCAATGGATCAGATTTGTTGTTCCAGCACATCCCACAAATGCTCAATCAGATTGCGATATGGGGAATTTGTAGGCCAAGGACTCTTTGTCATGTTCCTCAAACCCTTCCTGAACATTTTTTGTAGTGTGGTAGACTGCTTTATCCTGCTGAAAGATGCCACTGTGGTATTAATGTTTAGGCAAAAAAAAAAAAAAATTCACCAGGCACTCAAAGTGTCAAAGCCACATGCAGATTTAATGGAATAAATCCATTGTTCCATTAAATCTGCCTGCGGCTTTGACACTTTGAGTGCTTGGCGAACTTTTTTGTTGCCTTAACGTGATGGGATTGCTGATCCTGCTCCGGAGCACCAGTGGCTGCTGGGATTGAGTGCGGTTACTATAATCACTTTTGCAATGTGGTTTTAATGTTGTGACTGATCAGTGTATAGTTGGACAGCATTCATTGCTGAGTGTGTTAGAAGACACACTCTTCAAATTTATTGCCATCCAAATGTAAACAAGATTTACACAAGTACAGTTCTAGAGTAAGTTGTAGTGGGTATGGTGCCTAAATCCCCTTTAAAGATCCCTTTTACAATGATATTTCTTAAAGACTAATTGCATTAAAAATACTGAAGGGGAAAGGTACATTATTTTACTGCTACCAGAAATTGGCTACACACTCTTGAGGAAAAAAATGAAAAGTCTTAGCATTACACTTACTTGAAGCATGGCAATTTTGTGTCTAGATTGCTGTTCAGAAGAACACAAGTACACTTGTGCAAATTTAGGCTTATCCTTTATATACATATTGTAGGAATGAAAAGATTTAGACACTAAATAGTATCCAGGGGCTAAAGTAGTATAAAAGCAAAAATACACATTTTCTCACATACAGTAGATATGACAAAAACAGATAAATAAAATATTCAAATAGTCTGCTCATAAGTATCTGTAATGGCCCTGAAGACATTACTAGCAGCACAGCTTACTAAAATGGCAACAGAATGGGCAGACTATCTGTATTTGAGCATAGTGCCTATATATAATAGCTACAGCTAAATTATGTATTTGTAAAATAAAGACATTTTAAAAAAAAGTTTTCTAGAAATCTGTCATGCTAATGTAATACTAAGTGGCATACAAGGTATATGGGAGTCTCCCTGACTGAAGAAATTATATGATATTTTACATTTTCTTTACTGTCTGCAAAGTGAGAGAAAGGCTGTTGTTTGAGCCCATTTGCTGACAATAAATGGGTTGAATGGGTTCATGGCATAGAAATGTTCTTAGAGTGTAAATCTGGATTTAGGACTTCATTCTGCAAAGCTTTGCCAAGCAAATCAAAGTAAAAGCATGTATTTACTATTCTGGTAGTGAAAGGGTTAAGGGGGAAAACTTGGAGAAATTTAGCAAATGTAAAAAAAAACAAATTCCAGAAGTTATTCTTACCTTTTGTTTGATTATCATGTCATTAATTTCTTCCACATCGCCCACTGTCACTATCTGAGCTTTTATCACACGGTCGAGTAAAGTAAGCCAATCTGTTAGCTCTCCGCAAGACTTGTTGAATTCAGCCAGTGCTGGCACCTCCAACAGGAGTGAAGATGGCATTTCTGAAACAGTTGTTCCTGCTGTTACTAGTTTTTGAGTTTCCAGGAAAGCAAAATCTGTAAAATAAAACACATGGTCCCAATTTTTTAACTATGTACCAGATATTTTTTTTTATTAATTTGATGTTTAAAACAGGCTTACACCCTATGATTACCCATCCAATTCTTTATTGCATCAGAGCAATTTTGTTGCATATGCGTCTTTTTGTTAAGTATGTTCCAGATATGCGAGCAAAGTTATTGTTTTTATTACGCACACCTTGTCTTCACCAAAATGTACTTTTGTGACCCTGCCATGAATGCACGATTATAAGAACAATCACACTTTGTAATCTGACACATTATTGGAGAATTATTCCTTAATTCAGCAATTTAAATCTGAATGGCAAAACTAAGGCTAAATTAACTAATTTGGAATAATTCTTCCTCTCAATTAAAGACGCGGCTAGGGTATTTTATCCTCGCTTTTGCCATTTGGATTACTTAAGAGTTTATTGAATAACCCAGATGATTTTTGTCCATTTCAACCAGCAATTTTTAGGCCTATTCCTGTCTATTAGCAATAATAAACAAAGATATTATTCTTGGTAAAAAATAAAAAAAAATTATGTGTACGTATACTGCCATGAAAAAATATATTTACATATTGTTTAAAAACATTAGAATCTGTTGGCAATTGGTTTCCTTTTTTTTAATAAGAGTAATACTAACCAAACAAATGAACTAATAAATCTCATAACGACACATATTTTGTAAGTTGTTTATTTATCTCCAATCTCTTTCCTACTAAATTTCATCAGCAACTGTTGTTTTCTCAGGATAGACCCTGGGGGCGCAACATCAGGCTGACCAGAAGGAGGGAAGCGCACTGCGCTCCCCTCCAGCCGGTTACTACTTGTAGTATGGCCGAGTGCAGCCCAGATCTATCCGCCCGCGGAGTCTAGCCTCCTACTGCCCGCCCACCTCCTACCCTGGTGTCTGCCGCAGTCTGTGTGGAGGGGGCGGGGATGTGAATTACATCATATCCCTGCTCCCTGTATACCACACAGCGCAGCTGGCACCCAGTGATGGGGCTGGGCTGCTCGCCAGGACTCCACAGATCCGGCAAGAATGCACCCCATGGACCAGATTTAACAGATGTAAGTATGTATGTATGTATGTCTCTGTATGTATGTATGTATGTCTCTGTATGCATGTATGTCTCTGCCAGTATGTCTCTGACTGTATGTGTCTGTGTTTGTATGTCTCTGTATGATTATTTCTGTGTTTGTATGACAGTGTACCTGTATGATTTTGACTGTGTGACTGAAAAATTATGCCTGTGGCTCGGGAGGAAATAGACACAGGTGAAGATGCATTTTTCTTTTTTTAAAGGAGGGTGGGGGACGCCAAAATGCATCTTCGCCTGTGTAACTAAAAATCCTAGCACCGGCCCTGATTAGAATGCACCACATCCCTTATTTTTGATCCAAGAGAGAATATTTGTGCCTTTAATAAATAAATAAATAAATAATTAGGCTGTGGAGTGGTTGAGTGCCATCAGTAATATAAATGTATCAGCATTACCAATCTCAATCAAGCATAAGAAGATTTCATAGAAATGTAAAAAAAAATATAATAATTAATAGGATGATTTGAATTCTGCAATGTATTATGTAGTACAGGTGCCTGACTTTAGATATGTAACTATACTAACCTTGTATATGTACTCTATTATAAATGTATGCTTTATCATACTGGTACTTCAAAATGTATATTTATATCACCAGAAAATCATCTTGCGAGTCCTGGGAATGGTAGGGAATGTAGGGAAGGCTTAATGTATTTTGTTTAGATTATTGGCCTTATAAAATGAAACAAATATTTATATGTATACAAGTTAACATCAGTGTATCAAACCAAATAAACACAAACAGACAGAGAGAGACAGACACACAGGCAGACAGACAGATGATAGATGATAGATAGATAAATAGATAGATGAACAAACAGAAAAATACAAATATTCCTTTAAACATTTGAAACAAAATAGGTTTTACTAGGGGGCAGAGCCTGACCTCCGAGCGGTTGCATGAGCTCCTCTCAATTTGGCTGATTTAGGGTTGTTAATCCAGGCCATTGAGCTTAGAGAAGCATTGGCGTGAATCACATCAGTCGGAGATACCCGGAGAAGATAGCAGAGACCTCACTTGAAAGTTTAAGCCACCAGGACCCTGAGATCTACCGCTGCAGCCTATTGGAGACGGGGGCGAGCGAGGGGTGGCCGACCTCCTCGCATCAATGTCTACTATAGAGTACTGCTACTCTATAACCCCTCCCCCCGTGGACCGGTGGGGAATATCCCGGTCCCCACTGGACCTCTACAAGAAGCATTGACTGCACTTACCGAACCCCGGTTGCACAAAATGGCGAAGGCCCATCTAAGTGATTCACAGGGCCTGAACCCAACCGAGAGAATCCATGGCAGCTCCATTGCAAGCATCCTGAAGCGGTTGGACATAATCTTTCAGAGCTTTTGGTTAAAACGTCCGCAACGTGAACAGGCTGCCCTGATAGCACGGCAAAGGAGGAAATGAGGAACACAGTGCCGGGGACAAGAAGGCCCCCTCAGGGCATCGTGACTCAGCAAGCACCCACGCAATCTACTAGTTGCCCACCTGGGCTGAGAGCTACACGAGGCTTAGCCTCCCTGCGTTACCCACACAGATGGTGGATTAAACGCCAACGGTGCCAAGTACCAACTGGCTCCTCCGTAACCCCCCACCAGGGTAAAGACTTGAGTTCCCCGAGCCCTTGAGTATGTGGCCAATTGATGCTGGCTCTCATCCAAGTCTAGGACTGGAGGGGTGCTGCGGTATCCTACATGGACTTAGCTAGTTGCACATCTGTTTTGCTCCCTGTGGGAATTGGATGAACAGGGGAAGGCACTCATCATCGAGATCAAGCTCTTGATTACGTTGGCGGCTGCCATTGTCAATGTAAATTTAAGTTGTGCAGTTTATTCTAAAAAATTCCTTTAGCTTAATTTTAATCTTAAATAGAAAGAGACATAGGGCTATCTTAGGTCGCAGAGGTCTTTAATCTCAGCAATCTGACCTAGCATGTTATTAAGCAATCTTAATAAATAACTCATCGCCAGGTATTGCATATGAGGTTCAGACACTATCATTGCCAAGCCTGATAACTACACCTGTATTCTTGTAAACTTAAATGAGCTTCATGTTTTTTCTTTTTTTTTTTCTTTTTTATTTAATTTGCCTAGACCTTCTTACAAGTTACCTAACTGTTATGTGCTCAATCAACCTAGGCATACCTGACTAGCATGTTATACTCTATTCTTATAAAAAACAAAAATGTGCAAGAAATCTAAATGCAAAGACGTTGTCATAATATGTACGTTACTGCTTTGGTTTGTTCCACTTTCACGGTGTGGCAGACTTGATTTGTTCACTATTTGCACGATAAAATAAAGATTGACAAAGAAAAATTTGTTTTACTATATTTATTTTATAGTAACAAATTACTGGAAAAGTGACATATTCAGTAAGGAGATCTAGAACGTCTCACAGCATGCTTTATTCCCAAAACAACGTTGCACACATCAGAGAAACATGTTTTTCAATAAAGATCTCAGAGACGTTTGGGATTGTTCAGTGGGTTATGAAGTCTCACAGTTCATTCAAGCAAATAAAAAAAACATGGACTGCATTTTTTATTAAATCTAAGGACAATTATGCTAAGTCACTTTGCATGTACCCTAGGAATTAAATATGCACATTGTATCATCATCATTTATTGAGCAGAACTACTAGAAAATGACTTTCCTGTTACTGGTCACTGAAACCAGAACCAGGACTGTCAGCTGGACAAAATATTAGTAGATAATAGATAATTAAATCAAAATTGCCATCAATATGTCGGAATATAGAGAGGGTTCATACGTAGATTCAAGTGATTAAAATAGCCTAAATGGCTCTTCTCCTGTCTAAAGGACTCTTAGACGTAAAGAATCTATTTGAGACTCAGGACTTTAATATAATCAACCATAGTATGTCCATGTCAACAGTAAAAGCGGTTGTGGAATGAGCCTTTAAATTAACTCCTGTAATCTAGATGGAAAAGACAATCAGTCAAGGAGGAACTTTGAATATTGGCTGTATATAAAGTAACACTTGTAGCAAAGCCCGCTGTATCAAAAAAGCTACAATAAGAGTGTAGTTAAGCAATCAGCAATTAAGGATAACAGCATTTAGCTGGATACCAAGTAACATATAATAAAAGGAAAAAAGTCTTCGAAGGTGCATCACAGGTGCATCACAGCACCGAAACGCGCGTCGGGTTGAAGGAGGTTTTTCTCCTTCACTTTCACTCACTTTTTATTTTCACTTCTAGGGCACTATTTCACGATGTGTAGGTAACCAGCACTCTAAGCATGGTTCTACACATTAGCACTATTATTTCCTAATTTTTCACCTTTTCCTCCTGTCACTCCTGATATGCTATCTAGATTGGAATTATCTATTTGATTGAGGAATCTGGACTGGCTCTGTATGTATTTGAGGGGGCAACAGATACTCTTTGTACCCCATAGCGATTTAGGAAACCACTAACTTAAGATTTATCATTTATGACATATTTTGTGATTAATCTACGAATTTTCATGTAGACTTTTTTCCTTTTATTATATGTTACTTGGTATCCAGCTAAATGCTGTTATCCTTAATTGCTGATTGCTTAACTACACTCTTATTGTAGCTTTTTTGATACAGCGGGCTTTGCTACAAGTGTTACTTTATATACAGCCAATATTCAAAGTTCCTCCTTGACTGATTGTCTTTTCCATCTAGATTACAGGAGTTAATTTAAAGGCTCATTCCACAACCGCTTTTACTGTTGACATGGACATACTATGGTTGATTATATTAAAGTCCTGAGTCTCAAATAGATTCTTTACGTCTAAGAGTCCTTTAGACAGGAGAAGAGCCATTTAGGCTATTTTAATCACTTGAATCTACGTATGAACCCTCTCTATATTCCGACATATTGATGGCAATTTTGATTTAATTATCTATTATCTACTAATATTTTGTCCAGCTGACAGTCCTGGTTCTGGTTTCAGTGACCAGTAACAGGAAAGTCATTTCCTAGTACTTCCATTTTGGGGTTATGCCCCTTGACACCACTGGAGTGTCATTTAAAGGTGTGACTGACCACTAGGAGGGTGGTATATTCAAGTCTGGAATAACCACTACCTTTGGCCTAGTCAATTTCTACTACTTTTATTGAGCAGAACTATATTGTACAATGCTGGATATTAAAGTTAGAAAACCATCATATAAATCATGTATTTCAGATTCCTGGACCAGGAAGAAGCCACAGCCATGCATTTGTATTCTATTTATTATACCATGTGCAATATAAAAAAAATTTAATGGTTTGATTTCTTACCTGGGGTACGTCAAGCACAACTCCCTGCCTCCATTACAGACAGTCTCCCTTTCTGCACTAGTTCCGGTGATACAGAGCTTAGTTCATGGACGAGGGGTGATCAGCTGACATTCTCAGGCAATAAGCTCACCTGGTAGCTGAGAGGAGGCATGGAGTGGCAACTAATTCTAAAATAGTTTGTCTACTTTTATTGCACGGTGCCAAGGTACTCCAGAACTACAGTTTTTTATCTTATTGTGGTCCATTACATTTTAGATAAGACATACCCAAGCAGCATGACAAAAGCCACTTTAAAAAGAGTGATCACAGAAAAGGATTGCAGGACACTAGAGAGGAATGACTGCTTGCATAACTTTCCTTCCAAACAAGTAATTTTTTCAAAACTGTAACAATTGGCATAAATATGCAAGAGAGTATAAGTGGCCATTTTGTAAACCCATGGTAGCAACATGATGAGTAGCTCAGGAGGCCACCATTTCATTTCTAGCCAGTAATTCCAAAAGATATCCCTTTAATTGACAAGGAATATGCCTAAATCATAGATTTAACTAAATAGAGATTCATTATTTCCAGAAATTCCTGAAGGGAGATTCCATCACATACATCTGATACCGGTTGGTCACACCATAGCGACCAAAAAATAAACACATTTGTTAGGCCAAGTGCTGAGTGGAAAATGGCCATACACAACTAGAAAGATTAAAGCAGCATGCAGTCCCAGAATTGGGACTTAGGTGGCAGGAGAGTAAATGGGGTGATCCACTTATGTGAACATGTCACACCAGACTGCCTGTCCATCATGCAGTCTGCCCACTGAGGGCTTAGTCTGCAAGGAGCACTGTTTCAATGCTTCCTGGAGGGTCCTAGTGCCCTAAACATATATTGAGTGCTTCTAATGATACACTCGAGCTATAAATGTTGGAGACAATTCCCTAGGGTTCCCAAAAGCTGTACAGTGGGACTAAAGCGGTACGGCAGGACAGGACCTGAAAATCAGGACTGTCCCGCCGAAATCAAGAGGATTGATTGGCATGCTATCAATCACAGTACAAACTGACTCCCACAAATTTGCATATTTAGAGGTGACTAAGTACTTGCACTTAAACCATCACTAAACCACAAAATAGTTCAAAGGCTTTCTCCAGCTTTTTTTCTATAATGGAGGATACTGTTTGGTGTACTGCAAAACATCTGCATGGGCCAGACACTTTGCCCAAAAGACCTCATGCAAAGTAGATCCCAGGATTATTAAAAGAGTACTCCAGTGATACTCTGGGCACCAACATAACATTGCAATTGATACAATTAATTTAATAGATTTTGGCTTTATGATTATGCTGTGCTTTTATTCATAACCTCTTTAGTTTTCCTAAAAAAATGATTAATTCATGTAATTGATCAGTCAACAGCATCAAAGATGCAGTATGGGAATAGAGCCTGCACACCAGACAGAAAGTGCTGTTGAGGTGCATCTAATGAGGTGCTCACACTATGCCGTCTGGGGACAGTTCCCTGGTATCCTCTTTCCGGACCCTGAAAGAGCTGTTAGTTCTTTCGCAATTTACATCGGACTTGGGGCAAACAATTAAAGGGTGTCAAAATCAGAATTAAAGATTTTCTGGACAACAATCAATGCTCAGGTCATCTGCCTCTAGCTGAAATTCCAAATTCAAAAGAAATAGAATTTACTGTGACCATGTTTGAATTTCTATATAGAATATTAACATTACAATAAATAGCAGTTAACTGCATGCTTATACTACCATGTTTATATGAATTATTGATTCCTAAAGCAGCAGAATAACAGCTTATTATATACATTTTCTGTGTCGCAAGAAAAGCATTATTTAACCCCTTAAGGACCAAACTTCTGGAATAAAAGGGAATCATGACATGTCACACATGTCATGTGTCCTTAAGGGGTTAAATTAAAAATCTAATTTATTTTTTGGTGGGAGGTGGTGCATGCATAAATAATAAAAGTAGTCAGCTATCAGCACATCGTCTTGAAATACAAGAGAAATGTTAGCCTGACTATCCATGCATAAATATAAAACGATTTAGCTACAAGCACATTTTCTGAAGAAGCTGAAGAACATACACTCACTCAGTCAGCATTTGCATCTGCAAATCCAAAACTAGTTTAAAAGATAATTTTTTTTTTCTGGTTGACCTGACTGCCCATATACATAAAATAAAATTATTTTCCTACAAGCTGAGATCTTGAAGTAACAGATGTTCTTACACATCTAGATTACAAAGAATATGCCTCACCCTTGTTGGCTCGCAGATTATAGTAGTGAAGGAGTAAATTAAATTTTGGTGGATATCGTTCATCATTGTCCACCCGCACTGCCAGCTTCAGGCACTTCACTTTTTATGCCACCTCCTTTTTATAGTAAAGAAGCTGCAAGCTTATATACTGTGCTATTGGTCAACCTGCCACACAGACACTAGAACAGCCAACCGATGTATAATTTGCAGCCTCAGTGAGTCGGATGATAAATATATCAAAGATAAATGAGATGTTTTCTTAATTCTGGTACTGCCTGCTGGTAAACAGTCTTGAATGGATATAGCTTTCGAATTTAATTTATTGTTACTCTATTTTGTTGGTCAATAATTTTAGGCATGAAAAAATAATATAGTGTTGTAACCTCTATGTTCAGTACAAGGGGCAATGTTGGAACACAATGGTTACACTGGACACTTGGCTACCTCCTGGAACATACCTATGGTAAATATGGAAAAACCCAGGCAGATGAAATTGACAGAATTCACTTAATGCCTGGGGGCTTCAAGGAAGACTTGTGAAGTCAAAAACAAGTATTGTTATGCAGCAAAGAGCTAAATAAAAAGCAATCACCATGGAAACCAATTTGCACTTAAAATAGCACCTATTCTGTTCCCCGCTTAGGTTGGAAATTGGAACACATTTGCTTTTTTACCCAATTTTCACACATCCATGTGCTTTTTTTCTAAACAACACTTGCACTAACTATACAAATACAAATCTTATTGTAACTGTAAATGTAATTTAAACCCTAGTACTAAAACTTCCCTAATAATTAACCTAACCCTAATGTTATGCTATCTGCAAAACTAACCCTATAACAGCAGTCAGATCACTAGGGTGGCCTGAGATGTGTGACTCTTCAAGTGACTCATACTTATAATATCACTCATGGTGGCATTGGCACATACCAGGACCCATGGAGGCCTCTAGTGCTGCTCTATTGCAAAGGGAGGTCGATGGCAGTGGCATTATGCATATTGCCCAGGTGCCTCAGTAGGGATGCAGCCACTAATAGCTCAGCAGCACAGCAGTTACAAGACTTGTGTTCTAGGGAGCCTTTACAAATGTTGTACATGAGTATGCCAGCTGCCATTAAGGTTTTTATCAGCAGTGACATAGCTTATATATTGAGCCTCATTAATAGGTAAATGGAAATCTTTGTACCTTCCTGCCAGGATTACAAATTGATCCAGCATGCAGTACTGTGTCACACCTAGGACTAAGGATAACGTATAGCTGGACCTTAGAATGGCCGAAGTTAACATCTCCAAGAATAGTCAAAATACTTGCCGAGGTCAGGAACACAGAATTAGGCACGATGAGGGAAAGCCAAAAGTCAAGGCTACCAGAATTCAGGGAAGTCAAAACTAAGCCAAAGTCAAATACCAGACAATCAAGATCAGGAATGCACTCTCGGATTACCATCAGGATGAAACCACAACAGGGCAATGAGCAAGAAGATCTGAGATAGACTGGTTTAAATACCCCTCCTGTGGATCCGATTGGCTGTAAACGGCCTTTGACCCCAAAAGCAATTACCAGGTTCTCATGTACAAGATTGCTGCTCGGCACAACTTTTCCTGTCAGGACAGTAATGTTGCTCGGCACAACTTTTCCTGTCAGGACGGTTAATGCCAGTAACCACATTTTTATGTGCAGATGAATATGTGACACTTTCTTGGCATATATAAACTTCCACAATTAATTCATAGGGGGAAGCACGACAGATATGTCCTAATTAGCAGATTTACTATCTTAGAAACTTCCTGGTTGATGCACATGTAAGATTTGTTGCAGAAAGGCTTTGATTGGTGTAAGCTTGTTTTTAATCATATATAAAATATTTAGCAATAGTTTTTTCTATTTATTTTTTTTATTTGTTATTGCTATTAAAAAAAATATACAATACATTTGTAATTAGTATTATTAATTACATGCTGTGTTCAGAGACATCAAAAAATAAAGATTTATTTTATGTGGTTATGAAAATCTTGTACTTAATTTATGCCTGTTAATTACAATTATCAAGCTAGTCATGGAGAAAAAAACTTTCATACAAATACAATACAATTACTAATTATACCCTTGATTAAATATATATTACTACTGAACAACATGAACTCAATACACTAATGGTGTCATGGGATTTTTTAAAAAAAAAAAAAAAAAAAGTTACAATTTTTTTTTTTTATTAACAATAAAGTATGTGTTCTTAAAACAATGGAGCTATCCACAAAGGTCAAACTTTCTCAAATTAATGTTGGTTTCCATGTCCCTGCTGTGCTAATCAGGAGCGATCCAGCACACAGACAACCCTATACCGATACCTCATATGTAGCAACTTAGATTTGAATAATACCAAGCACTGGCCATGCCTGCTTTTTCATCCATTCTACAGTCAGGGTTTAGTTGACCAGTGTTAAATCACTTTTGTTTCTGTTTATGCATTCCTAGTCACACCTCCCCTGGCTGCGACTGGCACGGCATGGATGAAAAAAATGGTTTCATTTTCAATCGTATGTTAACTTACTTTAGAATTTTTCTATCCCCTGCTTAGTAAATTGAACTTTAATCATATAAAGGAAGTTCATACAAGGTCTAGCAAGCCATTAGTAGTTCAAGAGATAATTAATTCTAAATTAAACAGAAGTTGCAATAAAAGAAGTATAAACATTAGATGACTTCTTATAGGAAATGTTTAGGAAGGCTGTGTAAGTCACATACTGGGAGGTGTGACTACGGCTACATAAACTAAGTGATTTAACTTCTAAGTGACAGAGAATTGAGCAGAGAAACTGCAGGGGCATGATCTATACGCCAAAACCTCTTCACTAAACTAAAGTTGTTTTAGTGACTATAGTGTCCCTATAAGTCCAAGCTAAGAAGTGCCTTAGATTTGTTCTGTGATAAATCCTATTATTCCTTTGAGCCAATCACAAAAATGAATGCTTTTGGCATATTCACACTGTTTTGGAGTAGCTGCTGTTTACATTTTAAAAATCACACATAGAATATTGGGATTAAAATATTAATTCCTATGCAAAAAGCTATAATATCCATTATAATAGGTGATATTAATTAAACTAAGTGTTTTGGACCCCAAAAATTGTGGGCATTCTAATACTAAAACTCTGGTAGACTTCTTTGGATTCAATATAACTAAATGTTCTGTCGTGTTTAATAGGGACCCAGCACAGAAAACTAAAAAACTAAGTAGCAACAAATTCCAACAAGATTTAACTGATACTACATCATTTCAATGAGTTACAATTTAATGTAGTATAGTCTGTGCTACAGAAGGAGCTTGCTGACTAAGGGTTGGATTCTATGATGAGGTATTTGCTGAAGCAAACTGAATATGTTTTCTCATAGAATTAAATCAGCGAATTGCTATTAAAAGCACCCCAGAATTTAAAGGGACACTCCACTGCCAAAGTAAAAAAGTAAAATTTATTGCTTGGTAGATATACCCCAAATTAAAAGATACATACATTTAATTATGCATTTTTTCATTGGGGTATATCTAAAACCAGCTTGCAAAAGCTGTGGTTCTATTGTCCGCTACCTTTGCAAGCTCAAACCTCTTTAAACCCTATCCCAGACGTCTTTGCAAGGCGGGTGCATTGAGCTATTGCCTGCCTCTTTAATTTAGTTTAGTTGAGCTAACCAAACAAGGTAATAACAGGACCAGTTTTATGATTGACAGCCAGAGGGTGCAACAAGGTGTATTTAGAAAAGTGCCATTTTCTATTCAAATTAGCATTTTTTAGGAAAATAAGAAAAAGAGCACATAGTACAAATCATCAAGCTAAAGTTTTCAAGGAGACTGGAGTGTCCCTTAAACTTATTAAATTGCTTATTATGATTGCTTATCATTGAGGTTATGGTGCCAAGTGTGCCTTGGTGCTGCCCTATATAAGTATTCAAGCCAATTTAGAACAGTTTGATTTCCTACCTGAGGTCTGTTGGGCACCGCTCCCTGCCTCTACTACTGCCTCCTCTCTAGCCAGAAGCTTTGTGTCTGAGCTAAGCCTGTAGGTGCAGGGTTTAGATCATTGGCTTCTAAGCTCCTAGAAATGAGCTTCCGGCTGCCTTGGTAGTAAGAGAGACTGGGAGGGGAACCCAGTGGACTAGTTTAAGAAGTCAAACCGTTCTAAAGTGGTTGATTCCTTACATTGGGGGGAGGCAAGACCCACTTGGTTAGATACTGTAGTGGTTATATGGGCCTTTAACAGAGAGAATAATGACAATTGCAGTATATAAAATGTCACAAAACCATTTTTAATTACTTATTTAAAAGTAATAATTATATATATATTTTTATATATTTTAATTCAGATGAAACACAAAATTTAATTTAATTTTACTAATAAAAGTGTTGCCATAAACTCGTCTCGTTTCAGACAAACATTTCAATTAATGGTGTTTATTTTTTTAATTTATTTTTACTGAAGAACAAAGTCAGCAGGAGACCCGGTATATAGGCCATTCCAGAACGTTTTTTAATTTTTAAATGCATGGCATGTCTCCAGTGTGCGCCCTCAAGTTGCTTATGATTCTTATTATCAGATACCAAGGTCTGGTTGATATGCTGTTGAATTTGCAAGATTAATTACACTGATGCTACACTTCACTTCAGATTAGATAATAGTTTCAAGGTAAACTGAGAAGTCAATTAAAAACCTGCCCTTTGGAGGTTTGCACTGATGTATACATTTGCAGTTTATTTTAATAAGATGGTGAGTTGCTGGGTAGTGATCAGTGACTCAGTGCCTGTTATTTTATATTCTAATTTAACATGTAATAATGTGTTGTGAGTACAATCACACAGAAACTCCTTAATGATTGCAATGTGATTTTAATTTGCAATTAAACTATGTCATAATAATTTGCAACTTAATAAAGCATTTATTCCAGCAATGACTTCACCGCGTTCACAGCAAAAGAAATGTAAAAAAAAAAAATGTTAAAAAAAAAGGTGTACATAGTGGAATATATTGTTTGTTTCATTCACTCTCACACAGCCCTGTTCTTGATCATCCACCCTAAATCCTCCCTATTACTTTTAGCTGTGCAGGTCAGATGTGGTCCTCGGGGTTGTTTGTGCAAAGCCTGTCAAATAAAAATTGTTTCAGGAGTATTATAGCATTATGGCTGAAGGTGAAAAAGATGTATTCTGCTTTAGTTTTAGGGTATTTATGTCACTGTATAATTCTATTGTAGATCTATTATGCAAGAATGCTTCTTCCAGTAACAGCAACTGATGGAAAATAGTTCTCAGCATTAATAATAAAAAGAAAACAAAAAATGTAATTTATCCCCTTTCCTACGCTGCTGTGCGTAACAGCTCAATGTATCTCAGCATATTACGTATATACTTATGACTCGTCCCTATTTACTTACAGTGCATTCCCACTTGCGCCAAAATGAGGGGTGCCCCCCACAGGCACTTTGCATTAAAAATACTGGTCTGAATTATGGTTATGGTATTTAGACTTCCGGAACCAGCTATAAAGTAATTCCAATATCACTAATTCCTTAATGTTAAGGGACAGAATTACTGATGAAACTTCCATCAGTCCCTGGCAGGTTGGAAATGTATGTCCTAGTGTGGCACAAAGAAGCAAGAAGCCATAGTGACAGCATGTATAAAATCATTCCATAACAAAAACCTAGATTGTCTATTGGATATCTACTGAAAATGTTTGCCTGCAAGTTAAGTCCGATATGCTTGAAATAAGTTTAAGGAATAAGTATAAGGTAAAAACCTAGAAGATCAGTGTTTTTATTCACTCAACAGCAAGTGGCAGTGAATTGAGAACCAAACTGGAAGATCAGGCTTATATAGTAACCTGGGACAATCCAAATCATATGCTTACATCTAAATTTCGCAATACAGTTTTCAAAACTACAATTATAATAATACTACAGGCACACATAGAACCACAAAGTGCCACTGCTGGGGAAGTTCCTCAATATGTCATGTTTCATTTTCCCACTTTACTACCTCATAAAATAAAACAAAGCTTTAAACATCGATATGATGTATTGCTTCGCTAAATCAGCCACAGCCCCATCTAATGTTCCACATGATGTCATGGTTACCTTTGGCACTATCACAGATTTTAAAAAGTAATGCAGGTGTTGAAGGAGAAAACTCTGTATGGTTTTAAGTCATCTAACCTAACCTTCCTGCTCAACATGTTTTGTTCTACACTTCGCTGGAGACAAACCATCAAAGCTGTTACCGAACACTTATAACCAACAGGAATATGCTACTGTTGGGGAAACCCTAGAGCCCTTCTGGTGAAGCATAAAGGTATTACTCACTGTCTACAGAGACCTGAAGATGTGGGTCATTTGTTGCAGCAGCTGAACTATCCTACCCACTGGAATTTCCCCGAGTAATATCCCTGGCACCCAGATATGGGACATGGACTCTATGACTTTGTGCCATGTTCCTTCCTGTAAGCATTTAAGTGGGTTGTCCCCATCTTGTTTTTCTGCCATAGGCTTCATGACCCCACATAGTGGGATTAGTGCTAAATTAATGCTTATTTACAATATAACATGTTTCAGGTCACAACTGGTGCTGTCCCTTCCTATTCCATAGTTAGATTTGGTCCCCCATGACTCCTGAAGTTCTGTTGTGTATGTTCCAGTTGACTTGGTCTATTGCACAATAGTATTGTTTCACACATATATTCTATAAAATGTGAATGCTGTTTTTAAAGATTGTACGTATGCACATATATTTTATATCATCATGATACACGCGAAAATAAAGAATTACAAACATAAAAACTCTATATTTAAGATTGAACAAATTACATCCTATTAAGAAAGACAAAGATTAGGAGAAATAGCAAAATTTTCTCATGAATGCTTTCTCTATGCTGACTGCCAGGTGCCCAGGGCAGAGCGTATTACAATAATTGAGAGGGAGCTAAGTGTCCAGATGTAGAATAAAGAGGTGTGGATATCTCCATTTATTTTTATTTTCCACACCTCAAAAGTACATATCTAATATAGGCATATGTAAACAAAATCAAAAAAATTCGGGGAAGTGACAAATCCTCTTGAAGTTGTGTTGGTGCCCAGAATGTACCCTTAACATGGGAGTGACCAGGACTTGTGTTCATTTAACCACTTGTTGAAATATTACTTTTTTAACCAAGCATTTTCCTGCTAAGGGTGGTCACATGATTTTATGTTAAATTCTTAGGTGTATTATTGAACTAATTAGAAGATATATAAAGAAAAATCTTAAAGGTCTGCAACACATGTGAACGTGCTCATGACTACCCAATACATACCGAAGGCAGTCAAATCTTTGGACTGGTTAGGGTTGAGTTTATAGATCTTAATAAAAATTGAGTTGCTTTCACAAACACAACACATTTTGAAGACAGTGATATATAATACGGAACTGTGACTAATATTGGAATTCTTCTTTCATGCTGTTGTCATAACATGGCATATAGGAAGTTTCTGAAGATTTATGGATGTTAACACATATGAATAAATATAGCAAGAAATTTGCTATTGTTCGGAGCCTTTTTGCGGTCTATCTTTAGTTCATATTCATGCAGCTATTTAGAGATAATGTGATCCATGCTCTTTTCATTATTTCTCCCTGTTGGTGTCGTATGACATGCTGTGAATGACCTCCAAAGATTGTTCAAGTTTTATGAAGTGAATGCATTGAATCTGAAAGCTTTATTAGTTAAGTTTGTTGTTTAGCGTCTTCTTGATGTCAGCTGCATTCAAAATAAAACTTATAAAGCCAAGTTGTGACCTTCAAATATCTAAAGAAGCAAAGTGGAAAGTTCTACAGCAAGTTAAGAAAATACATGCTGAGTAAAAAACAAGATATATAGGTTTAATATAATATGCTGATTGCCACCTCATCTCAGGGCATGTGTGGGGGTACAGCAGTGGCATGAATTTGTGAAAGATGAAGTGCTAGCGGCTGGAGATGGAAGATGGCAGTGCTTCAAAATTTACCCCAAATCCAACACACACAAAAATGGCCACATTTATTTTTGTTTTACTTCTTTCATCTGTTTCAAAGATTTATAAAAAAATAAAAAAAGACAATATCTTGCTGTCTTTATTTATGTATTTTTGTGATTAAATTAAATAATTCCCCTCAAAATAATAAACTGCAAGTTAAGCCTTTTACAGGAAGACAACTCTAATTGGCTGGCTAGAGCCATGGTATATAATGATATATATCCACCTACCTCAATATCTTAATAGATTGTGAGCTCATTTGAGCAGGGTCTTTTTCACCACTAAATGTCCCCTTTTTATAATTAGAAAGTGCAGCAGAATATGTTGTTGCTACATAAATGCTAATAATAACAGTGACTATCTGTATTTTAAGAGAGAGAAAATGTCACTTTTTAAATAATGTGTTTTTAGTGAATTTGGAGAGATGGAAATTTTAAATTCAAATGCATTTATCATTTTGCTTCAAGAAAGTAGTTTTGTGACAACTTCTGTCATGACCACAAAATCTCACCCCTAAAAGCTGTGTCTAAATAAACAGATAGATTTAACATTTTAAATGTAGATACCATTAGAAAAATACAATCATTATACAAAAACATATTAATTACTAGTGCAGCATAAAGTGTTTAATTTGAGCTGCAACTAAAAAATACTTAAACTTTTACTTTAGATAAGTAGAAAAAAACATCTATAAACTTTTGAGAAGAAAAACAAAATAATCTAGCAATGTTAACAATATGCAGAATTGTTATTTGAGAACTTGAAAACCACAAACTTTTATACAATGTATAACAATTGTCTAGTCATTAGTGTTCAACCTTATTTTATCCTCAATTGGAGTTTTTGGAGTTTCCTATAAACGTTGTTTGTGTAGTTTAGACATGTGCACCAGTGAAATTTTCATTTCGTACAAATAATTTCGTAGTAAATAAAAATGTCATTAGTCAATCCCAAATTTCGTCCGCAAACCATTGGTTTTCGAACAAAATTTGTTAAAAAAATTATTTGTTTTCATCCATCAGGACGAAAACAGCACTGCGCATGCGCATAAAAACAAGGAGGGAGTAAGCAGCGCTACCAGCTACCTCCTTGTAATAAATAAATAACTATTCCTACCCCCTCTGCATTAAAATCTATCGGGGTCACTATGACCCCATATTAATAAAAGGGAGGTTAAATCTTCCCATATGCCCCTACTCGCTGCTATTGCTGCCCGGTCGCTAGTAAAATAAGGGGGGACCTGGCCCAGCATGGTGGGGAAAACACATAACTAAAATGGGGGGGGGGGGCAGTGTCCCCCCACGCTGTATAATTTGACTAATAACACTGTGATTGGTTGCTTTCAAAAAAGAAAGCAACCAATCACAGTGTTATGAGTCAAATTACACAGCATGGGAAAATTCCAAAGAACTTTCCCACGCTGTGTAAAATGACACAGAGCCCTCTGATTGGTTGGATTTCAAGCCATCCAATCAGAGTGCTGTGACAAGTAAATTTTGAGACTTACCTTTCAGTTTCTTAAACCAACCAATCAATCCGAGTGCTCTGAGCCTAATTGCAGGGTGTGGGAAAGCTTTATAAGCTTTTCCCCGCGCTGCTGAGCTCATTCTGAAGCGTGCCCTCCATGGGTGCAGATGGATTATTTTTTTACCGTCTAGGTTTCTTTTTTTTTTTTTTGCTGTATTTTTTTTAGTGCTCTTTTTTTGTTGCGACGCGTATAATGGATTTTTATTTGGCTTTTTTTGGGGCTGAAGAAATAAAAGAAGAAAGAAGACATCAAATGGTAAGTATGAAATCTTATTTTACAGGTTTAGTTTATTGCCCCCCTCACTATTATTAGAGTGAGGGGGTAGGTAGGGTATTATTATTTGGGGGGGAGTGACTAGGGGTTTGGGGACCCCTTGTCACTTTATTATTTGTGGTCCCCACCTGCCGGTCATGGGTGGGGACCTGGGGAAATTAGGTCCCCCCATTATTTAATTATTTAGGGTCCCCAACAGCCGCTTAAAGGTGGGGATCTGGGGGGGGACATTAGGTCCCCCCATTATTTATTTAATTAGGGTCCCCACCCGCCACTCATGGGTGGGGACATTAGGTCCCCCCTTTCATTTATTAGGGTCCCACCCGCTGCTAATGGGTGGGGACCTGGGGTGGACATGTGGTCCCCCCATTATTTATTTATTTAGGGTCCCCACCCATCGCTCATGGGTTTGGACCACGGGGACATTAGGTCCCTGTTTATATTAATAGCCCCCACCCGTGGGTCATGGGTTGGAGTGCGGGGGGCACTATGTCCCCCCCATTTGAGTTATGTGTGTTCCCCACCATGGGGGAATGGAGGGACCTGGGCCAGATTTACCCTTATTTTACTAGCAACTTGGAAGCAATAGCTGCCCAGTCACTAGTAGTATTAACCCCTTCCCGACCGAGGACGGTTCAAGACCGTCATCGGGATTTTCCCATTGCGGACCGATGACGGTCCTGAACCATCCTAACGGTTTCCGTTACTTACCTGATCGCCGTCGTTCCCCCGGCGGCGATCAGTGTTGCTCCGGTTGTGGGGAGACTGCCTGCAGCCCAGACAGTCTCCCCACACTGATTTAGGACCCCTGTGGCCATGTGATCGCTTAACACAGCGATCACATGGTCACAATAGGTGTCCATGTGTCTGCCTGCAGGGGGACTGTCTGTGCTGACAGGCAGTCTCCCTGCTAGTGTAAAATCAATTAAAAAAATAAAGTTAGTGTTAATAAAAAAAAAAAATAATTATATATGTGTATATATGATATATAGACATATATTATATACATATAATATATGTCTATATATCATATATATAATGTCATACTAAGTGTATTTTTATATTAATATGTACTTATATTAATATAAAAATACACTTATAATTAAATTACACACGTATATATATAATATATATAATTATATATATTGTATATATATATTATTATAAAATATAAATAATAAGTAATTTAAATTAAATACATTTTTTTTAAAATAATAATAAAAATTTAAAAAAAATTATATAGCTATATGAAATTTTTATTCTAACTGTATTTTAAAATTAATATATATATATATTTATATCAAAATACACTTAGAATGAATTTGTATATATATCTATGTATATAAAAATAAATAAAAATAATAAGAAATATACATATGTCCATATACAAAATTACATAAATAATTATATAAATATACACGTAGACTTCAAATATATAAATATGCATATATATTTAAATTCTACGTGCGTATTTATGTAATATTTTTACATAATTCAGTAATTTTATTGATTGCAATTTGAGGGACCTGCCTGCCAACCCAGGCCGAAATTCCAGAGAATTTAATTTGCTAGCACTGTATTTTACCCTGTAACGTTCTACGACACCCTAAAACCTGTACATGGGGGGTACTGTTTTACTCGGGAGACTTCGCTGAACACAAATGTTAGTGATTCAAAACAGTAAAACATATCACAGCGATGATATTGTCAGTGAAAGTTACTTTTTTTGCATTTTTCACACACAAACAGCACTTTTACTGATGATATAATTGTTGTGATACGTTTTCCAGTTTTTAAACACTAATATTTGTGTTCAGCGATGTCTCCCGAGTAAAACAGTACCCCCCATGTACAGATTTTATAGCATTTTTTACATTGAAAATGGCCAGGTTGGTTATGTTGCCTTTGAGAGCGTATGGTAGCCCAGGAATGAGAATTACCCCCATGATGGCATACCATTTGCAAAAGAAGACAACCCAAGGTATTGCAGATGGGGTATGTCCAGTCTTTTTTAGTAACCACTTGGTCACAAACACTGGCCAAAATTAGCGTTCAATTTAGTTTTTTTACTTTTTCACACACAAACAAATATGAATGCTTACTTTGGCCAGTGTTTTCGACTAAGTGGCTACTAAAAAAGACTGGACATACCCCATATTGAATACCCTGGGTTGTCTACTTTAAAAAAAATATGTACATGTGGGGTGTTATTCAGAGATTTATGACAGATAATAGTGTTACAATGTCACTATTGATAAATTTTAAAAATGTATGTTTTGAAACCGCAATATCCTACTTGTACCTATAGCCCTATAACATGCAAAAAAAGCAAAAAAGCACGTAAACACTAGGTATTTTTAAACTCAGGACAAAATTTTGAATCTATTTAGCAGTTTTTTTCATTCGCTTTTGTAGATGAGTAAAAGATTTTTCAAGTAAAAGTCAAAAAACATGTATTTTTTTCAATTTTTCATCATATTTTTTTATTTTTTTTAAATTAAAATACATGAGATTATATAAATAATGGTATGTAAAGAAAGCCCCTTTTGTCCTGAAAAAAACAATATATAATTTGTATGGGAACAGTAAATGAGAAAGCGAAAAATTACAGCCAAACACAAACACCACAAAAGTGTAAAAATATGCCTGGTCGCAAATGTACAACATCGTAAAAACAGTCCAGTCCTTAAGGGGTTAAATGACACTGGCTGCTCGCTGTTTAGGTGACATGCCCCTACTTGCCGCATACCGTGAGTAGGGAGAATTTAACTTCCCTTTTATCTTTATGGGGGTCATAGTGACCCCCATAGGTTTTAATGCAAGGTATTTATTACAAGGAGGGAGCTGGTAGCATGTTTTTTTTTTTTTTTTTCACATGTGCACTGTTATTTTTCTGTGCTGTGGGGGTTAATTCCCCTGCAGCATGGAGTCTATTAAATGAACTAAACGAAAAGGTACCACATTTGGCATTTGCCCTTTCGTTTCGTATATACGTTTATATTCGTTTGTAGGGCTTTCATTTACGTTTTAGTAAACGAATATGAAAATCCCGAATTTTCTGAAGAAATCGTATTTGTACAAAAACTAATGCACCTATCTAATGTACTTATACCCTTGGAAATCAAAACAGTCTAACATAGGCAACAGACTGAGTTTGCAGTACGACATAATAAACTTAAGAAGAAAACTCTCTAATACAATTACTATCAAAAACACCAAAAATGAGGGGAGCTTTGTGATTTCCACAACTATGTATCTTTATTTTCTCTGCAAAAAATGCCTTTTTTCTTGGGCAGATTAAATGGAAATAGCCATCAACTCGTAATTGGGTGCAGAAATATAAAAGCAGTGGACTAACAGACAGCCAAATAGTTGTGATATTAGAGACTAGACTTGGAGATTAATTTCTGCCGAACTGCAATGCAGACAAATTCCTTTTCTGTTTCACCACTTGCCAGAATCTCAGGGGAACAAACTCGCACGAAACAAGACTAGTTCGGTTCTTGATTCAGAGTGCCAATCCTGGCACCAAAAAAAAATGAATGATGGCATGGCATGGAGTATATATATATTTTTCATTTTCTAATGAGGGCCAATAAGCAGCTTAGTTTGTCATAATGGACAAGAGGTCATCCAGTCACGTGGATTGAATTTCCTGTTGATTAAGGAGGAGTCAAAACAGATGATTAAAGGTTAGGGGAAAGCCAGGAAATGTTCGTTTTAATCACAGATTAAGTGACAACTGACCAATATATATAATTGTACAGTAAAACAATCTATATTTTCAAGCAGGATTTTATAAAAACTTTGACTGCAGCTGCTGCGGGAGACAGATCAGCAGTATCTTCCAGTGTCTGAGTGGGAGTGGGACATAGGGTGGGATATGGATTCTAGTGTAACACTAGGTTTTGCTTGATGCTGTTTCTAGATAGACAATTTTGAGTGGCAGATATTAGATTGACATTGTTCCTAGTGTGAAACTTAGTTATCTATATACTATTTTTGGTGAAAGAAAATCTTTATTTTGGGGAATATATGTAGCAAAGGTAAAAAATCCCTTAGCCTAGCTTGAGTCCTTATTTTAACGGTGAGACTAGGCACCACGTGCAGCTGTATCTAGCTATTAGCTATTACCAGGGTACTTCAAACTTGAAAATCCTATTTTGTTTTTATTTTTTAAATGTATTCTGTCCAGTGTGTGTTGTACAAGTGTGAGAGCATTGTACATTGTTTCAAACGTTAAGCACATGAAAGCTACAGTAATAAATCACCAACCATCAACCTATTTTGCAACAAAGAAAAACATATTTTTGCTGTATAAAGTTATGTTTGTTTGCACCATACACAATCACCCATATCCCTAAACTATTGTGTGAGTGAAACAAACCCCCAAACATCAATCTCACACAATAATCCCAAACCAAAACAGCAGTTCTCCCAATCCACCCTCAGCAGTCGTGTCATGGCTTCTGAGTATTGAAAAAACTTTATCTTGCTCGTAAGGATTGCTGAAACTTCCACTAACGTTGCCTCCACCACCACTATTTGAGCATTATGTGCAAGTTTTCTAGTAGTTGATAGAGGGGTTAGAAGTCAAATAGCACCTGTAGAGGACTGGTGTTTCAAGACAGTTCAAGCTTTTTCCATACTATCTTTTTTTCACATAGATCTCAGATCTGTGCTTTTTTTCCCCATACTGGGCTTTTAGCGAATACTGACGGTTTGTGCTGGCTTGAAGCAAACAGCTTGAACAAGAGTAAAAAAAACATTTTTAGCTTACTTTCACTTAAACCTTGGTTGAACTGTCAGTCTTTAGTGGATCGTTACCTACTGTCTTGTGGGGGAATATATTGAGATATACTTGACTTTTTTTAAATTTCAGTTTTGGCAGAATATCTATCAATGTAGACTCCAAATGCAATGTTTTAAAATCAAGTTGAATCTGATATAAAACATTGTCCAGGAGTGTAGATGACTACTAACAAATTATGAAATTCTTGTAACAATTCTAGAAGTTAGTATGTACAGATGAAGGTGAACTCATTAAAGAATAGAATTTGTAGCTGCTTGCCATATTTAAAAATAAATACAATAACATGCATTTTGTTGGCTTGCCTTAAAACAGCCCTAAAACATATTGCTAGAATGGAAAAACATTTACTATTCAGTAATTGAACATTTATAGATTTTTATATTCATGCATAAAGTATCTTAAAGCAAGGTAATAAGCAAAAAACATATTTCTACGCAAACCTTTTCTAACATGATTTGTTTAA
Source organism: Pelobates cultripes (assembly GCA_933207985.1). Lineage (NCBI taxonomy): Eukaryota > Metazoa > Chordata > Amphibia > Anura > Pelobatidae > Pelobates > Pelobates cultripes. Next base: position 253,819,924 of record OW240912.1, on the reverse strand, counting down.
TATAAACTCTATGGCTATTTACACTACAAAAGTATTTCATGAAAAATAAATTATTACAATATAGGTAACTGAAGATATGTCTTAAACCATAATATTATACACTCCACTGCAAGATTGCTTCAATATTTTAAATTTCCAAAATGTGCGTGCATGGCAAAAGAGTCTCTATAGCAGGGGTTCCCAATACATTTTTCCTGTGGAAGCCTTTGACATAGTGTATCAACATCATGGAATCCCCTTTCCCACCAGCCCCCCACTCCCCAAAAAAATAAACTTTCAATTAGCAATTTATTTATTTTACTATATATACACACTCATTTCTACAGATAGTACACAGATTGCAGTACTTAGGAGCAGGTGTGTTTGTGTGCAGAGTTGATGTTTATATGTCATTTTATCATTTTACTACAAGGATGTGTTTGTATGGAATGTTAGCATTTGCGTGCAGAGGTGTATTTGGATGTAGTGTTGGATTTTAAATGTGGATGTACAATTGTGTGTAGTATTGGTGTTTGAGTGTTTCTACATAATTTAGAGTTAGATTTTAGAGGTGTCTTTTCATGTTATGTTTGTGTTTGCAGGAGTGTGTGTTGTGTTGGTGTTTGCTGTCATGTCTGTACATATACTGTCACATACATATTTACACATTAACAAACAGAAACACACCAACACATACACAGTCATATACACACTTGACACTGATACACACACCTTCACACACAGATACACAAACCAGCAGATACAAACACAGATACACACCAGAACACACTGACAAGGCACACAGATACAATACTGGTACAAAGATACACACACTGACACACAGATACACACATCTTGACACACAGTGTGTATATTTATGTATCTGTGTGTCAAGGTGTGTGTCAGTGTGTGTATCTGTGTGCCTGTGTGTATCTGCCAGTGTATGTATCTGTGTGTGTGTGCCAGTGTGTATCTGTTTTTATGTGCCAGCGAGTGTATATGTGTGTCAGTGTGAATTAGTGTGTGCATGTATTTGACAAACAGATACACACACTGGCACATAGTGGCACACAGATGCAAACACTGAAACACAGATACACACACACTGGTACAATGATACACACTGGCACATACACACACTGACAGCTACACTGACACACAGATACACACACATGACCACGGCACTTGACCTGACCCCTGTTTAAAGATACCCATTGGGTGGCCATAAATGCTTGGGCCACCCGACGGGCATATTGCAACTGAACCCCAATTTTTGTTCGCAGAACACCAATTGGGAAACGCTGCTCTATAGCATTTTGGGATAAATGAAAAACATTTCAAGTAATTTGGATATTAAATAGCTATTGCTGTGTCATGAATTGCCTTGTTAAAGTGCAATTAATCACATTCATTGATAACTAACAGGTTCATGAAAATATCAACATTAGGAAAGAATTGTTTCATCCTAAAGGAATTATATTTTGATCTGTGGCTTACTATTTAAATTGTAAGTTGTTTACTAATGGGATAAATTCAATTTATTGATTTTGTCTGGGCAGCTGGGCAATAATTTTATCTTATGATTATCTATAAAACTAGGTTTATACACTCATTTTAAAACATAAAATACACTATTAAATTAAAATACATATTAAATCTTTATTGTCAAAGGAAATACAAAATTAGAAGCTGCAAAAAGGATCAGGTTTCATTTCTCGACTCATCAGATTTTTGGACAACATGAGAAAAATTAAATAGAAATATGTTTTTATTACCTTTTTGTGATACAATGCTCTTACACCTGGGAAATTATCACATTTGCAGCTCGAATACATACTTTTATAAATACAAATTCTATTCCATAATGGCTCGACAAAAAACAAGAATATTCAAAAAGATTGTTAGACAGACATTTAATAACCTGTGACATAAAACCATTTTAAAGCGGTTTCTACCAATTCATTAAAATAATTTCATTAATATCAGTCCTACAAATTAATTAATATCAGTCCTACAAATGCATGTCTTGAAAGCAATTAATATGTATAAACTACAAGTAAATGTGCAAACATTTACAAAAATGTTTATATTTAACAGTGCTATAACTGTGATATTGATGATGTTTGTGTATTTAAATGCAAATATTAATATGATAGTTTCATTTATTTTAATCAGGTTATAGCATAGCTTAATAATGTGGTGACACATTATATTGCATTAAAAACAAAACATAAGATGTAAATCTTTTTCAGGAACAAGCGTGTTTTCTTTAAGAAGTCAAGGATCTGTGATACTCTAGGGTAAATGTAAAAGAGCATATGTTAAGGGTCAGCTAACAATTGTCTTTTGATACTTTTTCAACATCTGCAATAGGCACTGTGATGAAAGTAACCTTGTCACTGGTTTTTATAAGGGCCTGCTGGCCAGCCTATTGCCTCAGGACTATGGGCCCTGCAATATACCTTGCCCAATGCACTTTAAAAGGCTCTGTTCTTGTGAAGTATGTACTTTTGTACTCCAGACAGGGAAACCGACCGTTATCCCTAATTCTCTGTAACTGTTTTGGGCATGAGACCATGTGCACAGTTGGTCAAAAATAAGACTTCCAGGAATTTCCTGAACCCCTGCTCTGATCTGGGTGAGTTTTGGATATATTGTTCACCCAGATCAGGGCTATCAGGGGATGTTGTGTTTTGGGGTACTTTTGGGGTTTTGTAAAATATGTGTTTTTTTCTGCCTGGAGATACTTGGGTTAATACCGTATCTGATCAAATTATCTCACAGGTAGAAGGGAGGGATTGTATGTTTGTTGTGGGAATGTCATACATTTAATTACTGTTCTGATTGGTTTGTAACAATTGTCATCCTGTCCCCCACAAGGTCCACGTGGGTGTTCCCTTGCATGGGGACTTGCATAAAAGGCCAATTGTGGCTCCCATTAAACAAGATGCTTTACCCCTTCATGAAGTCCTGGCTCATGTTTGGGGGATTGGAGAACTACACTCTGGAGATTGCTATATCACAATACTCCCCTGAGTATAATGACTAGCTCTTCTAAGAGCTGTTCCTGCTACGCTCTCTGGACTAGAAGAGGTCTACCTATCCTGGTCTTGGGTGGAGGATGGTGGAGACCCAAACCAAGCTGCGGCAGTTCATGGGGTTTATCATGGTAATGGTGTTTCAGTGCAGTGCTTATGGTACTCGCAAGTACTAGAAAGCAGTGATTGACGGAGGAACCCGGTTTGGGTGTGGGTGGTCCATCACAGGCACTTATATTAGTATTTTCTAAGTTCATAAATAGTACACCTATGGCTTTACTCTCCTAATGAATGATTAGTTGGCAAAATACTTTTTAAAGGTAACTGAAATATTACAATAAAAAAATCGAAAAGTGTAATGTCACCATTTGGTTGGTAACACATTATCACAAAATGAAAGCAAAAATTAGAAATTTCAATATAAAGACAAGGTAAAATTTTTGTTAATAATCTAGTTATTCAAAAGAGAAAACTGCCAAACAGGTATTCAGTGTCGTAAAAACAACAAACATATTTCACATTAGAATGGGGTCAAAAACAGGTTAATATATATTTGTGCTCAGAATTTATCTAATACGTAATGGAATGTAGAAGGGGAAGCAAAGTTGGTTGAGGTGTGCCGAAACCAACGTACGAGTAGGCCTGTAAAAAGAGGGCCCACAAAGGTGAGTGTTAATATAGATGGGTGTAGGTGGGTGGGGACAAACGGCTTGCAAGACAAAGGTAAGTAGGGGGTAGGGTTTAGATAGGATCATTACTCCTCCCACAAATTCAGGCCAAATGGCCTTCCAACTTGTGCTCGGAATATCTAATACGTAATAGAATGTAGAAGGGGTAGCAAAGTTGGTTGAGGTGTGCCGAAACCAACGTACGAGTAGGCATGTGAAAAGAGGGCAAAAGAGGATTTAAAGAAACCACACTTTATTGCAAGTTAATACAGCATGAGTAACGAAAGCTTGTAAGGTGCTTCACTCTGATTGAAGTATGTAAGTACCTGAGCTGATTCTTCTTGTGACCCCATTGTTTGTGATGTATACTGGGGTGTAAGTGTTTGAAGCTGCTGCTGTAGTGCCTTTGGAGACGTAACAGCTGAGTGACCACATAGAAGGTTTTAAGTAAGAAGCTTGGGTTGTGAGTTTAGAGAAATGTATATATTTAAGTATATATTTCAGCACAAACAAAAATCACTTACGTTCCCCCGGAGTTGGTAAACTTGGTTTCCTTTTAAATTCCTGAAGTAATAAATCCACTGTCTTCCACTCACTGTTCAGGTGTTCTAATTTGCGCTGTTAAAAGACATATAGCTTATTTCAGAATAATATAAATATAAGTACATGCACTCTTGATTCTTTCTGGAGTGAATTTATAGAAAAATCTAAACAATGTGCAAGAACTCCTCATTATAGTAATTTACTCGAAAACATTTACAAACATAAATATTTGTTATTCAACAAATATGGGAAACATGCAATACTAATGAAAGGTTTTTTTATATATTGTTTATATATTTAAATATATATATATATATATTTTTTTATATATTTTTTTATTTGTTTCATTTTTCATAAAAAATGCTCATTTTGTTGTTTACAATACTGTACCATTGATTAAATAAAAACAAGAAAAAAACCTTTTTGAATAGTAATAGTAACACCTATAGTATAGTTATATCATCAATCCTGATCACTTTTGTCTATCAGATACTATGGACATATGGTTACCAATGTCAGTGTTGCAGACATATTACAAATCCATCAATTCAAATTGTCTCAATGCAATGTTCCAAAATCACTTCTTTATAATAAAGTAGTTGTTTTTTTACAAGAATACATTTTATTGATTTTCATTTCCAAATACATAAGTACAAACATACATAAAAAGACATATGATTGACAATCTACGATAAAATTCAGATAAAGTAATTTTAATGCCCGTAGTGTGTCGTTAAATCCAAGTTGATGTGCCTTTCAATAGCCCAGTGCTTATTTCCTATTCTTATATATTCTTTATATTTGCCTCTAACTGCTTATTGTATAATGTATAGAGAGTATTTTGAGGCAATACCCAATAAGAAGTTTTTGAATAAGTAAACTATGTGATAGTATAATTCTAGACGTAATTTTAAGTCATCAAGAGATATTAACAACTTCACTACCTAAATTGAGTATAAACATTTTTTTTACATGTGTTTTGAAGAATAAAATTTAGTCCAAAAAGACTCACTCAACCTCATTTATAGTCTAGGAATGATTATCAGCCTTTAGAGGAACACGTTTAGCTGCCAAAAGCCACTAGTCAATAACATGATGTCTGTCATTTTACTAAAAATGTCAGCTCATCTTCTGCTTCCAAATAGTAAAAGAAGGTTTAATGGGTCATATCATTTCTACAGTTTAGGAAGGGGTGGAGTGAATAGACTCATTTTCACTGTCAGTATGACATTAAGATAAATAAAGATTGCTAGAGCTTTTTTTCATATATAAAACCCTATTAATACAGATGTTATCTAATCTAGGTTTTATCCACAAAAATAGTCTGACTGAAAATCAAATGTATGTCATATGGATACACTAATACATGCATAATTTTTTATTTTTTTTTACACAACTAACAATAATAGCACAGCTATTTGAGGTATGATTGGGGTATCATACAGTTTTATTTTGTCTCTGACAATGTTTGGAAAGTATAAACATTCTCAATTTTTTATAAGATAACCTTTAGGATATAAACTAAGGAAAACATATGAACAGTAGTATATAAAGAAATAGAAAGAAAAGATATGTTTAAATGTCAAACAACAGAGATAGGCTTGAAATCGACTAGACTGCCTTAAAATGCAGAAAACAAACTTGATTTTGCTGTAAGCATTACTTTCTTTGGAAAGACGGTTTTGGAGTGGTGAAGAAGTTTGCCCAAGGTGACAGTGCTAGAAGATAAAACTAAAAAAGCCCCAAATAAATTATGACACAGAAGTAAAAAGGCAGAGTCGTAACATTTTTTTGTTCTCTATGATTAAAATCTTTTCTTTTACTTTATTTCAACTACTACTTCAAAAAGTATTTCAATAACCTTTACCCATGAGAAGCAAAAGCGACATATAGACAATAGATATGAATATATTTATTGCAATGTCACAGTAGTGACTCCTCTTACAGGCCTAGGGTTCTACAAGTTAAGTACTTGTATATATTTCATACAGATACCCGTAACATTATAAGTTAAATAAGTACATATACACAGGGCCATCTTTAACAAGGGGCAAACGGAGTAGAAAAGTGGAACCCCTGCCTGCAACCAGGACCTGACAGCCCACCGGGATTCTGAGATATTTCCCGGTGGGCTGTAGCAGGTGAAGAAATCAGGGGCCCCTGGCCCTTTAAGAGTGCTCCAGACCGGGCCCCTCTCTATCTGCCTACTAGGAGGAAGTGAAGTGAGGTCACTTCCTCCCAAGTAACAGAGTGCCGCTGGGGAGGAGGAGTCACACATGGAGGAGGATGAGGCACACGCTGAGGAGGAGAGGGAAGCCACCCTTCTGTAAAGGCAAGGAGACAGGATGGTGGCTAAACTATGTAAATTGATACTTATATTTTGTGTATCTGAGTCTGGGTCAGTATGTACCTGGCTGCGTGTGTGTATCTGGCTATGTGTGTGTTACTTAGTGTGTGTATCTGACTGTGTGTATGTCAGTGTGTGTATCTGGCTGTGTGTGTGTCAGTGTGTGTATCTGGCTATATTTGTGTTACTTAGTGTCTGTATCTGACTGTGTGTGTTTCAGTGTGTGTATCTGGCTGTGTGTGTCAGTGTGTGTATCTGGCTATGTGTGTGCTACTTAGTGTGTTTATCTGACTGTGTGTGTATCAGTGTGTGTATCTGGCTGTGTTTTGTCAGTGTGTGTATCTGGCTGTGTGCGTGTATATCTGTGTGTGTGTGTATATAAATCTGTGTTTGTATCTGGCTGTGTTTTTGTCATTGTCTGTATCTGGCTGTGTGTGTGTGTGTGTGTGTATGTATTTGACTATGTGTGTATCTGGCTGTGTGTGTGTCATTGTGTGTATCTGGCTGTGCATGTGTCAGTGTGTATATCTGACTGTGTGTATATCTGGCTGTATTTTTGTCAGTGTGTATCTGACTCTATGTATCTGGCTGTGTTTGTGTATCTGGCTATGTTTGTGTCAGTGAATGTGTACCTGTGTGTCAGTGTGTATGTATACCTGTGTCTGTGTATGTGTACCTGCGTCTGTATATGTGTAGTTGTGTGTCAATTTGTATGTGTACCTGTGAATCTATGTGTACCTGTGTGTATATAGGTGTGTCAGTGTGTGTCTATGCATGTGGCAATGCATACATCCACTCATTCCAGTGCCAACACTGCACACAAAAACACCACTGCATATGTATCTGTGATTCTGTGTGCATCTGTGTGTGTGTGGCAATACATACATACCAACATTCCCACGCCAACACTGCACACAATAACACCCCTGCATGTGTACCTCTATGTATGTGTATCTGTGTGTCTGTGTAACTGAGTGTGTGTACATATCTGTGTAAGTGTGTATCTCTGTGTGTGCGCACCAGTGTGTTCACCAGTGTGTGTATCTGAGTGTGTGTGTGTGTGTGTATGTATGTATGTGTCTGTTTCTGTGTGTATCTGAGTATATGTGCTAGTGTGTATGTATATGCTAGTGTGTTTGTTTCAGTGTGTGCATGTGTCCAGGTGTATTCATGTATCAGTGTGTTTTGTATCTGCTGTATAGTGTGTATGTATGTCTGTGAATGTATAGAATGTATGTGCATACATCCCAGAAATCAAACACAACATGCAAACACACACCTGCAAACACAAACATTACATACAAACACACCCCTGAATTCAAACTCAAAAAGTATATATAAATACACCCCTTCACTCAAACACCAATACTACACCCAACATGGACACACTTCCTTTATACAAAAACATGCTTACAAACACTGCTCTCAAATACAGCCCTGCAAGAATGGCCAAATGGTAGATCCACAGCTGGCCTAGCATCATGAGGTATATGACAGATGAAGATCTATCTTTTCTCCACTCTTGCTCTAGAGCAGGGGTTCTCAACCCAGTCCTCAGGACCCCCTACCAGTCCAGGATTTGGGGATTACCTGGGTGTGTCTCAGGTGTTTAGAAAAAGGGAAAAAAACACCTTAGACTCTAAGGTGTTTTTTTTCTTTTTCTAAACCCCTGAGACACACCCAGGTAATCCCTAAACCGTGGACTGGTAGGGGGTCCTGAGGACTAATGTTGAGAACCCCTGCTCTAGAGGGTAGGCTCAAAAATGTCTTGCACCAGAGCGATCTCTACATTACATCTCTAGGGCCTTCAAAGGGGCATTTCCGTCCTGAGGGCGCAGACCAGCCACACACGAGACATGTAAGACCGGAATTGGAGACCGGACCAGATGGGGATTGCCTCTAATTACTGTTCATAGGACAAAGGGATACTTTTGAAGCTCTCTCTTCAACATTCGATTGGACATCTGCCTATAAGTGAACAGATTTTACTCCACAGTCCATATCTACAGCATCCATAACCTGTGGTGAGATCCAACCAATTTCATCAAACAAGCAGTGCATTTATTGCAGACTTTTGAACTTTTCAGTTTTTTAATTTTGTAATTTTTTTCTTTCTTCATTTTTTCAGTTTTTTGTTCTTTTTCCCTTTTTTTTTTACAATTTTCCTGTTTAAACAGATTATCAATTAGTGGTGGATCTACCTGAATATATAGGAACTTCCAGCTTTATTCATATGATGTCCATGTACTGTATATAGTTGTAAATAATTCAGATGTATATATTGTGAAATTTTGTTACATTTACCATAGATTAATTCACAGAGGGATCATCAATCTGTATTTTTGGCAATAGTGGTCTTTCTTCTCATTCTTTTTCTATTTTTTATAAATTTGGTGTATCTAGTGTACAATAAATGAATGTTTGCAGATGTATACATTGATTCTTTTTTGGATGCATATTTTATGCATGTGAGTGCGATATTAACAGATATATTTCTTTGTATATATAATTGAGGTCTTTATGGGGATTACCTCTAACACCTGCACCATTCCGTAAAGGAGTGCCAACACATATACAAACAAGTGGCCAAAGCTGGAGGTGAAAATTCAGGGACATTTGTGTCTCAGTTACCTACTAAACCCGTCTCCAGTAAAAAAATAAAAATCTAACTCTCTATACATGCACTTCATTAAGATATGAAATCTGACATGCAAGCAATACTGTGGTTACATTATTGCTGAATCCTTTTACACGTGGTTATGGTATCTCTTAGAAATAAAGATAGGAGAACCAATAATGGCATAGAATTGCATATTTAAAGGCAAAATAGCTGAAATAGAAAAATAGTATGACAAAGTTTCAAATTTTACTTTTTTGTCTGAAAATTTAGATGTATATCACTTGGTTCTGGAGAACTGAACAGTTTGACCACCATAACATTACTTGGAGGTATAAGATATATGTAATGCCAAACCCAACACTTACCCCGAGAAAAGATCTACTTTGAAAACTGTCAAATAGATATATTTCCTATTTACATTAGGCTGTTGGAGTAGGACCTACCAAAGTACAAATGGAGTACATTGATGTTGTGGCAGGCTTATGCAATGTATGATCAAATAATCTAACTAAACCTCCATTATTTTTTGACTAGATTAGGTGTTTTTAAAAAACTAACAAAAACTGTCAGCACCAAAGTTGCTGTTTAGTGGATAAGGGAGTGCGCTGGATTTTCTTTTTTTTTATTATATAAATTGGCTCCCTGCAGCACCCTATTTATGCATGTTCAGGTGAGTGCGGCCAGCCCCTGTTTTCTCATGTAGATATATTTCCTGACATTTTTTTTCAATGCTTAGCATTTTAGCCCATTGTATTTAAATGGAAATAAGCCCTAAAGTATTTGAATGCATATGCATTTCTGCATGTTTAAGGCCAGGATTGATATGTCAATAAACAAAAACATTAACACACAGACAGACAGACACACAGACATTCAAACTGCCAAGACAAAAATGTTCTCAACTTTCTAACAATTTCTTTTTTATTCATTTACATTCTTAAACCTATTCAGCTCATGAGTAGTCCAGACACAACACATGAGCTGATTCTATTCCAAAATATAGCCTATATTTACCATTTTCATAACGCTTTAAACATGTTTTTGCTGTAGTCAGGCACATTAGAGAGCAAGCAATTACCATGTCTAGTTTTGTGAAAAGCTCATAGCTTCAAACAAATGTTATTACAATGCTTGTGAAGTTTATAAAGAAATAACCTGATACTATGATGGTATGCTATCCAATGGTTTATGGCTTCCTCTTAAATCAGTAGTCTCTAATCACATTGGCAGTTTGAAGGCATTGGGTTAATTTGTAGAAAAATACTTTAAGAATAATTGCCATTTAAAATAAAGATAAACAAAGTAGCTGAAAAACTATAGACCAATCAGTTACATAGTACTGAGCACCCAGCACAAGTTACATGTGTGCTTTCAAGATTTTAATGTTTTCCCTGTGATAAAACCATTAAGACATGAGAGTATGAGTAGAGTTAATGGCTACTGCTGTTACGTGAGCAACCTTTTCTTGTTTCCCAAAAACGGCGTCCAGTAATAAATTTGAGACAGCTCAATGGTTATGAGCATATCAGCACCAAGATGGAAGGAGGGCATTGCTTAAGGGATCTTCTCCAACTAGCAGATTGGATGGCCAAATTAGATCTGCAGGATGCATATCTCACAGTGCCTATCGCAGTCCAACATCAAGATCGAGAAATTCCTGCAATTTACATGGTAGGGCAGGAAATGCAGATGGTGCTTCACCAAGCTCATGGCATTTTCATTCTGGCTTAGTCTATTCAATTAATCCGGACATACCTTGCATGGACTTTGACTCTGTTAGAGAACCTATGCTTCCTGATCAATTGGGAGAAATCCATTATCGTTCCAATGCAACAATTCAAATTTCTGGGTTATATTGGATTATTGTAGATTCTACCCTTCAAACTCTACACCTTTCAGTGGCAAAAACTGGTAACACCATTTTTTTTTCTGACTTCTATGATGAAGGTAAAGCCAATCGCACTGTGGATCTTACCGATCGTCCATTTCTGCTGGCCATCAAAGTTTCGATTGGACCCCTGTTGGTTGCCATCCTGTCATATATTGACTTCTCTGAGTAATTTGGTTTGCTCATCCACCCTTACCCTGATACTCTGTCTTGTGGGACATCTCTATTTTTTTCTTGCAAGGGGATTTTCTGATGTACGAGCTCTTGAGGTGGTTGCTCGTTCCTTTACTCCAGAAGGTGTCCTCTTTGACATTTCTCGGAGGACAAAAACCTCCTTTAAAATCAATTTTACCCAGTTTTCGCTGATAGATCTCTCCTTTGCCCTGTTGCATACTAATGGGAGTGTAAACTTCGTTCCACTACGTTATGGAATCCTTTGAAACAGGAACTCTTAATCTCCTTCCAAAAGTCGCGTCTTGCGTTGTCTACTCTAGCCTGGTGGGTCAAATATGTTATGTGTCTAGCAGGTATTGATACCTATGTGTCTCTGCCTCATTTGGTTCGTGGGGCAATACCTTCTTAGGCTTCCTCGATTGGTTGTCGCTTGTAGGATATTATGAGAGCGGCTGGTCTTCGGAATCTACATTCCATGATTTCTACTTTAGACCTATTCAACACTTCACAGGAGAAATAATTTCACAGCTTTGAACTAGCATAATAGGAGCCTCCGTGTCTTAATAAAATTTACAGATTTAACTATTAACATGACGTAAAGTCATGATTTTATTAATGACACAGAGGCGAGTATTATGCCTCCCTCCCATCCCTGGAGGTTTGGTCTTCTCTGGGTAAATTGACTTCACGGTAAGTCTTTTTTGATTACTGGGTTTTATCCTTATTAATGACTGTCAAGAGCTTAGGGTTTGACTAAACTAAATTTCACGATATATATATATATATATATATATATATATATATATGATATTCCATGTAATGCGTTTTTATGCATAAATCCAGTTTTATACTTGGATATTACCATATTCTCCTTTCTCTTCCAGCTTGACTTCGAGATCCAGGTTACGGCTCGCATACCCTCTTATTGGAGCCCACTTTTCATTTGCATTTGTTGTCCTTGTTCGGGATCGCAAGAAAGTAGTATACTGGACACTGCCTATTATGCTATAAAGAGGATGCTGATTGGCTGTTCCTGTTGCTAGGAAGATATACATCTCATGTTATTTACAGGTTTCTTTTATACTGACTTAATGTTATTTTTCTTTGCTGCTGAGGTAAATAAAGAAAGAGTGCAGCATAATACTCGCCTCTGTGTCATTAATAAAATCATGACTTTACGTCATGTTAATAGTAAAATCTGTAAATTCTATTGCAATAAGTAGATAACTTCCTATTGAAATGTGAACATGAGGAGATGAATATGTGTTTATTTATTTTACAAAATCTTACAGAAACTTACATTATTCTTGATGCCTACCATTGTTGTTCAATCTGGAAAACTATAAATACAGAAATTTAGAAAATACAGATTTGAAAGAGGCCAGTCTATGATCTCTGGGAAAGCCCCATTTTGTCAAACCATTTGAAAAAAAGGGGGTTATGGCACCTAAAGACTCTTTCCACCACAAACACCAGAATGAGTAACTCGGCTTGTAGTGTTTACAATATCCCTTTAAACAAGTGAAGCATGTATAGTATAAATACAGTGAAGAACCAGTAAAAATAATGGCTACCCTATTGCTAAATTCACTGGCCACTTTCTGATAATAATCGTAAATATTTCAATCATAATCTTGATTAATGTTATATATGATACATTTAAAACAGAAACCAGAACAAATATGTTACAATTCGAACAATAAGGAACTCAAGTTTAATTTGACAGCATACGCCAGATAAGTATAATATGTGAAGAAAATATAAATGGATTGCAAATACCGCTACGAATGAAACAGTGACTATTCCTTTATTTTACCTTGAGTGCATATGAAGCTGATTTCTCTGTGTATAACTCTTGCCCTTTACACAAGATCCCTTCCACATGTGGCTTTTTAGCTTCAATTGCCTCCTCTGTTTCCTAAGCAAATAAAGGTTAAAAAAAACCATGTTAGATTGTTACTGACATTTCAACAAATTTTGGAAAGGTTACTTGAAATTTGAGCTATGCTAAAAACGGTACCAATAAAAGTAGGTAAAAATAAGCTGCATTGCATAGGTGAACTGATGTAGTGAACCTCATTTTCATTAAATTTTGTTACATTATTTAAACATCCCCAAAGACAATCATGTTGTCAGCCAAAGCTGTCAATCATTGTTGCTGAATATAATTTAAGGCAGATTGGTGTTAAATGGCAATATCAGCCTTTGTATTTAAAAATAAATAAATAAAAACTACAAATATAGCAATGAAATTATGAAATTAATCTGTCCCGAGTAACCATCCTACCCAAAAGAAAAAAAAAGAAAAAGAAAATAACATATCAATTAAATATTGTGTTGCATTCAAGGTTTAACAGTATGCTTATCTTTAACACTAGAATATATAAAAATATATTGAATAACTTTTACCAAATGTATCCAAGTTGATGACTTCAGTAACAAACATTTAATTGAAGTGAGTTCTGGATGCACTGTCCCTGCCCCCTTAACCCTGCAATCTAAACATTGCAGTTTCAGATAATCTAAATGAAGTTGTTATGGTGGCAGGAGGCCAGAGGATTAACTGTTCTTGAACTGTTTAACCCCAAAGTTGCCTCCACCTGCGATCTCCACTCCTCCCCTAGCAGCATCCGGCTTCTAAATTTTCAGATTCATGAAACGCATAGTGCCGCCTGGCAGGTTTGCCACTGATTGTTTGAGAGCGGTCAGCTGACGCTCTTAGCCAATCAGTGACACCCCATTCACTAAACTCACTTGCAATGAAACGTTTAGTGAATGGGGAGTCACTGATTGGCTGTGAGCATCAGCTGACTGCTTTCAGGCAATTAGCAGAGTCCCTGCAAACGTAAGCCAATGCTACACATCATTGACACATGGTGGAAAGAAAATTATTGCTAAAATAAATACCTCCTATCATATACTATTTGCAGTTTGACAGGCGGAAGATGAAGCAAACAAGATTCCTTTGGTCTGATAAGGCCAGATACAACTTTTTGGCCTAGTATGAAACCTTATGTTTGCCTCAAAGTCAACATCAATGGTGTTCCCCCCAGAACACCATTGCCACCGTGAAAGGTTTAAAGGTATTTTACAGCTACTTAAATGCTTATTGCATTCAAAGCTCTAGGTAAACATTTCAACATTTTGATGGTTACCTACTGATAAAGAATCTGTAAAATACACAGAATAGGAATTTCTTTTTCTATTACCATAAATTGTGTTTCAAATAAACTACATAAATATGACAAGAGCTTTATTTCAATTACCCAGACACAACAGCTCAGTGTCTCTTCATTATTCTGAGTAGGAATAAGTATAAAGGATTGTAACACTCCAACGGCTGTGAAATTCAACTCAGTTTATTTTTTTTTCTAATGTGAATATGAAACTTTTATTCACAATTCATCTGCTGTGTACAATGCTGTAGATTAAACAAAGTAAATGCTTATTTCAGTAAAGCTTTTGACACTGTTGCACATAGAAGGCTTATCAATAAACTGCAATTTTAAGTTTGGATTCCAATATTGTTGAATGGGTAAGGCAGTGGCTGAGTGACAGGCAACAGAGGGTTGTAGTCAATGGAGTATATTCGAAGCTTGGGCTTGTCACCAGTGGGGTACCTCAGGGATCTGTACTTGGACCCATTCTCTTTAATATTTTTATTAGTGATATTGCAGAAGGTCTTGATGGTAAGGTATGTCTTTTTGCTGATGATACTAAGATATGTAACAGGGTTGATGTTCCAGGAGGGATAAGCCAAATGACAAATGATTTAGGTAAACTAGAAAAATGGTCAGAATTGTGGCAACTGACATTTAATGTGGATAAGTGCAAGATAATGCATCTTGGAAGTAAAAACCCAAGGGTAGAGTACATAATATTTGATAGAGTCCTAACCTCAACATATGAGGAAAGGGATTTAGGGGTGATTATTTCTGATGACTTAAAGGTAGGCAGACAATGTAATAGAGCAGCAGGAAATGGATGCATGGAATAGCCTTCCAGCTGAAGTGGTAGAGGTTAACACAGTAAAGGAGTTTATGCATCCGTGGGATAGGCATAAGGTTATCCTTTCTATAAGATAAGGCCAGGGACTAATCAAAGTATTTAGAAAATTGGGCAGACTAGATGGGCCGAATGGTTCTTATCTGCCGTCACATTCTATGTTATAGCAAAACAAATCAAAAGGGAATTTTGAGATTTTCAAGCTACAGCACCCATTATGGTGTAGAATAAAGATATCCTCATTTGATACAAAAAGTCTCTTGAGCATGATGGGATATGTAGTGTATAATTCCTGGAGTGCCGTATACCCAATTCTAGACTATTTGTTTATTTTATTGATAAAGAACTTAAATCAACCTTTTTGTGTATGTCATGTTTTTCAAAGATCTCTAATGCCACTTCAGTGATACAACAGAAAGACAACAAGTAGCAGAAGGTACAAGAGAAGCAACTAAGGCCCCAATTTAAAAAGAAAGCTTTTCCAATGTTTCAATACTGTTAGAAATATTTTCCAAATTATTTATCTACAGAAGTCACTATTATTATTATTATTACCAGTGTTTATAGAAATTTTTGTAGATAAATAATTTTGAAAGTTTTTATTCTAACAGAATTGAATCACTTGGAAAGCTTATTAAATCAAGGCTTATATCACAGCTAAAACAAATTAAAAACATTAAACATTAACACATTTTAATAATTAATTCTTGAAAGGTCTGTTTCCTAATGATAATATTCTTGACAGATTTTTTCCTGTTTAATGGCAAACGTTGCTTATAACATTAAAGGAACATTATGGAGTTTGGGAAACAAAACTGTATTCCTACTGCTATAGTTTCCCTCTGCCATAGCTATATGTCCCACCAGGATTAAAAACCTTATTTATACTTACCTCTTTCCAGTGCCGGGGCCCCATCTCCTTTGGTGTCACAGCGATGGGGGAACCTAATATGCATGCGCACAAACTTGGCTAATGGCATGTCTGCTGCCAGGGAAATTAACAGCAAAGTACCATAAGCAAGCTCTATTGAGGAGCCCTGAATTAAATCAGAGGTGGTTACTTTTCTTTTACTGTCCTGGGATCTTAATATCCATTGTCTGCATATTATATCTAATTCTGTTGTGCACTTTATTAAGGCGGTCCTTGATGAGGTCCAACACATTTAAAGAAGTTCAAGTAGACACTCCAAACTACATCATGTGTTTTAAACTGCCTGGAATTTTATTGGGGAACAGCACAGCGGGATTTTTGATGCAGCTGTGTAAATCTGAAGGATAAAAAGACATAAGAGACTGCATGAAAAGAAAGTGAACAAACATGGTCAAAGTAAATTATAAGAAAAATAAAAGATCTGTACACAGTTGTGGGCTATATTTTAATTTTATTCACTTAAAACTCGAGTTAAACTTTTTGTTCATGCCATTTGTTTATAAGACCGAGTGGCAAATATTAAATACATGGCGAAACATTTAACATTTAGATGGTAGAAAGGTCTGATCGAGGTTGGGTAAAATATCTGGAAAGATATATAGAAAAAATGTGGAAACATGGAATATCTGCACTATACCATGCACGACTTAGATTTCTTAGATTTAGGATCTTGTAGTTCACATTAAGATGAGTTTCAGTTAAATAAAGCAATTTACATAAACATTTAATTCTGTATATTGCTTGTAGATATATAGATAGACAGACACATACACACACACACACACAGACAGACAGGTAGACAGATGGAAATATTAGATATAGATAGATAGATAAATACAGGGCCACTTTCAACTTGTGAGTCAGCCATTTTACTCTTTTACTCCTTTATTTATTTTTACCTGGCACCAGAGTTTTTATTGTTCCAGTGAGAATTTTACTCCAAAGAATCATTGGTGGGGATTATACCACTCAAGCTTTATCCATTAAGAAGTCTCTCTGCTCAATAAAATGTGAGTAACCACTTGGTATTTTATTATTTCACCTCTGGCTTTAATACAATAAGCGCTATTACTGTTTCTTTTATATTTCATATGGTCCTTATACCAGCAAGATATCCATCTACTACAAAAACATCACGTATTCCATAAGTGAGGATTGTACCACTGTATGCCATCCACACTAGAGCTAGTCTTAAAGCTCTGGAAAACGTGAGTAGGACCATACAGACCTCTTACAAAGTAGTACTTAGTACCTGTTGAGATATACTGTACCATTATTTGCTGTCTTTTTATATTTTCATACGGATCTCATGAATATCCCATGCCCATATCTTACTGAGGAATACTTCCCCTGACAAGATTGTGATTGACTTCTTATACAAGGTTTTATTTGGACTTTTTGCCATATATATTAGACATAGACTCTTTTGGACTTACTTTTTGGACTCTTGATTATTATTCAGAGCAAAAAACGGGTCGCAAGAGTATTCTGAGAACGGACAGCAGCTGAAATAGCCAGCCCTTCAGTGGGTCCCCACTCAGAACTCGAGCTGGTTTTAGCTCATCTTGTGCTGTTACAGAGAGAACACATCTGAAGCATATCTGACTGGTCCCACCCATACGGGCAGTCCAGATCCGAAATGCCAGCAAGTTCTCTCTGCACGAACGAGAGATACAGCAACCCCAGACGATCGTTTCAGCCTTGTTAGGCATCATCAGTGAGGCCTTGGAAGTTCTTGGAAGTTCTGGCCCATGCGTCTGGGCAATCTGCACACACTGAGCAATCAGGAGGACTAGGAACAGCTGATTTGGTGAGTTTTTTTGTATTTCCTTGTCCTATATAAAGCCATGTACATATGATTATGGTTTTTGTGTCCTGGTGAAATCTCCAATGTGGAGCTGAAACGTTGACCTGGATAGATAGGTAGATAGATAGATAGATAGATAGACAGACAGATCGACAGACAGAAATAAATATGGGATAGACAGACAGATACATAGATAGACGGGTAGACAGACAGACAGATATATAGATAGATGGATAGACAGACAGACAGACAGACAATATATACTGCTGTTAAATATATAGATTACATTACATGTTAATGAATTTGGCACACACAAATTGTTTAATAATATTCTAGTTGCTCCATCAATACTATTTTTTGCATTTCATATTGTTTCTTTTTTAGTTCAGAAGAAATTCTACCTTCACGAGGGATTACAGTCTCAACCTAGCTGTCAGTCAGCTGCTGATAAATTAAGGTTGATAGATGGAAAACAAAACATTGTGCATCCAGTTACTTTTTCTCATTTTCATCATGCTGAGGAATTTTATTTTATTTTTTGACAATTAGGTTTACCAGGCCTGAGCCACACACCTAATTTTCTGTCTAAGTGCAGCCTGTCAGATATATAATGAAGTGATTGACAAGAGATGGCAGTTGTTACACCATTATTCCTAAGAAAATCAATAAAGCCTTGAACAAAAGCATTTATTTGAGTATTCCTCTTTCGTCCATTGCTCCTGCAAATGTTTATCTAATTTAGAAGCCATGACAATTTTAAGTGACTCTGTCATGAGAAATTTTCTTTCATCCTTTACACAATCTTTAAAAAACCACCCATACCTTGAATTAACCTATTCAGCACTTTTCTTTGTTGAATAAAAGATTTCTACCAAACTCCATTTCCACAGTTTCTTTCTGTGACACAGACAGTGCGTGACTCACAGAACAGTGTCCTATAGTGGTCAGCTAAAGCACCCTTTTGGTCTTTTGATAAAATGTATCAATTATCCACCTGTAACTATATTTTAATGTTCATTGCTGTAAATGAGCAATCTAAAATAAGAGCCTGTTAAAACATATTCCCATCGCGTAAAAAAAAACCCCACACACACACACATGTAACACAAAAAAAAAAGAGAGCTCTGGATCTGGAAGGTGTATAGGATAATCCTTCATTCTCCTCCCTCACGCTCGAGTATTCTGAATGTTTAAAGAAACACTCTGCCCACCAATACTGGTATGTACTATTTATCTCAATGAGTCGCTAGTGACAGGCTGCTGAGAGTGTCAGCTGATGCTCAATCACCAGCCACCTGGCAAAAACCTTCCTTATATTGTGCGGCAGAGACGATGGAAGCTCGGAGGCAGCTGTGTCAGGTACATGAGGTCGAACTTGATGGTGAAACCACTGGAAAATGGTTTAATCCCTGAAACTCTCTCACCCCATATCAACTTCAATAAAGTTGTTATGGGGATGAAAGTATTGCTTTACAAGAAGGTTAATTTACATAGAGTAATTTCCATTGTTATACCATAAAAAAAAAAAAAAAAAAGATCCAGAATTATCCAATGCAATGTTTTTCTACTAAAATATTGAAGTGATTGGCTCAAATGTATTATTTTTGGCAGTGCTGACTACCCATATGTAGTTATTTTTAAAGGAACACTATAGTCACCCAGACCACTTTATCTCAATGAATTGATCTAGGTGTAGTGTCCCTGTCCATTTAATCCTGCAATGTAAAACATTGCACCATTCTGACAACCACTAGAGGCACCCCTGTGGCACAGACCAAGTACAACTCAGTCACATGATTCATTGACTCAATGCTTTCCTATGGATAATTTTGCATGCACGTGTGGCAGTCACTGCACATGCACATTTTGTCCCTAATGCTCTTCTATGAGGAGTTTTGTAATGATGCTTCTAGAAGAGAGGTGAGCACTGCTGAGAGAGTATTGGTACTGGAAACAAGGTATGTAAAAAAGGGTTTTTAAGCCTTTCTATGCTGAATGGGAAGTAATTAATGGTATAGGGACAAGAACACTATAACAGAATATAAATTTGTAATCCTAATGAAATAGTGTTCCTTAACCCCTTAAGGACCGTGGAGGGTTCAGGACCGTCATCAGCATTTTCCCATTGCTGACCGCTGACGGTCCTGAACCGTCCTAACGGTCCTGAACCGTCCTAACGGTCTTAGTTACTTACCTAATCGCCGTTGTTCCCCCAGCGGCGATCATCGGTGCTCCCGTTGTGGGGAGACTGCCTGCAGCCCAGACAGTCTCCCCACACCGGATTAGGACCCCTGTGGCCATGTGATCGCTCAACAGAGCGATCACATGGTCACAATAGATGTCCATGTGTCTCCCTGCAACTGTAAAATCATAAAAAAATAAAAAAATTATATATGTGTATATATATATATATATATATATATATATATATATATATATGATAAATGGACATATATTCTATCTATATAATATGTCTATATATCATATATATAATGTCATACTAAGTGTATTTTTATATTAATATGTACATATATTAATATAAAAATACACTTAAAATTAAATTACACACATATATATAATATATATAATAACTATATATATTGTATATATATATATATATACATATATATATATATTACAAAATATAAATAAGTAATTTAAATTAAATTTAAAAATTTAAAAATAATAATAAAAATGTAATTTTATTCTAACTGTATTTTGATATTAATATATATATATATTTATATCAAAACACACTTAGAATGAATTTGTATATATATCTATGTACATATAAATAAATAGAAATAATACGAAATATACATATGTCCATATATATAATTACATAAATAATTATATAAATATACACGTAGACTTCAAATATATAAATATGCATATATATTTAAATTTTACGTGCGTATTTATGTAATATTTTCACATAATTAAGTATTTTTATTGATTGCAATTTGAGGGACCTGCCTGCCAACCCAGGCCGAAAGTCCAGAGAATTTAATTTGCTAGCACTGTATTTTACCCTGTAACGTTCTACGACACCCTAAAACCTGTACATGGGGGTACTAGCACTTTTACTGATGATATAATTGTTGTGATACGTTTTCCAGTTTTGAAACACTAATATTTGTGTATAGCGAAGTCTCCCGAGTAAAACAGTACCCCCCCATGTACAGGTTTTATAGCATTTTATAGTTACAGGGTCAAATATATGGGTCAAATATTTTTACATTGAAAATGGCCAGGTTGGTTATGTTGCCTTTGAGAGCGTATGGTAGCCCAGGAATGAGAATTACCCCCATGATGGCATACCATTTGCAAAAGAAGACAACCCAAGGTATTGCAAATGGGGTATGTCCAGTCTTTTTTAGTAACCACTTGGTCACAAACACTGGCCAAAATTAGCGTTCAATTTAGTTTTTTTACTTTTTTCACACACAAACAAATATGAATGCTTACTTTGGCCAGTGTTTTCGACTAAGTGGCTACTAAAAAAGACTGGACATACCCCATATTGAATACCCTGGGTTGTCTACTTTAAAAAAAATATGTACATGTGGGGTGTTATTCAGAGATTTATGACAGATAATAGTGTTACAATGTCACTATTGATAAATTTAAAAAATGTATGTTTTGAAACCGCAATATCCTACTTGTACCTATAGCCCTATAACTTGCAAAAAAAAGCAAAAAAACACTGGGTAAACACTGGGTATTTTTAAACTCAAGACAAAATTTTGAATCTATTTAGCAGTTTTTTTCATTCGCTTTTGTAGATGAGTAAAAGATTTTTCAAGTAAAAGTAATTTTTTTTTTTTTTTCAATTTTTCATCATATATTTTTATTTTTTTAAAATTAAATTACATGAGATTATATATATATAATGGTATGTAAAGAAAGCCCCTTTTGTCCTAAAAAAAACAATATATAATTTGTATAGGAACAGTAAATGAGAGAGCTGAAAATTACAGCTAAACATAAATACCACAAAAGTGTAAAACTATAACTGGTCGCAAATGTACAACATCGCAAAAACAGTCCGGTCCTTAAGGGGTTAAAGAACAGACAACCAGCAGATAACAGGCAATCATCCAAAGAGCTATCAGTATGAATTTAAAATGGCTCAACATTTTGTTTTGTTTTTTTGATATGCTAAAAATATAGTAAAAATTTAGCTTTTCAAATCTATTCTCCTCCAAAAAGCAACTAAAAAAGTCAGACTTTAGTGGGTGGAGAGTTATGCATAGACATTAATACTATTATTTATTTACTTGTTTGTTTATCGATTTAATTATAATGCCAGCTGAGTCTGCATCACTGATCAATAATAAGATATCATAAGGCAAAGTAGTCTCCTTTCTTTTTCTACCTTGTCATTTTGTATCAGCTCCCACAAGCACAGGATACCTGCATATACTGTACAATATGCAAAAGATACACATTTCAATGTACATGTGCAAGATTATTGATGAAGTATCCCATAAAACATAAAAATTCCAGTGGCAGTTCCCATTTAAATCAGCCAACAATTATAATTGCAACATACTATGTTCTTAAAATCTAGTTCTAAAATAATTTTGTGATGTAATTAAAAATATTAATTGCTTTTGCATATATTTTTAAAACATTTTTTATAGAACAAGCCCACCAAAGTAGGCTTATTATCAGATATTTGTTTTGTTTTTTCTTTATTATTGTTCTCCTGACTGGTACTCTACATAGCCATGGGATGCTCCTTGGTAGCTGACCTTGGGAAAGTCATGATCCATTACTATTTATTATATGTGTATTATACATGAGGTTACATCAAGATAAGTGGAAGACATCTAAAGGTGGGTAACAGCCATGTCCTCTTAAAGGGGCACTATAGTCACCTGAACAACTACAGCTAAATGTAGTTGTTCTGTTGAGTTTAATCAGTCCCTGTAGGCTTTTTGATGTAAACACTGCCTTTACAGAGAAAAGGCAATTTTTACAATGCTCCCTAGGGACACCTCCAGTGGCAGTCATTCAGATGGCCACTAAAGGTGCTTCCTGGGTCACGGTGACATTCAGCATCTCCACGCTCTGCATGCAGACACTGAACTTTCCCCAAAGAGATCCTTTGAGTCAATGCATCTCTATGAGGAGATGCCGATTGGCCAGGACGCGTGCACAATAGCCTTCCACTGCTTTCCCATCCAATTCTGATGATCTCAGCCAAGGAGGTGGATGACGGGCCAGGTTAGCAATGGCGGACCTGCGCTACACTGAAATAAAGGTAAGTTTTTTTTTACTTATTTAAGGAAGAAAGTTGTGTTTCTGACCCTATAGTGTTCCTTTAAGTTAAACCTTGTTTTTCCCATCCTGACATTAGATTAATGGCAGTTACAACATGGATAATTGATTTACCTCTCCCATAGCATTCCATGTGAGAAACATAGATGGTCACAAAAGCTAACAGGTGTCATTAAGGGTGAGAGATGAATTAATTCCATCATCAGTTTCTTTTGGCTGTAATGGATCTTAATCCAGCAGCAAAAATTACTTCTTACAGAACAAACTATCTTTTTATAGTTGATTGAAAAGTGGAACTTTATTTGACAGAGTCCCTTACAAAATAATATTAGTAACCAAGGGAAAAACATATCCAAATGTAATTGTATGTAATGCCCTACAAATCGCATTTGGAATAAGTCAATTTGGTGTCTTTTATTCAGTATTCTGTATACTAATAGTATAAAAGCCAATTGTGTTTCCTTTCCTCAGTATGTAACATGTCAATTGTTTGAAATGATTTCTGTGTTTTACATTTAAAATGTTCTCATACATCATTTTCAGAGTAATACGCAAATGGGGATATTTAAAAGTTCATGAAAACATTCACAAAATCTGGCATATACTCCCCTGTTATGGCCCATTTTATTTTTATTTAGAAATAATTGTAATTTAAATGTATCAATAAGCAGCAATGCATGCTTTAGCAAATGTTCAATTAGCAAATGTATGCATAAAAGCTAATTAAAACAGATTTAGCAAAGCACACTGTGCATGCTGATTACGGAAGAACAAAATTAAAAGTGAATATTTAATATAAAACAACATAGCAACATTTTCTCATTATATGATAATATAAGGAACCTGAAAGAGTAGCAGAAAACACTCGCTTTATGCATATAATTTAAATATTCAAATACTTATGAGCTCGATTAAGTGCTAACTTTATTTGAACAACAGAAATTAAAATGTAACTATATTTGAATAATCTACTTCAAATTGAAAAGACACAGAATTTTATTTAATCCCTAAAAATATCTTACGATTTGCTAAATAAACGTAGTAATTTTAGCCAAAAAAAATCATTATTTTGCAAAGTAATTAAGTCTTTATCTTAACTTTGTATATTTCTATATACATACATCAGGCTTAACCTGAAGATAGTACTTTAAGACTTGTGATTGATGAGTCAGTCACTGTTTAATAGGTCAGGGTGACATCAAAGAATGATAAATATTTATAGCAAAATGACAAAAAAAAAATTTACAGCAAATATAATTAAAAAAATAAGCAAAAAGGTAAAGTTAATTTGTTGTTTTAAGGACCATGACCACTTTACCGATTTGAAGTGGGGATGGTGCCTGAAGTTTACATTTCACTTTGCAAATTTCTGCAAAAGAGCTAATTAAAGCAGATTATGTATGTGCAAGGCTTTTTCTATGAAACACACACATACAGAGTTTAAAGGGACTCTCCAGTGCCAGGAAAACAATCCGTTTTCCTTGCACTGCAGGTCCCCTCTCCCTCCCACCTCCCATCCCCGGTTGCTCAATGGGTGAAAACCCCTTCAGTCACTTACCAGATGCAGTGACATGTCCCACGTCGCTGCTTCTTCCTCCGCCGCTGCTCCTCCCCTTAATTACGTCAGCCGGCGGGGCAGACTGATCCCACCCACTGGCTGGGGAGACCTAATGTGCATGCACGGCAATGCCGCGCATGCGCATTAGACCTCTTCATAGGAAAGCATTGAAAATACTTTTCAATGCTTTCCTATGGGGATTTTAGCGACGCTATAGCACAGACAATCCTGTACTATGGACCAGGAAGTTCCCTCTAGTCTAGTCTAGGGGAGGACTTAACCCTGCAAAGTAATTATTGCAGTTTATGAAAACTGCAATAATTACAGTTGCAGGGTTAAGGGTAGTGGGAGTTGGCACCCAGACCACTCCAATGGGCAGAAGTGGTCTGGGTACCTGGAGTGTCCCTTTAACCCCACTGACAACCACAGACAAAAACAATACAGTTATTGAAAATTACATGGGTTTATAAGGACATTTTATGTGCAACTACCAACAATCCATGAGGCTTAAAATATTAAGCAAAATGCTTTAGTCTTGACTCCACTTTTTAATTTCTCATTAGTGTAGGGGACATTGACAGTATGTGTCAGCATTTGAAACTGGCACAAAATAAAGTGCTGTGATAATGCCTGGACAAGACGTCTCTTCTTTGGATTGGATACATTTAGTGATAATGTAGACAAATAGCTGATATGATTCAATGCAAGTTATGCATCATAGGAACACAGTGCACAAGAAATGTATACTCCAGATTGGGATATATTATGGAAAACAGGTAAAGTGGAAGTTTTACTTCTGCTTTAACTGTATAATGCAGTCTAGGTGTGGAATATTTAATAATTCTGTTTAATGTGTATTTCAGAATCATAAGCATTATTACAACATATACAGTGCCTTCCAATAATATTGGCACCCATGGTAAATGTGAGCAAAGAAATCTGTGAAAAATTGCCTTTTGATCTTTTGTTCACAAAATACACAAAAAAATGCAAACACAGGCTTTTTCAAAGAAACTAAATAAATCTTTGTAAAATATATGTGTGGTGCAATTATCGGTACTCTTTTAGTCAATACTATGTGCTAGCTCCCTTTGTCAAGATAACAGTTCTGAGTCTTTGGAGAATACATGGCAAGCGATCTGAGACCATTCCTCCAGACAGAATCTTTACAGATCCATCACATTTTTAGGTCAACGCTGGTGGACTCTACTCTTCAGTTCATCCCATCTATGGGGTTCAAGTCACCAGACTCGGAAAGGCCATTCAGATGAATGGACAAACAGCTGAAATTTTGATGAAAACATGTTCGTCCGAAAATGAATGCCCAAGTCTAAACAAGTCTTTAAACGACCACGGTATAAAAAACACAAAACAAGAAAATATATATTTCACAATTCCAGCAAGACATAGCAAGCTTAATAATGTCTGTAAACAAAGATTACTGTTTTCTTTTTGCAAAGTTACAAAAAGCTTGGTTTGATGTTCACTTTTCTATTATTCTAAACGCGTCCAAGCATTACTTAGAAATGTCACATACTAACAATGTAAATATTCTACATAAACAGTTTTGTTAGAAGACATTTAATAATAGTAGCTTCAATAAAATAACAAAATACAAAACAGAAAGGCTTGGGAAATAATTCACAGAACATGCAGTATTCAAAATAAATCTATTTTACACACTTATATGCAATTAAAGACCGCTTTAACTTTATTCCCTAGTAGCAAATGACATTATTATTCATAACTAAGAGGAGAAACCAGTTGCTTGTCAACACCCAAACTGATATTTCTACCACTGAGAATTCTTATCTAAGACAGGGTTCAAGATATCCATTTGCCACCAACCATTCCTGAGTGAAGCTTTTGCCCTGGCATGTAAATATTCCATGTGCCATGGACCCTACAGGCTTGCAGTGCCGAGTAACTTTAAGGCATGATGGGTAGCAGGGACAATATTCAAAGATGGATACCCTTACACTTTTGCTGACACATATACACTGACATACACTCACTGACACACACAGTCACTGGCACACACACTATTTAACCAACAAACACTTTAAAGACAGACACATGCCCTTAATGATACACAAACAATGACATACACTCACTGACACACACACACACACATGCATACACTCGCTGACTGACATACACATAGTCATTGGCACACACATGTTTAACCAACACACTTTCACTGACAGACACACACAGACATACACACTCACTGACAGATACACACTTTCACTGATTTGACACACACTGACAGGCATACACTCTCACTGATCAACACACTCTCACTGACAGACACACATACATACACTCACAGACAGACAAACACTTACATATACACACACTCACTGATAGACACATACACACGCTGACATACACACTCTCTCACTGATATGATGCACACTGGCACACACACACGCACGCACTAACAGACACACACACTCATTGACAGACATACACTCTCACTGATTTGACACACACTGACACACATCCACTCATTAACAGACACACACTCTCACAAATTTGACAATCACTGATAGACACACACTCACTGATTTGACATACACTAACACATTTGGGTCCTGGTTGGTGTGGTGAACCTATTAATATGATGCTGGGTGCCTGTTCCTGTGTTACTGGGATTATTGCCTCAGTGTTGTATTTCAGTCCTGCTACAACTGGTAGGAATTTGCAATGTGAACTGCATCCACTATCTCCTGGTAGTACATCGCTTTAAGAGGTTTGTTATGTCATGGAACTTTTCTGCATGTTCTCTTTGTTGTTGCCTCAAGCATTCCCTTGGCATCTTATAGAGCTGTCTTTGTGACATAATTGTGGAAACTGTGTGTTTCATCCATGCAGGGAAGGGGCGCCGTCAGGAGCGCCGGCCCCACTCAAGCTGCAGCCACCTGAGCGCTCTGTAGAGAGCGTCAGGCGGCTGCAGCTTTGCCCGGGCTGGTGCGTCCATGAGGGCGCACCGCCCAGGCGCAGCATTAGGAGAGGGGCTGACAGGAGGGAAGTGCTCAGCGCTCCCTCCTGTCACTCCCTCACTGTAGCATGGCCGAGCACTGTATGGTCTGCGGGTACAGGGAGCATCTGTCTCCTGTACCCGGCCGGACTAACAGGAAGTGCATACTGAGTGTGAACTTCCTTTTAGTCCGGCCGGGTACAGGAAACAAAAGCTCCCTGTACCTGACCATACAGGGCTCAGCCACCTCCAACAGAGGTAGGGAAGGGGAGAAAGAAATTGACAGGGGGAATTAATGGGGAGAAATAAATGGACAGGGGGAGAAATAAATTGACAAGGAAGGGGGGAGAAATAAATTGACGGGGAATAAATTGACAGGGGGGAGAAATATTGACGGGGAGAAATAAATTGACAGGAGGAAGAGAAAGAAATTGACAGGGGAGAAATAACCTGACAGGGGGAGAAAGACACATTGACAGGGAGGGGGAGAAAGAAAATTTGACAGGAGGGGAGAAATAAATTGACAGGGGAAGAAATAAATTGACAGGGAGGGTGGGAGAAAGAAATTGACAGGAGGGGAATTGACGGGGAGAGAAAGAAATTGACAGGGGGGTGAGAGTGACAGGGGAGGGAGGGGGAATGAGAGTGGGGAGAGGAAGGGGATAAGAGACAACAGGGGTAGAAAAGAGTGACAAGGGGGAGAAAAGAGTGACAAGGGAGGGGGGAGAAGAGAGTGACAAGGGAGGGGGGGAGAAGAGCGGGACAAGGGGGAGAGAAGAAAGTGACAAGGGAGAGGGGGAGAAGAGAGTGACAAGGGAGGGAGAGGGGGAGAAGAGAGTGACAAGGGAAGGGGGAGAGATTGACATCCATCACACACACACACAATCACACACAATGCACCCCTTACACACAAAGACAATGCACCCCTTGCACACAGAAAAACACACAATTCATTACACACACAGACACACACACACAAGCAATGCAACCCTTACACACAATGCATCCTTTACACACACAGAAACACACAATGCATTCCTTACACACACTCAATGCACCCCTTACACACACTCATTGCACCCCTTACATATGCACACACTGCATCCTGTACATACACAGAAACACACCTTGCAGCCCTTACACATACAAACACAGATTTACACAATGCATTCCTTACACACATATCAGGACATCCCCTACACACTCCACCCCCTGTGAACAAACTCATTGGTGGAACATGAAGGTGGACCCTGGGACCCAGACCTTGAGCTGTGTAAAGGGCCCCAAAAAAATGGAGCTGCTTCCCGTTCTCCCAGAACATTAATTTTTGTGACCACGGTTACAAACAGCCTCCAGAGAGCCTGTTCTACACCAGACCAGTGGAGCCAGACTGCAGCTAGAGTCCATCATCATCCTCATCTGGTTGTAAGTAGGCAATCTAGTATATTATTAGTGACACTAATCTATAATTTACCTCACATTAAAGGGACACTATAGTACCCAGAACCACTGCAGCTTAATGTAGTGGTTCTGGTGTCTATAGCCTGTCCCTGCAGGCCTTTTAATGTAAACACGGCAGCACTGCAGTGCTGACGTTAGTTAACATGGCAGATCATATGGGTGGGGCATTGTGATGTCACATGGGGAGTGGGGGCGGCAAACTTTACTTTTGCCTAGGGCAGCAAAAATCCTTGCACCGGCCCTGCATCCATGCTGTGGCCTTGGCGCTCATCAGTGATAAAGAAACAACATGGGTGTGCTCACCTGTCTCAGACTTAAGCTGGGATGGACTTCAGGAGACAATATCCGAGGTCAGTGAACAAGTCAGCATATCACTTGAAGATACATAAAATAAACAGAGCACCAACACCAAGGACAAAAAAGTGTGGGAATAGTCACAGTGTGATGTGTATTTGAAATTTTGTGTCTGTTTAGCTATATCAGTGAAATTTTGTATTAGTTATGGATTACCTATTTAGAGCTTGGAACCTGAAACATTATTTTAAAAAAAATAAAATGTATTTCATAACTTTTGGTCTTTAATAAACGCAACTTTTGCAACTTCTTGTGTTTCCCTTGACACTGTTTTATACATCGTCAATATGATTAACAAAAAAAAAATGCACAACATAAAAGGTAAAATGAATAACAAACAAAATATGTAATTCTTATTTTCAAATCCACAAACCTGTATACACTGAATGTGGAAACTTATATTATTTACTATACCAGGACCAGATTCTTACTGCCACACTGCCAATAATAAACATCTCATTCTGACTTTATTACCCTTCATATTTTAGTTGTGACACACGGATAATAATTTAACCCCACAAGGTCACCTATAAACAAATGAAACAGAGGATGGCTCAGATCTGATACTTTAGAAACCCTTGAACTTCAATCACTTCAATTTACTGTATGTATTATCTCTATTATTGGTAGAACAAAGGAGACAATGAAATAAAGAGATGTTTGAACTAGTATTAAACTAGATTTTATTAAATCTCTTTGCCTTTGTTACATTTTCTATAGATTAGTGCTAACAAACAAAATTAACTACCCAACATTATATATTATGAGTAATAAGTATTACAGAATAAACTCAATTTATATAAAGTTAGTGTTATTTGTAAAATGCATACATATATATTACTTATAATGCAGAAATGGTTGGCTGAATCAGAGGGAATAAAGAAAAAAATAGAGCAGTAATGTTCACGTAGCGTGCAGAATGCAGCCCTTGGTAAGGTTTGAACTCTTCAGTCACTAGAAGACCTCCCCCTTCTAATGCTTGGGAAATAATTCAGCAAATTACACAAAATAAATGATTTTGGTTGAGGTGTGGAATGAAGTCTGAAGGGAATACTATAGTGTCAGGCACACAAACATGTACACTCATTCCAAGTCTCATCCCCCCACTCTCCCCTTGTAGATTGCTCTGAGAAGTAAATTTTAATTTTAATTACCCGTTTTCCCATACCATGTCTTACCACAGGTCCAGCTTGACCCCCGCCTCCGTAGTGGAGATTATGAATTTTGATGATAAAAATAAACTGCTTTCCTATTGCAAAGCTGAGATCCTAAATTCTGATAATCTCAGCCAAGAAGGTGGGATCAAGAAGAAGACAAATGCTACGCTGGCCAATCAGCATCTCTACATGGAGATATATTGAATCAATGCATCTCTCTGGGGAAAGTCCAGCTTCTCCATGCAGAGCGTGCATGTTTTGTAGCACTGTCCCATGAAGCACCTCTAACAGCCATCTAAGGAGTGGCCACTGGATGTGTTCCTAGGCCGGTCTCCCTTGGCACTGAGTCTTAGACGTCATGGGTGGACCCAAACTACATGCGCAGCAAACGCTCAATGCTTTTCTACAGGGATTTCACTGATGCTGGATGTCCTTATGCAGAACTTGAGGATATCCAGTGTCATTTAAGGGACCGAGAGTCTCAAAAACTTCTGGAAGCACCTTTATTGGCTGTCTGATACTGCAATGTAAATATTGCGGTTACTCAAAAACTGCAATGTTTTACATTGCACAACTAAGGGGGACAGGGACACTGCACCCAGACCACCTAAATGTGCTGACATGATCTGTGTGTCTATAGTGTCCTGTTAATATACTCACCATAATATTTCTATAATATTTGGATATTGTTCATACATTCTTCCTGTATCGGAATCAATTCATAGGTGTAAAAGTGATAATGGGTCTCTGTACTCCAATTTATTTTGTCATGCGAGAGTTTTGTAAACATAGGGTTATGTTAGCAGAGTAAGCAGAGCAAGGGTTTATTCTGCTTACTGAATAGCATTTTTCTCCTAGACTAGATTAAGTATTTTTCCTTTCCTCTGCTAAAAAAAATGCAGACCAAATGCTTCAGCAAATGTTTTAGGACATTTCAAATAAATAATTGCTATTAGATGGGGCAGTGTTTAATATATTTTTTACTAAGAATTCTATATGTATTGCACTTGCCATTTGTTTCAGTACATCACCAACAGTTTGTTAATATTATCAGCCAGATGTAAATTTTATGAACTGGCATTGAATCTAATACTATATATTCACAATTAGAGCAGATCTATTGTAATATGACAATACCATGTCAAAATGTGGTTCTTATAATTAATGAAGAAAAAGCAGACGGGGCATTTTTTAAATACCATTAACATATATCAATCTCAAAATAAATTATTACATTAATGTTACTGTTATTTCTTGCACCTGCTAATGCCAAGCATAGGTTGACCTATGGTTTGTTGCAAAAAATACCCATTTTCTGTACTCCATGTATCATCAGATGAGGGTTAATCTATCTATCTATCTATCTATCTATCTATCTATCTATCTATCTATCTATCTATCTTTTTCTCTGTGTGTCTGTCAGCACATCTGTCAGTTTATCAATCCGATTATTTGCTATTTCCTTCAAATAGAAAGTATATGCATAGATAAGGGATCCTTCCACATATCTTCAAAACAGAAGCCGAAGAAACTGACTGTATAGAGAGGTAGGATGTGGCTTTAGGGACTTGTGTTCTTATATGTGTTATATAAGCCCAAAACGAAATATATATATATATGTGATGTTGACATTTCTTCCTGAGTTGATTCCAATGAAATGCAGTCATATTATCAAACCTGCCCACACAGAGATACAAACCCACCTCATCTCCATCATAGCTGAGGTTAGGTAACAGCAAATATCACCGCAAAAGGAAAACAAAAGTAGGAAAACGCTCTCTAACAAGTTTGTGACTTTTGACACTTTGTGAAAGTTTCCTTTCCATGAATGTCTCTGGATGCATCTCAGTAACTGAAACCCACAAAAATCTGGTAGGGCCATATCTGTTTATAAAAACATACATCTAAAATTCTGAAAATATTTGCTTGATTTTCAAAGGCTATCCATATTTATAAAATGATGTTGAAAATGTGAAGCTTTGTAAATAGACCCCGTTTGTTTTGCTTGGTCAGACAAAATATCCAGCCAAGTAGAAAAAAATGAGCTTAAGACAGATCTATTTTGTTTGTCTCAAGTCTGATATACAAGTAATTGTTACCTATAAATAAAACTCAAGATTTAATTGCTTACTCATATTCTCTGTTATCCAAAAAACAATTATCTCCACAATATCAACATGCATGCATATAGATAGCAAACCAATAGAATTATTTTATTATATTTTGCTATTTTGAGGTTGAAAAAAAACTTTAATTACTAGTTATATCTAAAAGTGCCTAAGAACTATGAGTCTGCTGCATGATGAAAATATTGTAGCTGTAAGCATATTATACAAATTACATATAGTTTCTCTAACACAGCATTTCCCAAAGTGTGAATTTGCCAGGAATCCAAAGTGTATTGAAAATGTATTTTATATCTTAGCTCAAAATGGCCGCTTTAAAAAAGTCAGCTGTGTTTTTAGTTTGTCGATTTGGGCCTAAAATCGGAAATTCATTTTGAATCTCTTATAAATCACACTTCAGACTAAACTTGTCTGAGATTATAAGAATAATCCCAGAAAAGACTGTGAATTATATTCCATTTTCTGCAACATGAATATAACTGCAATGAGGGCAGACATTTATTGCATTTCACTAATAGCCAAACATTTAAAAAATTCCTAAAATTACCAGACGTAACTAGGACTGAATATCATCACACTGTATTTTGTGTGTATGGTTTTTTTTTTGTTTGTTTTTTTATTATTATTACTAAAGTGCTTTAGGAATATAAGTAATAATATGTAAGAGAGAAATAGAAAGAAAACATGTTCAGGCACAAAAGAGTTCTTAAAATCACCGACAATCTATTCTTTTTTTTATACAATACATATTCTTGATAAACATAACTAAACTTTAATCATAAAAAAAAATATCTTGATGCCAAAGTTCTAAAATATAGTGGTACCTATTTATGGAGACAACTTTTATTGATTTTGACATTAGTCTGTGCCAATCACTTAGATTCAAAAGAAATGGATATTAAGGATTTGTTGTAATAGAGCCATTCAGCAAATATCACATTTACAACATCCCCAAGAATCTTTTCAGATTGTTGCTAGCAATAAGGAAATAATTACAGAAACTTTTCTCTTTTATTAATATTTTTATAAATTAAGAATCACCTTGATATGAGTTAAACTCAATGGTATACTATGGTGGAAAGATTTAAAATAGGAACTTATGCTACATATGTATTGGAAAAGGAACATGATGTTTGAAGAAAAGGAACGGCGATATGTTGGGTAAAGTGAAAATAACTAGACCTCATTATTATGTGATCAAACTAATATCTAACTATAAGATATATCTGTTGTCCAATATGGAATAAGCTAAGTGGAGATGTCCATCAAAACAATTATGAAGAGAATCACCAATATAGATGGTATATTAGGAAAGCAAAATGTAAATGATTACAAACCATAAAACCAAGAATAATAATAAACAGTTATTCTTCATATGAAAACTATTGATGTTAACATTGGTTGTAACAGCAGGCTTATGAAATGATACTGTGTGTCATTCAAAGACAACTACTCAGTGAGTCCACCAACTATACCACTGTGAGCGATACACTCATTGGCGATGCCCATATATCATCCGTTACTTTCCCTACTCATCTTTCAATGCCTTCGCTATCTTTTTGTATCCTTTTCCTTGTTTGCAAAGGTGATCTCTTCTGCTAACTTTGTAGACCAATCTTTTGACTTAGCCATATTTCGAAGCAGCACAGAGGGGAGGGGCTGCTGAGGTCTTTAATTTAGCATTGAAACATAAAAATATGAAAAACTGTATAATGCTGAATTAAATTATGGAACTTGGGAACTCTGGACACTATAATCAGTTTAATGAAATGAAGCAGATACAGTGCCTATAGTGTCCCTTTAATTAGTTGCATCAGGTGTGCTTGAGACAACACTTGGTTTGCATATTTGTGAAGTTGTGAGGGGTTCTATTAAGGTGATTAAATAATTTTGAGATTTTTATAAGTCATTATAATTTGCATTTTCAGTTGAATGTGGGGAAACTACTTGAAGCATTTGTTGTGTTGAGCTATTTCAATTGCTTTTGTTCGATTGTTCATTACAAACAGCTAAAAGTCTGTAAATTTTGACATAAAAACAGATTTTCTATGGGGATTGAATAATTTTGATTGGCTGAAACTCTCTACCACCCCCATAATGCAATATTTTACTAATTTTTACAATAGAATATTGTAAAATGTTTTCCTGGAGGATTCTACTAATCAGTCACAGCATCATTCAATTCTCCTTGAATTCCACAAACTCTACCTCCACCTGGTTTTCTGTATAAATACTTGAAATTAAATATTTATTGCATATACAATTGTATCACATTAGATTATTTCTATTAATTAAAACATTAAACATTAAATTAAAAATTAAATGTACAAACTAGAGCACATTAATCACAACCACATTAATAAATGGAAAAATGAAGTAATTGCAAAACATAACAATACTCAGTATTACCTTGATATCAAATGCTCCAGGTCGACCCACTTGATTGTAGAAGAGCAACTGGTCTTTTACAGAAGATACCCACAATGTCAGCTGATTTAACTGAAGGTCAAACAAAGATAAATTCTTCAAATGATCTTCAATGTCTTGCTGTTTATCATGTAGATCCTTTGATACCTAAAAATACATTGCTTATGTTAAGCAGAATATATCACATTTTTTACCACACTTTTAATAAAGTCTGAATATTTTTAGGGAAAAATACAAGTATTCAGTATGTATGTACTAAACCAGCATCATTGTACAACAGATTTGTACTATTCTTGCACTCTAACTTTGAGGAATGATTTGCTTAGGATGTCGTGTTGCTATATTAACCTGCGAATCCATAGAATCAGTGCTCAATTAATTAGTCTGATCAGCAAGATCACTGTTCCTTTTCTCTCCAGCTGCTGTTCTTGTTAGGAGTTGATCCTTGCTCCCTGTCTGGCTTCTGCTTTCCCATGTGCACCTGTCATGATGCCCACAGGAAAACAGTCTGGGCCCCAGCGGGCGCATCTTGTTGCGTTGGTGTTCCAACGTAGAAATGTGGCCGGCGAACACTTACATATTTCAGCGACACATGACAGGCTCAGTCCCAACGGGCACTCATCATGTTCCTCCCACGACGCAATGGCCGGGTCTGAAATCCTTAGAGATGCCAGGCCGCTGCAAATCAGAGCCTATCACGGCCATTGGGAACATGAGTGTGACGTCACACACACACGTTCCAGAGTCACATGCTCCCCTGCAGCCAATCCTAGAATACCTTAGGCTATTTCCACCTTTTTGAACATTTCTTGGTGCCCTGTCATAATTTCAATTTCCGAGAGCACGTTTATGGTATTGATTCTTGTGTATTTTGACTTTGGCTTGTTATTTGACTATTCTGATTTCTGTATCCCTTGAACTTTGGCTTGTTACCTGACTTTTCTTGACCTTTGGCTTGTCTGCCATTTACGTACACTCTGTATTCCTGACCTCAGCCTGTCCTGTACTTTTCTTTTTATATGTTCTAAGGTCTAGTAATATACCTTAGGGTTTTATTTATGCATGTTAGGCATATTAGTTTTTATGCATGTTAGGGCATATCCAGACAGTACCAAACTTTGCTTTCTGACAATTCTACTGCTTATCACCACAAAACATATCTTGATTTACTGACTAGGAACTGTTTAAAGGATTACTCTCACTGCTTTTCCCTTTGGACTGATATCCTGACTTTGACCATTGGAAATTATAATCTGTTTAAACCTTAACCCCTTAATGACACAACTTCTGGAATAAAAGGGAATCATGACGGAATATTTCCGTCATGTGTCCTTAAGGGGTTAATAATACTCTATGATTTCCTGGCTTACAACAAAAGAACTCCTGTTTTTTCTCTTTCTCATTTCTGTTTAATGGATCACCTAGCACTGAACATGTATTGGTTAAAATGGTATTCTCTCTACAGTGGATTGAAAATCCTATATTTTTTCTTTTCATTCAGTTCTTTAGTCCTAATATAAGGATTGCATAATTTTGTAGCTGTTCATTTCATCAAATGCTTTTTTTTTAAATTCTTTTTCTCCCCCCTTTTATGCAAAGTATATGGTTATGCTTATAATCTTTATCCTGCAATTTACAATGCAAAAGTTCTAATAATGCTATCTATCTATCTATCTATCCATCTATCTATCCATCCATCTATCCATCTATCTACCTATCCATCTATCTATCTATCTTACATTTTAGTGAAATGCATGCAATACATGCGAAAAAGAAGTACAATATCAACCCTCTAAGGAACATTTTAAGAGTTCCCTGGCCCTATATTATTGTGTGGCCATGAGGTATTATTGATGAGAGTCATGATACTAATCTCCAGTGATACGTTATTTACAGAAGAGAGTAAATCAAAATCTATGTGACATAAAAGCAATGATGGTTACCTTAACAACCACAAGTATGGCAACAAAAGCAATGTAAAAAGTAATAGGAATGCAAGCCATGATTTGTATACCTTTTTTGTAATCATTGGGAATTTTTATTCACAATGGTTATTATTTTGGTATTGTATGCACATTAGACATATAGCTAAACATATAATGTATTTACCTTTACAATCAGATAGGGATTTTCACAATCCCAACGCTACCATTCTGTGATAAAACAAATGTCTATTTTCTTAATTTGCTATTTTTTTTAAATTTAATACCCCAACATTCATCTACCTATAGAGACTAAAGTAGAATTTTGGACAT
Organism: Pelobates cultripes; assembly: GCA_933207985.1. Taxonomy (NCBI): domain Eukaryota; kingdom Metazoa; phylum Chordata; class Amphibia; order Anura; family Pelobatidae; genus Pelobates; species Pelobates cultripes. The sequence continues at coordinate 253,782,317 of OW240912.1, read as the reverse complement.
TCAGTGCTTTCAAACAAAAAGTTTTTAAAAGTTTTTAAATTTACAATATGCTAAAATGCTTTCAAGGTAAAACCATTAGGTTTAGCATTCATGATAGTTTTTTCCTCAAAGTGGATCTCCGGGTAGGAAAGTACCTGGCGACTCAGTGGATCAAAGCCGTTACAGTGTTCTATGCTGCCGTAATGCCTTTTAAGGGGTTAATGCTAAAGTTACATTACCTAGGGTTTAATGTTAAGAAGATTACAATTTTGCAGGGGTTAAAATTGTGGTATTAAAGTTGTTTAGTATAATTAAGTGTAGGGTCAGATTTGGTTTAAATTTAGTACTGGGGTACATGATGAGTTTAGTTTGTCAGAGGAGTTAAACATATAATTAAGGTAAAATGTTTATTTTCAGGTTGAGGCTTTGTGTGCTGGTTCCTAGTGGGCAGAGAGAAATTGATCACTTTCATTTCCTGCCAGTTCCACACACAGACACTGTAAGAGCTGGAAGAGCACTGGCAGTGGCGTACATACCAGGGTCGCAGGGGTCGTGGCTGCGACTGGGCCCGGCCCACCAGGGGGCCCGGCCGCCCCTGCGACCTGGTATGTACCCGCAGGGCCAGCCTCTTCCCCTGAGGGGCCCAGGAGCCGACCACCCCAGGGCTGCTATGTTTATGAAAAAATGGGTTAACCCTAGCTGGACCTGGCACCCAGACCACTTCATTAAGCTGAAGTGGTCTGGGTGCCTAGAGTGGTCCTTTAAGTGTGTGTGCATCTGCATGCACTGGCGTACATACCGCGGTCGCAGGGGTCGCAGCCCTGTAACCCCTGTGACCAGGTGCCCACCGCCATGTGTTGCGGTCCGCCCGCGGGGCAATCAATTTTCGCACCGGGGCCCCATGGGTCATGTGTACGCCACTGAGCACTGGGTTTTACACCCTTTAAAATTGTTCCTGCAGGTCTACAATTAAGGCTGACTGAACTACAGAGGACCAAAGCTCATGGTACTTATCTCTCCTACCGGACTATTTGAGATTAGTGATGTCCCGAACTGTTCGCCGAATGGTTCGCCACGAACGGTTCGTCGCGGACTCATCATTGAGTAAATTTTGAATCTGTACCTCACAGTCAGCAGACATATTCCAGCCAATCAGCAGCAGACCCTCCCTCCCAGACCTTCCCACCTCCTGGACAGCTCACTAAGAATGCAGATTCACAATGGATGCTGTCCAGGAGGTGGGAAGGTCTGGGAGGGAGGGTCTGCTGCTGATTGGCTGGAATGTGTCTGCTGACTGTGAGGTACAGGGTCAAAGTTTACTCAATGCTGAGACGGTTCGTGGCGAACTGTTCACGAACCGTTCTGCGAACAGTTCGGGACATCACTATTTGAGATAAATAAAAAAACACATTAGCTGAAAACAGATGCCCTCTAGTGGTGCACAGCTGACAGAGAATTTTTCCAGTTCAGCTAATTTGATCTTACATTTCAAATTCACTTTGAATTCACATTGCATTCTGACTCTAGTGCATAAAAGAACAGATATTTATATGTGACACGTGGCAATGAAGAATAATAAAGATATGCAAGATAGCTGAGTGGTTGAAAGTCTTATTAAAGGTAACAGAGTAGGACAGATTGAGAAGGGTGAAGGAAAGCTGAAAATGGTGCTTTTATGAAGTAGTGGTTGATTAAGTTTTTTTAAGATACTCCACTAATACTTCCAATTTGCAGTATGTATATACAACATGTTTTTTTTATGCAAGCAATTTGCAAAGCACTCACTATATAAATACTGGTGAAAAAGTGGACAGTCATTGTCTGAACGTGTGCTGAACCTTAGCCAAAGTAAGACATAATAAAAACAAGTTTAATAGGCTATATGAATATTGTCCATGTATGTATTAAATAAGTTCTAACAAGACTTGCAAAGGAAAAAAAAAACAGCACTTTAAAGGAACACCTAAATTACTTTAGCTAAATAAAGCAGTTTTAGTGTATAGATCATTCCCCTGCAATTTCACTGCTCAATTCACTGTCATTTAGGAGTTAAATCACTTTGTTTCTGTTTATGCAGCCCTAGCCACACCTCCCCTGGCTATGATTGACAGAGCCTGCATGAAAAAAAAACTGGTTTCACTTTCAAACAGATGTAATTTACCTTAAATAATTGTATCTCAATCTCTAAATTGAATTTCACATACAGGAGGCTCTTGCAGGGTCTAGCAAGCTATTAACATAGCTGGGGTTAAGAAAATTGTAATTAAACAGAACTTGCAATAAAGAAAGCCTAAATAGGGCTCTCTTTACAGGAAGTGTTTATGGAAGGCTGTGCAAGTCACATGCAGGGAGGTGTGACGAGGGTTCATAAACAAAGGGATTTAACTCTTAAATGGCAGAGGATTGAGCAGTGAGGCTGCAGGGGCATGTTCTATACACCAAAACTGCTTCATGAAGCTAAAGTTGTTCAGGTGACTATAGTGTCCCTTTAATATAAATTAAATTACCTGTCACTTTAGTAAGTGTTTAATTAAAAAAGGGAAAGTAATTAAACAAATAATGCCAGTTTCTGCCATAATAAGATTTTTCACTATATCACAGATTGCTTTTGAAATGCTGTGATAATTTATAAGTTAGATTTGTTTAAAAGCACATTGCAAATTTGCATATTGTTTTAATTGAGATTTTATACGTTTTGAAAATAAGGCATTGTATGTAATGTTTTAACCAAAAGAGAACCAAATTCTAAAGATTGCATATGTTATTGTGGAACAGTAATTTAATCTGACAGTGGCATTTGCTTGCATCATATGACTACTCTAGATGCAGTCAGTTATATACAGTGACAATATTTTAACACAATATTATATTCTTAAAGGAATACTCTAGGCACCAGAACCATTAAAGCTTACTATAGTGGTTCTGGTACAGGTTGTTCCAATTGCTTAGTTAATAACAGTGAACTAGGATCGCAAATAAAAAAAACTAATAGAATAAAATCTATCAAAAATGTGTGATTGGAATATAGGCCTTCAAATTAAGAAACAAGCATTACAGTTCCGCATGGTATTTCAAGAACATTTGCAGTATATTTACATTTTTATTAAATTGTAGCATTGACAAATATGGATTTTATTCTGCATGCATTCCATAGCCATTTCTGGGAAATTTCACAGTTAGAAAAATGGCTCAGGAGCAGTATTTAATAGTTAAAGAGGCAATCTACTATATATTGCAGCAATCAGGAATATTGGAGCTGTATAATATATACTAGTATGAATCATTTCTCTTCCCACTTTCTCTACATATATCTTCTGGAAGGCTGAACTATCTATAAGAGCTTTCATAATAAGGTTTCACAGAGATTCCATTGTACTGTAATAAGGAGACAATGTCTCTACTCTCAAGGATCTCGAAATAGCAGTATAGATTGAGAAGGAAAAAAATGATGTAGGAATAATACTTCCACGGTGTATTTATATTCTGCTGATATGAGATATGAATGCTGCCTTAGAATTTAGTTGTATCTGAAAATGATGAAATCATCTTATTAACCTCTTGACAGAAGAGGAGGAGAAGCCCAAAGTGTTTAACAAAGCAATGGCAATAAAATAGTATTTATTTCTAAACAGTCCTTAGAAGTATTGAGTATAAGGTGTTAACTGTAACATAAGAAAGAAGATTTTCAAGTAGAAAATGTTAATTAAATAATCGTATTGTTCTTTAGCTCATTGTTAAGCAATAAACAGTATTATTGTTAGGTGATAGGTTGTGCTAATTTGTCAATTCTCCAGAATAGTGTAACTACAAACAATTATGTCAATATCAATATTTCACAATGTTTGGTCTGAATGTCATCTACTTAAAATTGAGATGCCCAAGAAAAAACAAAATATAATACGCAAGTGGTTATTGATAAATTTTATATATATAATGTTTTAATTGTTTATGAAATTGTTGTATCAGTAAGCTTGATAAAACAGTATAGGGAAGCATCCACCCACTGAATATCATACTCCTACTCTGGCCACCATCTTTTTTAATATACATTTAATGGTGCAGGCCGCATAGCAAGTACATGGAGCAAAAGTTGTTGGGGTGGGGGGGACTGCTTTGTAAGGTATATCAGCTAAAGCACAGTTCATTGTTTGTTTTCAATGTTCAAGTAATGCTGTTAAAGCAATATGCAGTTTTTATCTTGAAGTTTTGGACCATCATTTCTCTGGAAATGACATAACTGAATAAATCATTGATTATCACATATAACTTTCTCTATATGGTTATCTAATTTCTTTTAAATTTATATTAGAAGGTTGAATGCCATCGCTATCCTGTATGATAAATAAAGTGTGGCTTTCTAGATTTATTTTATTTTTATATTTCACATATACATATTTGTTAACCCCTTAATGCCGTTACGGCGTTCTCTGCCGTTGCGGCTTTAAAGGGCTTTAAAGCCGTTGCGGCGGCATAGAACGCCGTAACGGCTTTCAGCCCCAGGGGATCGGAGGTACTTACCTCCGCTGCGATCCTCTTCTGGAGGGCTGCCAGACCACCCAGGCAGCCCTCCCCCAGCGAATGAGGCCCCCGGGGGCCATGTGATCGCTCTATAGATCTGCCAGCAGGGGGGCTGTCTGAAATGTCAGACAGTCCCCCTGCTGGTGGGAAATGAAAAAAAAAATGAGACAAGTTTTAAAATAAATTAAATACATTTATATATATATATAACGTCATACGTTGTGTATTTTAATACTAATATTAGTATATATATTAGTATTAAAATACAATTAGAATGACGTTGCATATATATAATATGTATATATATATTTTATATACAATAGATATATACACATATATTATATATATACGTATAATTACAATAATAAATAAATAAAATAATAAAATAAATAAATAAAACATTGAAACAAAATTTAATATAAATTATATGTTCATATGTAATTTCATTCTAACTGTATTTTGTTATTAATATATATATATATATATCGGTAACAAAATACACTTAGAATGACATTCTATATATATCTATCTATATATAAAATACAAATAACCGCAAATAATATATATATAGATAAATACATATAATTACATAAAAGATTACATTAGTATACACGTAGAATTTAAATACCTATAAATGCATATATATTAAAATTCTACGTGTATATTTAAGTAATCTTTTAACATAATTATGTGATTTGATTAATTAAAACTGAAGAAAGTCCCCTAGCTGAGAGGCATGACCAAGTTTATAGTAAGTTTTTAAATATATATAACATACATTTCAAAGTGCTTCTTATTTTATTTTGTATATCTGTTTAAAAGTGTTTGCTTGCTTAAATAAAAAAAAAATATCAATTTATGCATGCCAGTTTAAGCTTGATGGTGCTGGTTTAATTATATTTTGATAACAAACCTGGTTTAATTAATATTTTACTGCTCTCGTGTCTTACTTTATTTGAATACAGACTGGATCACTGGTGTGATTTTATTCTATATTGTGTAATAAAATTGTTAACATCCTTGGATTAAAAAGATTCTGATGTTTATTTAGTATGTAAATGCACACATACATACATTAACATGGTATGGTAAACGTGATTAAAGAAACACTTTTGGCACCATAACCACTAGAGTGTGCTGTATTGGAAATGGTCCTAGGAGTGTCCTGGCTCCCCTCTTTTTAAGGAGTCAAAACACTTTTGATTTGTTTGACTTCTTACTTATGGTCCGACTGGGTTCCCCTTCGCTAAACATGCTCCCTAGCTTTCGCCGGGGCACCATTAGCACTTCAGCCCCTAGCCGCCGCAGCTTGGCCGGGGACTCGCCGTCGCTTCCCACCTTGGAACAGGGTCCTGGATCCAGCTTCTAGTGATTAAAGCTCTCCTGCAGAGAGTATAGCTGTATAGCTGGTACACCCAAACATTAGTTAAGGTGTAAAGGAACTGGTTTCTTATGGCCAAGTTGCCTGCTTTTATAAACAGCCCCCATCATGGGGTCTCCATTTAATGCAAGGCAAGCCCCTCCCATAAATCTCTGTGCTTTGGAGATTATTGTGTTAAAGAGCGGTAAGCAGGAACAGAGAGACAAACATAAATATATAAAACATCAAAATACCCCAAAACATCATAAAAACATAAAGTAACCCCACAAATACATCCCCAAATAGCCCTGAGCGCCCAAGTTCTCCAAATAGCGCTCATATCCATGCAGTGTAGAGGAAACGTCACCGTGTTAAAGTTCTGACCAGCCGTACACATGGACTTATGCACAGAACAGTTTCAGGGCGTTTGGTGCAATGGCCGGTCAACTTTTGCGAGCTCCTGTGTCTGAAATATAGGGTGCTCTGGCTGGTTCTTAGGTAGCGTTTGTGCTCCTTAGTCTCAGACACCTTCCTCCAAAAAACGCTCTCCTGGCGGGTTGCAAAGTCGTTCAAAATCCCAGACCAAGTTGTCCTGGAGCCGCATGGTCCACAGAGGTTCTACCACGCGGGCCGAGGCCACAACACATAGCAGCGGGCACCGCGACCACTGTGACCGCGGTAGTTTCGTCACAGCATCTTGGGGTTCTGGAACCATTTATGAATCACTCAAACTTCAGTCTTCTGGTCTATGAAACAGAGCTGGTCACTGCCATAATCTCTTATCTATGGATATCCTTATAGTGTCCCCATTTCTAGTTCTCACAGTAAACTTGAAAAACTAAAATATTTCTTTACATATAGCTTATATTTAATCATGGTGTTTTTAACCCCTTAAGGACACATGACGTGTGACATGTCATGATTCCCTTTTATTCCAGAAGTTTGGTCCTTAAGGGGTTAATTTAGTTTTAACATTTGGGTAATTTTTTTCAGTTTCTTTATAAGCTAAAGTGGCTTGCTCTCTCTAATACTTCTAGTTTTGTTTTGGCACTGGTGTTACTTGAAAGAAAAAAATAGTCTGTCAAGAACTGTCTGTTTTTTCTAGTGAGTATGTTTACGATGCCTTGGGGAATGTATAAAAACACTGTTGTTCTCCATTAATGCATTTTGAACACTTTGCATTTAGTGTAATAAAACTCAGCTAATGTAACTGATGTACTACCTAGTGGTGCATTGAACAAACCCTTTATTCTAAAATATACAATATGCATAATGCATGCTTAGATTTAATTGTTAATACAGCAATTAATGGTCCAAAGATGGAAAAAGTTTACTCTTAGCTGGAGGCAGTACAAGATTTTTATTTTCTTTTATATCTTTTAAAAATGATAGCTTTAAATGCTGGCTTTATACTACTGTCTGATGACGCTTGGTTTTAGAAAAGATGCAAACTTCAGAGTGCATTACTTCTCTGTGTATATCCTTAGGGTTACAAACTAATCTTATGATCTATATCTATGCATTTGATAGAATTTATCCTTAGTACAGAAAGATATGATACCTAGTCTGCAGTGGATAGCTGAATAGGTTACACACAGGTCTGCAAGTACATAAAATGTAAAATGTATAATGGTCTTTATTTTTGTGCCTTGGTATCTGAGAGACTTATGACAAGCATGGACAGAACATGGAAATTAATGGCAGTGGCTCAACGTGTGTAACATAAACTGGTTGCCCAACCCAAGAAGTCACATAAGTCCCTATAGCTTCTGACGTACTGCTAGTATTTTTTTACTTTAGCAATCCACAAAATTAACTGGGTAAAACAGATTTCTCCTACAGATCTCTGCAAAGAAAGAAGAATTAACATTTTAAAATCCCCAAAATGATTAAAGCCTGGTGCAGAGGTGGTTTTCAAAGTGTGATGAATTATCCAAAAAGTTTCATAAAGTGGTAAAGGTAAATAAATCACTAATGGAATGTCCCTGCTTCTTTCTATGATGGTTGTCTTACTTTTAAACGTGTTTTTATGACATAAAAGAGCAATGCTTAATTGACAAGAAATTTAGATAAAAATACTCAGTTCCAGAGTAACAGTGTGGATTTCTACGTAAAATTTTATTTTATGGACCATACAAATTCATACTATTTTTGAACACAGGCAATAAGTAAACATAATATTATACATCCTTGAAAGTGATGGCTTCCCTATTATTTTTATGAAATTAATTTCATTTATCATATTAAACAGAATCAAAATTGTACCTCATATTTTTTTTTTTATTTAGGTGCAAATTTGTTATTGCCTCTCTGTGGAATGTACTGAGCAAGGAAAATTGAGTTAACATATTGCATGAATAAATGGTGCAAATGGACTTATTCCACACTCAAGGGTGAAGAAAAATCTGCATGCTAAGCATGAAGGGGGGAAAAAAATCTTAGATGGGCCACAAGCCAAACAAAAGATCAGGGTAGGCAACCTTCAGCACTCCAGATGTTTTGGCCTATATCGCTCATAATGCTCTTAAAGATATAATGCTAGCAAAGCATCATGGGAGGTGTAGTCCACAACATCTGGAGTGCCAAAGGTTACCTATCCCGGTAATTGATGATGCATAGTGTGATACACAAACTGTAAAACTTTACCACCCATACTCTAACATATCACTCTAACTCGAGCAAGGCTTTTCAATAAAGTGAGGATAGTATGGGATTAAAAAGATAGAAAGAAAGACAGACAGACAGACAGATAGATAGATAGATAGATAGATAGATCATACAAAAATAGCACAAACACTGTTTGGACACTGCAAACAAGATAATGATTTAATGGAGAATTTGCTATATAACCAACAATATCGCCACTGAAAAATATGCCACTGATTCACTAATAATTTAAATTTAGTCCGAGCAATTTTATTATCTTACTGGTAATTTCAGCTTGTTATGGCACTGTACAACAACATGAATGTTCTAAGAGTATTAAATATCCATTAAAATTAGTAAACAAGCAACATTTAAAAAAGGTGCTTAAATGGAATGCCTCATTCAAGTACTTTTCAAAACTTTTATTCTGCATGAATTCAATGTCTTGGAGGCTAAGAAGAATAAATGAAGAGAATTTTTGTTCTGGCACCCAGCTTACTTTCTGATAATCTAGCTCATCCTTCTTGGCTGACACTAGACCAAGAATAACATTAAAGAGTAATAAACTCTTTCCAGCAAACCTCTTATTCCATGGTTCACTGGCCCCAGGTCTAATCTATCAATCCATTTACAGCACATAAAAGGTAAGAAATCCATTATAGGTCCGCTATGTGCCTTTGCAGGTGGTATATGACAAAAGCTAAATTTATCACCAAAGCTTGTATCTCTTTGTATACATGACATCAAAACACTAGATAAGGAGCTGGACTAAAAGGAAAATTATAATTATAAATGTATAGAAAGATAGATAGATAGATAGATAGATAGATAGACAGACAAATAGTTATACAGATACAGTTATACACATGCATTTCAAGCAGATAATATTGTTCCCCTGACCTAGAGAAAAGTTTATATGGATTGAAGATGATGAGCTTGTGGGTAAAACAACAAAATCTAATAATTTATGAGTACATAGGGATGTTGTCGTTTTAAAATATTTTTTGTTTATTGAAACAGGTGAAAAACTCATCATTTTTCTCTGGAAGGAAAAGCGGATTGCTCTATTGTTACATTCTGGGATCTCGAAGGTCCCAGACATGTTTGTGATTATTATTTTTAATATGTTTTATTTACCATTCCCCACTAAAGAAGAGAGCAGTATATCACTAAATAGTTATTTTTTGCTATACAGCAAGTGCGTTAGTGTCATCACAGGGACTTGAGCAGTTTCATGAGATATGATATGATATATTTCAGAACATTTCTGAACATGTGTCTTAATGCAAACCTATAAATCAGAATTGGTGTGGAGAATACTACGCATTTCATCAAGGCTTTTTGTCTTTGCACAGAGCGTGTTTAAAGCTGAGGGATGTGCATTAGCTATTAAATAGCAAGATGAGGCAAATAAAGGGTTACACAGTTGGCTAAGAAACAAGTATTAGAGAGGATGACAGTGGAGGCTGAGAGACACAGACATGATACTGAGTAATAATTGACTCTATTATCTGTACATGTACATTTTATCTGTCTGTCTGTCTCTCTTTCTCTCTCTTCCTATCTATCCATTTGGCAGGTTTTATATTAGTAGAGTAAGAGGGGTTGTGCGTGCTGCCTGGAAATGTCAATGGCCTAATTTTGTGAGCTTTAAAGTTGGTGTTCTGTGTGAGTGCACTTGATTTAACCCCTTAAGGACATGACGGAAATATTCCGTCATGTTTCCCTTTTATTCCAGAAGTTGTGTCCTTAAGGGGTTAATATGAACAAATTAGCGTGAAGACAATATGGCTGCTTGTAAAGGTGGTGTGTCATCCTAATATGCATGGAAATCAGAACTGCCCATATGCTGAGTCTGGTTGAAGCAACTGCGTGTGGGCTTAAATGTTCTGAATTCCTTTAAAAGTTCCAGTGTGGTTAATCATGTTGCCCATTACGTCAGGAAAATAAGTGTCACTTAAAATCAACATGTACTCCAAAGAAAAGAGAAGGATCTGACTACTCCAAGTAGGGTATTTAGTAATATATTGCTGAGTGTCATGAACACTTGTATTTCTTTACTTAAACTAAACAAATAAAAATTCCCAAACCAAAATGTATTTACTTATATGCTACATGATAAAATATACTTGCGTATATAAGTTTATGTAAAGTTTCCATTTTAATGGTCTTCCATTTTAAAATATCTATAGGCCAGTGGCACAAATAGTCATATTATTCTTTTATAGATCATAACGTATTTTTTGGTCTTTCATCTGACTTTTGTTTTTCTTTTTCCTTTTTTCCTTTTTGCTCTAGGCCACCAATCTCTCAAACTAAAAGCCTGACAATAGCAGGAGGTATTTTTAAGTATGTCTTTTACAAGGTCAGGATTCAGAAGGTATTTTTTTCTATCACTGTCAAATGAAAAATTGGCACAATTCCGTCACCTGCCTAACAAAATATGTCTTTTACAATTTACTGCCTGGTGCATTACACACTGAGAAATAATATACTTTAAAAAAAACCTTGCAAAAATAACTTTAGGATGAATAATTAAATGGGTTGATGCCTGAAGTGTAGACCAGAAATTAAGCTTGCAATCACTGTAACATTTACTATACTGAAGACATGTTTGTTAACAAAATGTATTTATTTGCATTTAGTTTAAATAGAGCACATTAAATGGCTTTAACAAATTGAGAAACCATCTCATTAGCTGCAACTTTTGGACCATTGTGCAGAAAACCATATGCTTTGTATATTATCCTGCACGTTTGCATATTTCACATTTCTTAAAGATTACATTCATTTTCATCGTGTTTTGCTATAAAACACAATCCAATCAAGACAAAAAAGGGCCAGGCACTCTAAGTTCCATATATTGGCAATGTAATTAAGGTTACAAAAGCAACATAACAGCTGCATCAATGGCCTTTTTCAGTGTATGACATTGTGTAGTAGGCAACTACCTAATAAGGACCTAGCTGGGCAAAGGAAGAAGCATAACTTCTGTGACCTCTGTCACTGAAGGTTTCGGCTTAGAACTATAACTGTTTTTGCAAATTGCTGCCATTATATAGTCTCCAAGGAAACAGTCACATGGAGACCTCTTTGGACATTAACCTATGTATGTGGTCTGGGCTGGTATGGTACTTGTAGCACTTCTTGAAAGTTGAGTGTTTTCTGGATACCTCCAGAAGACACATGCTACTTGGTGGTGAAACAAAAATGCTCGCTGACAGATCAGACTATTATTTCATGGTCTACAAGATTGATTCACTTATATCCAATAGTGGGGATGTGGGGATAATACTGCTACACACTGATATTATTAGAGCTTGTACGAAAGCTCTAAAAAATCTGAGTGGTCACTTAAGCACTTTGATGTTTGTGATTAAATCAGTACGCCAAATACTACACCATCGGTATTCCACTTTCTCCTATACACATATGCACCAAATGAGGATGAAAAAAGACTGCAGAAGAATTTAGCCATTAGAAGAAATTCTACACTATATTTACTACGTATTTAATCTACTCACCACACTAGTTTTATCCATTTTTCTTTACTAGTCTGTTTTAAATTGTCACAACCTGTTTTTGTACTATTTGTAAATATGTTTGTGTGTGTGTATCTGTATATGGCCAAGAATGTGTATATGTGCATGAGCATTCAAACATGAACACTACACACAAACACACCCCTGCATTCTAAATGTCAACACTACATACAAAGACATTGCTGCAATCACACAGCAACACCACACACCAACACAAACACATACCTACATTCAAACACCAACACTATATACAAATACCTGTCTGCAATCAAAAAGTGGCACCACAAATAAAACACACCCATAAATCCAAACACCAACACTATATACAAATAAACCCTGCATGCAAATGCCCAAACTGCACACAAACACAAACTGAATTCAAAGGCCAGAACATAACACAAATACATTCACAGACTTAAAAAAAAATGCTTATATTCAAACACACAGGAACTGCTAACAAATACTGCCCTGGGCAAATCAAAAATCCCTAGCTGAAAAAGCTTTGTGTTAGTTGTATGACAGTTGTACCACCCTCGCGCTGTGATGAGAACCTAAAATTTCCATCACTGGCACTGGAACAGGGAAATCTATCCTCCCACTCCAACTTGTAGTCTCACAACATCTTGACCATTTTAAACTCGTAACTGGTGAGCACCAACCCTATTCTTCTTTACCATTTCAAAACAGACCACTGCAAATTATCTTTTTCAACAGTCTCATAATTGAGTCTACTAAAACCTACATATTTCTCAAGTTTTCACAACATGCCTATTTAAGATAGGAAGGGCTGCACAACATAAAGATGAATAGATAGACAGATAGATAGATAGATAGAATAAATCACTAATTATTCATTACATAGTATAGTCACTGTAGCAATACACTTACATTTAAAAGAAGGAATTGACAGCATACGGAATGATTATGAACAACTAAAGTATCTGGGGAGATGCCACACTGTAGCAATCAATACACCAAATCAGTGTGTTAGCTGCTCAGTCAATTACAGATAGCACTCTCCATCTGAGATCAAATGTTATTCCATAACAATATTTATGTGCATTACTAATGTCCACTGGATTTGTTTCCCAAACAAGAGAGTCTCACTTCGTGTAATACAATAAATCAATAATATAAATTCATCTCATTCCCTAAAGAAATAACAAATATAGGCCAATCATAAAATGAATCAATATCTCCCTGTGACTGCCTTCGACTGATTTAGCTAGAGAAATATTTGTCAGTTTCAACAATATCACATGGAAATGTAGGTCTGACTATTCTCCTTCAGGAACCACACACTTTTCCCATGTACTATATGTGCAGGAGACAACTTCTCATTATATAGCGTAGATCAATTTAACCTTTAGCTACAGAATAGCAAAAGGACTCCTATCAATGGAGCACTAAGAGGAACAATAGTTAACAAACATGTATTCTTGGCATATACTGTATGTTTGTAGCTCTAGAGAACTGAAACAACACAGTATCATAAGCAAGCCTGTAAAACTACACAAGATCTCTGTGATTTATATATATATTTTTAACACAAACCTTTATCCAACGCTGGTTAGCCTCTTTGAGGCCACTTTCAATTTTTCGTTTCTCTTCTGGGGCTATCGTTGAACTTCCTATTGCTGTTCCACCTGCTTCATTTAATTGCTTCAAGTACTCCTTACGTGGTTGAAGTTCATCCACTCTAAACTGTAACAATACATACATACGTTTAGCACAATACACACTATTTGTTATATTTATATGTGTAAATCAGTAAAAAAATACTTCAAGCATCATAATCATTTCAGCATGCTGAAGTGGTTATTGTGCGTAAAGTGCCTTGGTCCCACCCAATATAAGTATTCAAGCTGTTTTCTAATGGTTTGCCTATTATCTGGGGTTAAACAAAAGCTCTTTTCCTAAGTTAAGTTCGGTGGCACAGCTCATTGACTGAGGGAAATCAGCTGATGTATTTGACTAAGGAGTTGAAAATATACTGAAAGAATTAGCTCAAGAGAGGTGACAAAGGATCCTAGTATAAAATATTTTTTCTAAGATTGTAGATTTTGTGCTCTCTAACGTATAGATTGATGTCAGTCTGTTTAAGGATTCTATTGATTTTGTTACAAGGGATACTATAGGCACAAACACTACTTTTAGTGTATAGATCATGCCCCAATCTAAGTACTTAATTCTTCCTTCCCCTGCATGTGACTTACACAGCATTCCTACGTCTAGTAAAGAGAGATCTAATGTTTAAACTTGTAATGTTTAAACTTCTAGTCTGTTTAAATTAGAATTTCTGAACTACTCTCTGTTAATAGCCTCCTAGAATCTACCTGTGTATGAATAAAGTTTGAAATATACAGAGTATGAGATACAAACTAAAGTAAGTTAAAGGGACACTATAGTCACCTGAACAACTTTAGCTTAATGCAGCAGTTTTGGTGTATAGAACATGCCCCTGCAGCCTCACTGCTCGATCCTCTGCCATTTAGGAGTTAAATCCCTTTGTTTATGAACCCTAGTCACACCTCCCTGCATGTGACTTGCACAGTTTTCCATAACTACTTCCTGTAAAGAGAGCCCTATTTAGGCTTTCTTTATTGCAAGTTCTGTTTAATTAATATTGTCTTATCCCCAGCTATGTTAATAGCTTGCTAGACCCTGCAAGAGCCTCCTGTATGTGATTAAAGTTCAATTTATAGATTGAGATACAATTATTTAAGGTAAATTACATCTGTTTGAAAGTGAAACCAGTTTTTTTTTTCATGCAGGCTCTGTCAATCATAGCCAGGGGAGGTGTGGCTAGGGCTGCATAAAAAAGTGATTTAACTCCTAAATGACAGTGAATTGAGCAGTGAAATTGCAGGGGAATGATCTATACACTAAAACTGCTTTATTTAGCTTAAGTAATTAGTTAATAAGTGTTCCTTTAAGATCTGATTGCTAATGAAACCATTTTTTTCATGTTGGCTGTTTGAGTCACAGCTAGAGGAAATGTGGCTAGGGCTGCATAAACCGACACAAAAGTGATTTAACCTCATCCCAATTCCATGACATTTCATTTTCACAGAATGAGCTTTAATGCCTTTAAGACAGCATAGAATTCCTTGCAGTTTTGGTGTGAGCAGGGTAACATCCCTTCAGTTGGTGCTAGTGATGGTTTAGTTTAGGGTGGAGCTAAGGTTAGAGTTAGTATTAGGGTAGGGTTAGAGTTAGTATTAGGTTAGGCTTATGGTTAGGATTAGTTGTAGGGTTAGGATTAGTGCAGGGTTTGGCTTAATGCTGCTTTAGGGTTAGGGTTAAGTTTAAGATTATGGTAGGTATACGGTTAGAGGCGTATAGTTGGCATAACATTAGTGTGGTGGGGAGGTTGGTATAGTGTTAGCATTAACTATCAAAATGAATTTAGATCCTAGACATATTAGGCATTTAAAAATCAGGACTATGAATCTACTTTGAGTTTATTTTTATTTAGTTGCACTGGATGTGTAAAAATTATTATAAGCAAAAGTTTTAAATCATGTACTCCCTCCAACCCCCCACCCCATTGTTTTCCAATATTAACATTGTATTCACATGTAATATTGTGTTAGGTATATAGGATACTAAATGAAATTACTTTCGACTCTTTAAAAAAACAACAATATATAATATGCATAGGAGCACTTAAAGAGAAACACTTAAATTATGGTGGAATAAACATAATTTGGGCAATTACCCACCTTAAGGGGTTAACTCCAAAATGGCTGAGAATTAAGGAGTGAAAATGCAGAGGTGTGATCAAGTTTAAAACTGAATTGAATAAAATGGGCAATAACTACAACTGTGCTAAACAACAATAAAAAAATTAATGCAAATCCTAAAAGTTACTCTATAAAAGTGTCTCATATTTGTGTTTACTTTAGAAGTTTGTATGTCCTGATCTTTTAATTAAACTTGTATTAAACATCTGAGGCTCTAGCAGGCAATAAACAGAGTATGAGATAAGAAATTCTAACTTAAATACGCTGCGCAATAAGGGAAGCTAAACATTTAGATGTTTTTATAGGAAATGTGTAGAGAGGGTGTGTGAGTCTCATCCAGAGGAGGGTTTAGCTGAGGCTGTACAAATAAAGTGATATGATTCCTAAATGGCTGAGAATTGAGCAGTGAGACTGCAGGACCTGATCTACACACAGAAACTGCTTCTTTAAGCTAAAGTTGTTTTGGTTCTTAGAGTGTTCCTTTAAGGGAAGTAAATGATTCAGAATTTTGAGTTGATCTTAAACATTCTTCAAATGAACTGTTTTTCAGCTTCTGTTATTTTGGTCCTCAGTGGTCAACTTACATGTTTTCGTACATTAGGGATCAACTCACATCAGTACACCACAACACGTCATTTTCTATAAGCCACCAAAAATGGTAAACCAGTAATGTAAATTCCACTTGAAAAGCCTCAAGAGGGCGAAACGCATTGTGTTTTTAATTTTAGTTCTTTTAATAAAAGTATTTCTTTTGACTACCTCAATATTCTAGTTAGTTCTTCCATATGCTGTTGCCGATTTAAGCTGTATCAAAGACTTCACATGAACATTTGAAGACAAATTGGGGCTTTAGGACTTCTTTTACTTTTGGTATTTAAGTTGGATTTTTTATTGTAATTTTCTACTGTCCAGTTAGCCTATTTTATCTTTCTGGCACACCCTGTATTTTTTTGTTCTGTTTTCTCAATAATGTAAAATGTAATGTATTAATGTACTAAGTTCTCCAATATCACATTCCAATGTTCAGATGTAACACTATTCCCAGAAAAAAATAATTTTTTTACCTGACTAAGATCTGATTTAACAATGATATATCTCAATGATAAATCTCAATCATGGGTGCATAGGGACACACATCAATAAAGCATGCATTTTGGCTTCTGTATACATCTGTATATTTTGTCTCACATGGTTTATTTTTCTGTGAAATGAGAAACTATATTCAAGATCACTTGTTAGAACTACTAATCATTTGCTCCATCAAAGCCATTTTTCCCCGACAATAAAATAACAATACATGGGCATGTCAATAAGATATGTCACCTTGACTTTTTCCAGTAGCTCATTTAATTGCAGCTCATTTCCAGGTTCTGTTGGAGATCTAACAAGTTCCTCGGCATCCTCCAACCACACACTGAATTTATTTAAGTCTTCTTGTAATCCATATAAATTCTTTTTTTCTTCCTCTAGCCTAAAAAATACAGTCAGAAAAAGGAATAAGATAAGAAATATGATTGCCATAACTATACAAAAACATAGGTTTAAGAGTGAAAATCAAGGACTAGGAGAAAAATGTGACACAAAACATTTATTCTGGTCATTCTTTGGTAGGCACAGATTACACAGCATAGTTATTATTTATTATATTTACTTATTTTGCTTGATTTTTATTACAAGTGCACAAAATAAAATGAAAAATAGCAAAGTTCGAAATTAAAAGAATTACATAAACACAACAGAACACCAAGAACAAAGAAGAAAAAAAACAAAAAACAAAACAAACCTCAGACACACAAATCCATCTCTCTTTCTTTCCCTCTACATATCCCTCTCCCCACCTCAGCAAACTTTCCCTCGGCCCCCTCAAACCATGGCTCCACATATAAAAAGAAGAAAATACAAATGTCAACCAATCAAAAAAGATTATCTACTCTGTTCTTCATTGATTTTATTAAAGGTTTTCATCAGTATATCCCACGTCTCCAAATGTCCCTTTTTTGCTCTTTTATTGAGTCACTGTTTTGCAATAATGGTTCATTCACTTTACTAATCCAGTTCTCTACTGAAAGACATATGCATTTTTCCATAAACTAGCTAGAATATGTCAAATAATTAATTGTAATATCAGTATGAAAAATGCATGTTAGTTCCATGATCAAATGAAAGTCAGAAAGATTAATTAAACTCTAAATGTTGTCTCCAAAAAGGGACAATAACCAAATAATTCCAGAACATATGCAAAATATCTCCATTATAGCATTTACACCGTCAGCATTTGTTGCTGACTTGAGGAGCAAATCTATTTATTCACAAAAAGCACAAAGCATAGTTAAAAGAACATTCTTGATGGTTTAACGGCATTATTTCATTAAAGTCATTATAGTGTCTGGAGTCCCCAGGGTTATCCTACCTTTCACTTCAAAGCGCTGCGGGTTTTGATAAGTGCTGCGGGTTTTGATAGCCATCTTTTAAAGGGATACTATAGTGTTAGGAATACATATCTCTATTCCTAACACTATAGTTCACTCTGTTCCCCCCATCCCTCGCAGGCCCCCATCCAATAAAGGATTAAAACACAGTAAATGTCTCCATGCAAATGACCCCAAATTGTTTTAAGACAATAATAAATACATGCCCAATTTTTATCCCTTCACTTACCCAATTCCAGTGCCAATCTCCCTCTGCACTGGGTTGGCGCTATGCCTCCTCTGACGTCATCTGACGGGTAGTGGTAAAGGGCAGTCACAGTGAGCACTGTGAGCACATTAAGCCCTACCCATTTTAAAAAATGGTATGGAGGGAGTCATTAGGGAGCACAATGTAAGTTGGAGGGGTGAGTTAGCTCAGAGCACCTGCAAGGAGAAGATTTCTGTGTCTTTCAACAACATGCAGTGCATGCTGATGACATAAATTTTTATGCACATAATTGACTTTGCCAGCCAATTTCACATATGTCTGGCATTGCAACTAGATGCCAGCGCTCAATTAAACATATCTCTCTATGTGCAGTGCTTCAAGCTGAAACACTGCACTTATTGAATCCTTCCACCATGACCATTTCAAATCACTGAAGTTGCCATGGTGGCTGGAATAACTATTTAAAGTTTTTGAGGGCCCTAGGCAGGATGACAGATTGGGGCACCTCTTAGATCTCTGGCTCTATTCTGTGAGTCTAAGTGGAGTGTGTGTAGTAGCATAGTGTGCCTGTGTGTGCTGGTTGAGGGATGTATGTGGTGGCTAAATTTAGTGTTTGTGTGTATGGAAGGGAAGGGAGGCTGAGTGTAATATATGTGTTGCATATGTGTAGTGTCTGAATGTATTTGGGAAAGCAAGTTTTTCTTTTGCCCCCTTCTGCTTACTTTTTGGCTGTAAGCGTCATGTCTGGTGGTCAAGTGGACGTCATTATTTACAAAATACTGCCGGTCAGGGTAGGGAGTATTGTGGTCTTCACCTCTATTAGGTGCAGATCACTTTAAGAGCTCCCTCATGGCCCGTCCTTCAGTCAGTGAGGCTGTGAGCTTGTTGTGACATTATCAGTCACCTGAGTTACCTTTGCTGTCTAATGGGTAATCTGGCTCTGATATAAACCTACTAAAATGAGACATAATTGCACAATGGTACTTTTATCAGTAAATGTCTCCATGTTAATGACCCCAAATTGTTTTAAGACAATAATAAATACATGCCCAATTTTTATCCCTTCACTTGCAAAATAAACACCCCCAGAATCTGAGTATTTTGGCTGTCCTGGAAAATAATGTAAACGTGTATTTTTGTTTCAGTATGCCTCGATAGCGCGTTATTTAATAAAACAAAAATAAAACATTTTGGTAGGACACAAAAATGTTTAAATTTTTTTTTACCAATTAATGAAGTTACAGATATTAAAACAGTACTGTACATACATAACATTTCTCCCCATATAGTATATGAGCCATGCATATTGTATACATGTGGCACATTACTGTCAGGTTGAATTTTTAGACACACATCCAGAAGCACTAATACATACACACACAAATATACTGATGTACAAAGACACATACTGAGTTAGTGCCAGAGAGTGCGTGTCTGTCAGTGTATATCTATGTGTTTGTTTATCTGTGTGTTTTGAATTTGTCTCTGTGTTTGTGTATGTCTGTGTCTGGGGGTTTATGTGCATGTGGGAGCTGGTTACTTGTGGCTTTGACAACTATGTAATGTTTTTTTTGGCAAGGCTGTGAGCTGGGCATGCCATTGTGTATATATGTGACTGTGTGTAGCAAAGGGTAACTGTGGGGGAGGTAATTGCGGAGGGTGACAATAGGGGTGTGCATGCATTTGGGAGGCTGTGTTTATGTGCCCCCCACCTCAAAAACACACACAGATTATTCAAACACTTATTTCCCCCTTCCTTCCATTCTTCTTTTAGCCCCTGGTTATTGCCAACGCACACACATTTCACATGTGGCCTAAGTGTTTAGGTTCCCTCCACCCTATTTATACATCCTTATACATCCACCCCCTTCCATATATTTTTAATCAATGGCTTTTTTTTGTCCCCAACTCCTTCATTGCTTTTTACACCCCCTTTAGTACCACTTGGAACAACCTTTTTTTCGCTCTGGCAGATTTTACAGTGTCGGTGACGTCTTAGCCAAGTTGCAATCTCAGTAAGGGCAAATTTTACAAACAAAATTCGCTTTCAATATTAAAACTAATGTATGCACGATTGTGGGGTATGGCTACACATGAAGAGGTTGAAAGGATAGTTGTTTTTTGCACAACAGGAAAGTTAGTTCTTCTTACAGTTTGTAACTGAAGTCTATATGGCTTCCTCCCTTATGTATAAAAGGCAAGTAAAATTGCAAATTGACCGAATTGCACAGTCCCCAGAGAGGCACATAAACACAGGTTATTTTGCAATCGACTTTGTTTTGAAACATTGACATTTTCCGATGCATGCTATCCAACTGATAGAGACAACTTAAGGCTGTTCATCTCTCATGGAGAAATGTATCTCTTCTCACTTCTTGATAGAAAATAGCTTCAGAGCTGTTAGCTTACAATGAAGCATTTATTTAGTATGTTCTTGCAGAGCGTTATTTATTATTAGCCTTGACCTGGAGTAGAAAGAATAGTGTGAAGGATTGTTTTGTCGCCTGCAATAGTTGTGTTTGCGGTTAGGTTCCTAGACGTAAGCTCGGAGTCCAATATAATGAGTACATTATTGATAACCATGTTCAAAATACTTTGCTGAAGATCTAACCAAAACACAGAGGTATAGTTTACTACTAATATTTAAAAAAAGTAAAAACAAAAAAAAATTATTCTTTTTATTAAACAATTATAGCAATGTAGGTGTAGATCACAATCTTTCGTTACATACTTATCAACTTTTTAATGGCTGCTGCCAAGGCATTAATTCTGTCAGTGTGATTGCAATCACACCATTCTGATACTTTTCAACAATGCCTTTGACATTGTAGATATATACCTTAATTTAAATGGTCAAATGTAAGCAGTCACGATCACACTAAACAAAATTTGTCATCATAACCAATTTTGCTTTATTAATTTTAGCAGCCAAAGTCATTGGAAACATTTTTCAAATAACATTTTGAAAATTAGAAAATGGTTTTGTGCATCAGCAGACCAGACACCACAAATACCTTCCCTAAACTGAAGTGTGAAAGTAACATCCCCAAAGTTATACAAATGACTCCTGGCTGATCGATCAAAGAAAACAATGTAGAAATAAGAAGTGATATAATTTAGCAAAATCAATAACCATAAATACAGATATACTACACACACAATGGCCTATTTGAATACATAACAAGAAAGATACACTCATATGAAGGTCAATTTGACACAGTTTCCTGATACACATCACCTTTTATCATTGCTGCTCCATTACTAGAGAAGTCAAAGAAGCAGGGTAGATATTTCCAAAATAGATCAATTTTGTTTGTTGATAACCTAGTGACCTCAGAATATCAATTTTTAGATTGCATGCTTAACGATGACGACTGAAGTTAAACCCATTTTTATATCGATAGTGGTTTCTAACTATGGTTGCATTACTAGTAGAAAAAGATTGTGGCATTTTTGGTTTGTGATCACGCTGAAGAAAAACACACATAATTTTGACCAATGTTTGGAAAATGTTATAAAATACCAGCAGTGGATTGGGATCTACTATATAAAATCTAATAGGTCAGTAGCGGATGGCTATTCTTGCTGTAAATAATAGTGACTGTTTTAGGTTAGGTTAAATTTTAAAATTTGAACAATGGACATTTTGATGATAGAGCTGGCCCTTTTCAGAGCTGTATCTTAAAATGAAATATGTTTCACTATAAAAATGTAGAGACATTATACTTCACATAATATTCATGAGTTGCTCATCATGTTTGATCGATATTTACATGAGTAATGAATGCATTAATCTAAAGTAAAATATATTTTGTTACTAAAGATAGATATATTTTCACACATCAAAGTCTGTATCAACCCCAATGATGGCGTGTCGCTCTGTTTCAAAAATGAGATATAATATCTTAAATCAAGGAGTTAAGGACACGCTCAGAATGTATTATCTCTCATCTTTCACAGGCTGAAGATGATTAACAGTAATTTATACAACTGCAGAGATTAAATATTACATATTTATCAGAGGGTATGTAGTTATGCACTTCAGTTACCACTTGCTATCTAAAATTAACCTTTTTATAAATGGATATAGCGATTGTGGGATTACAGTAAATTACAAAAAAACTGAAATATTGTCAAGCTGTGCAATATAAATTTGATACAGCATATATAGAAAACTAAGTCATTGATTTAATATTTTTGAATATGTTTTCAAATGATTTAATATTTGTGGACACACTTTTAAAATAATTGTTTTTCCAACTATTAAAATATAAAAAATATATATCATAGATAAAAATAATGTATCAGTATAAAAAAAAATACCAAAATATTAAATAATTGACAACATATATCCAAAAATAATCATTTGAAAAGCTTGTCCAGATATATTAAATCAAGACATTGAACTAATTATTTTTGGAAACAGACGAAGGGAATAACAGATAGATAAACCCGAAAAGTTAAATGGTTGTTTTCTGGGTTAAAGGGTATTTACTTCTTTCCTGTCATTGGTCTATTTCTGAATTAACAAGATTATCAAGATTTTTAAAGTAATGTTAAGATTCTTATCTATGGCATGTGATGTGACTCCATATAATCAGCTACTTCATTTTCTAATTACTTTCTAAAATACATTTGATATATATTTATAAATGCATATATTAAATATTTACTGCTCCTCCTGTTTTCCTTGGTTACTTCTTCTCACTTGATATGTGAGCCAAATGCCAGAAAATGCACCTATCAGTGCACCGCAAAATATATAAAGAATATTTATATTATGTATATAGTTTGTAGTATTGCTCGTCATTTTGGTTTGTCCAAAAGATATTTGCAAGGAGTAAATCATTGGTTTGGTTCGGTCATTTATTCAGAATTTTTTTTTTTCGATTCACCCAATTCAGTTACATATCTGTTCAGTTCGTCCTTAATTCTGTAAAAGTTTTGTTCATTTAACAAACTTTAATCAATAAATAATCTCTATGGAGATTAATGCATATTGTTTATAAAAAAAACCAGAATTAAATCAAATTGAAATAACTAAATATCTAACTAATTAAATAAATAAAGCTACATAAATATATAAACAAATTGATAAATAAATAAAATATATTACATTAAAATAAAGGCTATACAATTTATGCATATGCAATTGTATGCACACACTCACAGATAAAATAAGAACCATGAGTCGAGGGAAATGGTGGCAAACTGGCAGAAAGAGTGTTCTCTCAGAGCAACAGAAAGAGGTGGCAGTAACTTTTCTAATATTATATCTCTGCAAAAAAGTAAAACACCCCAAACCCCAAACAAATAAACAAAAACTTGCAGTGCTTGACATGGTAAAGCACTAGCTACCCTACCATACTCTACAACCCATAAACAAGGGGGATATTCACTCAGAACAGCAACAGTAGCAATTAGACGCGAGCACTGAAAAAAAAGTGGATGTCACACCCCTAAAAAAACAAACAAAAAAACATCTATTATGCAACCAGCCTAAGACTGAAATGGTGAAGGCATATCTTTCAGAACCTACTTAGAGGCCCTATTCTGGGATGATGGGGTTTCACTGGTTCCCATCACAGTGGTAAAAGACCTTGTGCGAAACAGCTGCTCCTCCACTCCGTCTGCCTCTGCCCATAGCACTATGACCAGAGACACCAATTAAGGAGAAGGATCTCTGTTGGATAAAGGTGCTGCCACTCCTACATGGAGTTTCACTAGTTTCTCCCATTGCCAACTATTGCTGCTCCTTCTTTATTATGTCCCTCACACTCTGCATATCATGCACTTTGTTAAATAGTCTGTCTTTCCATATAGGCATGTGTCTTTTCCCTCACAGCCAGATTTCCCTTTATTTTATGGTTACAAATGGTGCCCAACTTTATCTCTGAAAGATTGTCCATCAGTTCATGCATATGTAATTCTTCCTTCAACCTCTTCCTGGATGCAACCTGTAACAGATCACCTGGCACCCTGACTGGGTACCTCCGTTGACGGATGCTCCTAGTGCTTACCAAGGGCTTCAAGCACTTCTCCAGACACCATAAGTACTGCAGTCCCCATGAACCACCTACAACAAGGCTCTAGGTTCCAGTGGGTGAACCTCTCTTTCTCCAGAGAGTGAAGCAGGAACAACTCTTATAAGAGCTAGTGATTATTCAAGGGAGTATGAAGAGCATAGCAATCCCTTGTAGCAGTTTCCCCCAATAAGAGACAAGACTCTAGATTGAGGGTAAATCAGGAACAGAGAGTTTAATGGAACACACTGGTCTTTTATACAAGTTTTACAGCCAAGGTGACGCCCAGGTGGACCTAGTTGGGCACCGAATACAAAACATACGAGCCAATAAAAACAGAGGTTTGCATTCAGACACTCCCATGCAGTGTATACAATCCCTCCCCTCTGCCTGTGATACAATTAATGAAGTCAATTAACTCTAAGCAGAAAAAAACATTTTTTTACAAACCCCAAAAAGTACCCCAAAATACAACATATACCCACATCCCCTGATAGCCCAATTCTAGGTTAACAACATATCCAAAAATCACCCAGATCGGTTCAGGGGTTCGGGAATTTCCTAGCAGTCTTATTTTTGCCCCACGGTGCACATGGTCTCATGCCCAAAACAGTTCCATAAACTTGACAACAAAACACTGCTGGACAATTTAAGATGTCTGCCACCACATGTTTGAATCTGTTCCATTTAATATTCCAAAGGGGCAGAAACAGTACTTTTGAACATGGGTTATCACAGGGCCCATAGTCCCAGGGTAGGAGGCTGGCAAGCAGGCCCCTCCAAATCCTCATGGCAAACTCCCTTAACATTTGTTACTTAGGAGCATGAATAATGGAATCACCTGTCCAAGGCTTGATGTAGCTTTCCTTAAATTGTCTGTAATATCCATGAAACACTTAAGGGCTTCTACTAAATGACCTTGCTGCACAAGAAACAGTAGGCTATCACTAATGTGCCTTTAGAGACAAGAAAGCATGTTGCATGCTAGGGGCACACCAAACGCCTGCCTTAGACAGCTCCTCCTTTACAATTGATGCACACAAGAGGGTACTTCTTTTCTGCTAAATGTTGCTATGGAAAGCAGGTGATAATTCTGAGATAAAATCTGTATCAGTTATTTGAATATGTCCTGTTTTAACATTGCAAAAAAGGCTCCATGAAAAGCTCAGCCTATCAATCTGCCTGTCTCTGTTGACCAGCTTGAGCTTCCCCATCACGTCTGACAATAGCCAAATGTGCTACTTATGCAGCTTCACTCTCCTCCTGCAACAGAACAGGCTTGTGATGTTTGTCAAGATGCTTGTCCATTCCTGCATTTGTCAAATGTCCTCAAATGTTTTCCCTGCTATCCTACTTGCCATATAGCCTGCTTTCTACCTACTAATTTTCCCCTGCCCTTTAGACATGCTTCTGGTCGACATGAAATGGGGGATCATGTATTACTATGTTCTGCTTCTGCTTTATTGCTTCTTATTAATGTGCTTGCTGTACTATTATCTGCTGTAGTAGTACTACTAGTGAGTGTAAACTAGTAGTACTGCTGCCACTTCTACCACTCTTCTTTTTTTATTTTTCATGAGATGGAGTTGCGACGTAGACTCATGCTACTCCTCCTCTTTTTCCTTTGGACCATAATTTAATTTCTTCTCATACTCCAAGTGTATTAGATTTTAAAGGGGCGGGGCGGGGCATAAACTTGGAACAGGGAGGACGCCATTTACCTCACCTCCGCTGGGGCTCAGCCGAATCTGTTAAATATCTTGAGTTAACTTACCCATCTGACTGCCAATACTAGAGGGATTGCTCAGTGCAGTTCCAGGCACTGATTCATGCCTTTTTTCCACAAATCCAGGACAAAAAGACGGAGGAAGGGGCCTGCGACCTGCCATCTTTTCTCACTCGGACTGTCTGAGCTGCTGGGGCCTCTAACACCCTGGAACACATCGGAGTTGGAGCCCGCACACTGCTCCTCGCCAGACCGGCACTCCACAATGGAACGTTGCTCACAGAAACCCCCACCATGTACCCACATGACGCACAAGGGCTACTTCAGCGCCAGGCCCAACACAAAATGGCAGCACAGGAGGCCCGAGAGGCCGAGGTTGTAACACAGAACCGCGAGCCAGTCGCAACTCAGACAACACTGCAGAGCTCCGAGCAGCTAGCCCCAAACACTGATCATCAAGCAGGACATTAAGACCTCCTGGATGAATTCCGGCAGACTCTAACGGCGGACATAGTGGGGATCCAAGCCAATATACAGGTTGTCACTGACAGGATCAGGGCCACTGAGGAGGACATCCTTGATGGGAAACAAGAAATGTTGAACAACAAAATCTGTGCAAAAGGCACAACAAGCGCAATTCGTACACCTCGCCACCCTGGATGACCACTCCCGACGAAACAACCTGAAAATACGCGGTGTACATGAGGACCATAACAACAGAATAACTTCCACATTACCTGAGGCGCATGGTAGCCCCACTTTTACCACTGACACAGGCCAAAAAAAATATGTTTAATGGTGTATTTAGCCTACCTAAATCCCCAAGAGCCCCTGTGACAGGCATGAGTGATATCCTAGTCCGCTGCTCCCTCTCGCAGAACAAAAAGGCTCTTCTAACGGCTCTGAGGAACAAGGCATCTTACCTGTTTGAGGACACTGAACTAACATTTTACCAAGATCTCTCAAGGTCCACCCTGCAATGTAGGCAATCAATCCACTCACTCATAACTCAACTGAGAGCAGCCAGTAATGCTGGGCAATGCCAAGATCTCTGGTGGTGGACCAGGATGGAACTGTCCAGAGTCTCTCCTATAAGGAAGCACCAGCCCTGTTTTGGGCACTGGGACTACCTGCACCAGACAGGAATAAGCAAAAAACATAAAAACCCCTTATGCAGTATAAAACACCAGTGGTTAAAAAGGGGGTAATTATGAAAATAAGTTACTCTGGAAAATAGTAGATGTTTAGAAGATTCCTCGGATCTTCTGAATATACATATACATAGAGAAATAAACAACCTACAAAATGAAATCAGAAAGGACCACAAATGGTGCAGGGCAAAAAACACCAGATAATAGCTAGTGTAAAAATGCACAAGCATAAATTTAAAGCAGCCAGAATATGAAAATATCGGTAGAACTTATTTCTTCTCTACTTCCCAACTTCTGTGCTTGATAGGAAAAACTTGTTAGGCGAAACTTAAACCTCAAGGAATATTTGAGTTTGTGCAATAACTCCTGCTGGTACTCCTGCCTCCTAAGAAACCTAATGTGATGGGAATAGAAGGGCTGTTCCATCTACCCAGGCAAATCAAGGCCCCATCCTACATGCCAAGAGATCTGTTGATCTGCTTCCAGAGTGGCAAGTACAAAAAGACTGTCCTGAACACAGTATGAATCACTCACCATATCCATTTGATATGCAGACCTGTCCATGAACACCCTAGCATGGCGACAATCACCCCAGCCCTTCACGTCTCTTCTCCAATCACACAAAATCCAGTACCATTGGAGGAGGCCCTGCAAACTGCTATTCCACCATGGTGATTCCTTGTACCCCATCAAAGATCTCCTGGGCAAGAAAGACAAGGCCAAGTGTTGCGACTACACCACTACCTAGTACTGCACCAAGTGTTACTCTTAGGCCAAGACAAGGCCATGACTCCATTTGTTCCCCAAGGACCCATGACAGACGCATATGCAGCGGACACCACTTGACAAATTTCTGACATCCTGTGATGGCAGACTTGCATTTCTCAATAACATCTGTTCCATTTCAAAGCTTTTGCCTTTTACGATTAATAATGTTGATGGCTTATTTCACCAATTTAAAAAAAAAATTATTTCATTCTATATGCTGTCTAGTACTTGACTATTCCCCCTCCATGCAGGGAGCATAGCACAATATTACTGTGAGATTACTCATGTTATATTACTGGCCAGGGTGTCCTGGCTACCAGGTGCCCTTGATGTTATATCCAAAACCCTCACCCTTAGGCAAGGGGCAATCTTTATAGCTCACTTAGCTATCTTGTATAATGACGGAACATAGCTCAGTGGTGATAAAAAACAACATTTTATTTTCTAGTTATACTTTTATGTTACTACAACCCACCTTGCCTTTTGTCTAGTTGCTATCTTTCACCCAGCCATTCTGCCATGTCGTACTAGGTGAGGGGGGCTGAGACCATTCTTAGTTCATCTATTTCATAAAAATCTCATTTAAAAAGAGGGAGAATAGTCCCTATAAAACATGATTTTATAAAAAAAAAAATATAAAATTTATGATGTGTATCTATTTTGAAAGAACCTAAAACATAATTGACTTATCTTATTGCTTGCCACGGGAGGGTGTTTCATTATTTGATAATAAATATGCCGATTTCTCATAGAAATCAGGACTTTTATAAAGTGCCTTTTTAATAGGATACACCTCACCATTAAAACACTTTAGCATGTTGAAATGCATTTATGGGTGTGGAGTGGTCCTTTAAATTGTTTAATTCCTTTTACACTCTTCTTTCCATAATTTTTACATCCTACACAATTATGGCATTCAAAAATGTCATTTGAACTATTCAGGAAGTGTTTAGGTTTATCTTACCTAAAACAAATTATGATCTAGATCATGGGTCCTCAAGCTCTGTCCCCCCAGATGTTGCTGAACTACAACTCCCATGATTCTCTGGCTATCTATGTAATTTAAAGAATCATGGGAGTTGTAGTTCAGCAACATCTGGGGGGCCGGAGTTTGAGGAACCCTGATCTAGATAATAGCTCCTCCAAAACCTATTTTAGGTCTTTCAGGTAAAAATAAAATTCAAATCCTCATCCAAAATGTATTAAAATCACTTTTTAGCTTTCTATGCCAGATTTAAACAAATATCTGTAGTCTCTTTATTTTTACATTTTCTACCAACAAATTATTTCTGGGGTTTAGTTCGACATCTTCCATTGTTTGAGCCAAAACAAAAGACAACATCAGATTGAGTAAGAAATGTTTCATTTTCTTTGCAGTTTATTTTTATCCTAAGTAGCTTCAGTACATTAAGCCACAGGTAAAAATGCCCACTATTAAACATAATATATTTATTCATATCAATCTTTTTAAAATGTGCCTTACTGTTTTAATAACCATTCTTTGTGTATAATTCTAAATCCAAAAATTGTATTTCCTAATTATGGATATTATGTCATTGATATCATATGATATATATGATATCATTCATTGTATACAACAGTCATTCTGATTTAGAAAAAGAAACAAAATAATTTAAATCTTACATGCTACCTCCCCAGATCATAAACATATTATTTATGCAAGTATCTGGCTTATAACTGCTACATTGTGTGTTAATAATGTGTCTTTGGTGGCAATTGTAATTCGCAACCAATCACCTGATTGTCAACTGTATATAATCCCAATTATTTGCACTGATATATTTTCGCATTTGAGAAAGCTCTGGCAGGCGAAGCAAAATATGTAAAGCCATAGCCAACTGGCTAGAAACGTGGCTGCACTGAAGTAAAGACACTTAAAATATGCAAGTTTGTCTGGCGATACTTTGGAGAACTTTTACAACACTGTCGCAAGACTTTTTTTTGATATATATATATTTGGAGGTATTTGTGCTTTATTCTAAATGGTTGCTTCACATCTTACATGCAGCATACACAATTTTGGCACTTTATTATAACTGTATATTTTTGCATAATCGCACTGTGTCATTTTTTTAAAGGATTATTTGCACTATGTGATTATTGCAAGGGGTTACTTATTCATTCTTTAGATTAAAGTTTGTGCTGTCTTTGCACTGGCACTTTAATTCAATTACGGCATTTTTTCACATAGTTTTTTAACTAAACCTAATTTAAAAATAATAATAATGAGAAATATTCCTGTATTGAGGAAGATGCCCTTGAGAGGTTTTCTCTTGAAAGCATGTGTATTCTTATAGACTGTAGAACAGAATCCCAGTCAAAACTAGATGATGAGATCAGAAACATTCAAGGGCAATTGAAGCCATGTGCAGTCGCAGAAGACTATTATGAATTATCTGAAAGAACTAAGAATAGTCTGGAAAAACAGAGAAAGAAATTAGGATTGTTAAATACAAGAAATACAAAAGAGATAAACAGGATTGTTGCTATGGAAATTCCCTAGCCGGAGATTCTAGCACCGCATAAGGAGTACAGGAACAGAGTGATGTGACGTCACTCCTTTCTGATGCCGGCACACTGGTAATTAAGCCAGAATGCCAAGATCACTGATGAGATTTTTTTGCTTGGGCATACATCCCAAGCAGGGCAAACCAAAGAAGTATAGAGGTGGAGCGGAGAAGAAGCGCAGGATGGCCTGTAGGAGGGTGTTACACTGGTACATAGGAAAAGCGAGTAATCTTTATATTTTACGTTGAACGCACCTTGTATCTTTCTAATATATGGTGTGTTCAATGTATATGGGAGCGATTTTAGGTAAGTTAAATTATTCAAAACAGGTTCACTTTAAACACAGAAAAGGTAGGTGCACTGAATGAACTGGAATATATTTTCAACGCACATTTTTTTTTGAGAAAAAAAATCAAAAGTCTTTTATACTTTTTAATATTTTTGTAATTTTATTGCAACTTTTTTATATTTCTGCAAAAAAGCAAAAAAACTGCATTGCTTCCTTTGGCAAAGCACCCTACTCTAAACTGACACTACCTTCCTTGCTTCTTCTGCAATTACAATTAAAAAAATAATAATAATAGCTAAATCAAAATGTTGGAGAATGGAGAGACTAAATCTACAGTGGTAAAAACTACAAAGCTAGCTTAATTTCTCAACGTAGTAAGACTGCATGCTGCCAGAAACAGAGCACAATCCAACAATCAACACAATGGAGATGGTTCGCTGTCTCAGTGTTCAATCCTAGCAAAACCGTCTGTTTAAAAAACTGCAGAGCTTTACAGGGGTACTGACAACAGACAACTGTACCCTATTCTGACACCACCTTCCTTGGTTCTTCTATGAAAAAAACAAAAAATATTTTGGCAGTACACAAGTCTAAAAAGTACTACTTTCAAACATATTACTTATATTAGAGTGGTGATTAAAATGTTGTGATAAAATGGTTTATTGTAATGGATTGCAGACAATGTTGGCACTTTATAAATGCCAGTAATAAATAAGTAATAATAAATAACAGTAGATGCTGATTGCTTCACATTTAGCACCACAATAGGTTTTCTCCAGAATTATTCCAGTTTTGTGTTGGTAGACATAAGTTTTTAACATTAGGTAAATCTAACCTCAGATGAACAACAACACATGACATATTACACTGTGCCACCATTTATTTAACAATAATAAATCCAAAATGGAGAAGTCATTATTATTATCATCATTAGCATTTATATAACAGCATATTATTTTGCAAATCCGTACTTTACTATAGTGGGAATATATGCGAGCAAATTACAGAGATCAGTCCAGAAACACAATGGATGAGAAGAGGGGGTGGCATGGTTAGGAGCTGGATTTAATGAATAGCCACAAGCTGCAACAGAATTGAGCAATAAGAAAAGTTGATCAGCTGTATAAGACCAAGCCACATAGCAAATGAGTTTAAGTTGTGTTGGTGCCAACGGTGTCCAATTAAGGAACTTCCATAGTTGAACCAAAATATTGCAATGCTGTTACAGGATGTGAATTGATTTGTTTCAAGGAATTCCTCAAATTGACTCATAATTGAAACAACACTAATGATAATGTCCAACTATTCCTTAGAAATTATATCTTATTTGGCATCATATTGTGTCATCAGCATGGATCATTTGTGAATAAATAAATATAGATATAGCATTACATTTATGTGTCATATGAAACCATCAAAGTTAGCAGTTAGAAAATGAAAATCAATGGTTTTAGAAATACCTGGTTTCTTTATTACTTGTGATAAATAGCAGAGCTGTAAAATGTGCTAATTTTATCCATATATGCCAAAAGATATCAGTTGTGCACATCAAAAGAGTTGATGGCAGGCGACACTATGAATTTTATGAATGCAATTATTCCAAGCCTATTTTTAGACAATGTTCCTCTGTAAGTGAATGCTTAAAAATGTAAGACATTTGAAAGACTATACGAACTGGACATTTTAATTAAAATCTTCTATACAATATAATTGGAATCCCTGAAACATGATCAATAATACACAACCTATGTAAGGCAGTTCGCTAGGAGCCCATATGCAATTGCTATCTGTGAGTCAGTCATTTAATGCATTACCCAGCGTTATTAACAAAGGCAAGATACTGGGGAGAAATGAGTCTACACAAACAGCAAGTGGAAATATAGTCTAGAAATCAGGAACACTAAACAAGTAAAATGGAAGTAGCAACCAATAGTATAGCTGATGAAAGTCTTAAGGTTCAGATAAACTAGACACAAAGTATTGAAAATTCACGAGCAGTGGGCACAGTGAAATGGATTTATGGCTAGCAACCCTTGTGCCAAAATTGGTTGTTATATATTTTCAGGAGGCTTAGCTAGGCAAAATATTATCTCAATTTTGCTATAAAAAGTAAGTATAATTCTGTTTTAATTGGACCTACTGTGTAATCTGTGGAATAGTATTTGGACACAAGTGAGTCCAAGTCAAGAAAATACACTGAATGGGTTACTCATTAAAGTGTTTATTGTCAGGAATTCAAAATAAACTCATTGTGAATTTCAAATTGTAGGTAACAGTTTCCAAAATTGAAGCGTTCTCCAAGTCAGATGGATGTCTGTTTTTTAATTTGGTTAAGCTTTTATTTTTGGCCTGAAAATTTGAAATGAACTTTGAAGTACACTTCAGTAAACAACCCTCACATGTCCAAGATTCACCAAGTCTCTGTAACTTCCTAAATTTATCTCTGGTTTCTCAAGTATGGGTGAAACAGGAAAAAAATGTCATAATGAGCCCAGATAATTATGTATTAAATATACTACTAAAAATTAAATCAGGATGTTTCTGTCCTTACAAAAATGCTTCAGTAACATGGTCAGGGGTAAGGTGGTCAAATTGATATGCCCCTCTTTTGGGGTCTGCATACATATTGTCTCATCTCTGTTTAATTCCAAAAAAAGAAGATACATGACATTATTACGTATTAACATGTACAAAATATGGACAGCATTTAAGAAAGTGCTGATAGAAAAAAATCTGCATTATTATATTATTTAGGAAAACTAATTCAAGAGTGCAATTCAAATCAATTTACTTAATGCTAACATAAAAGTATTTTATTAAATTATTTAGTCGCTGTTATTGCTAAAGATGGATGTGAGGAACCTTTGTGTTCAGCTGAGAGTATAAAGCTTCTTAGTTTTGTCATTATTCACTTCGGACACATTTTTCACTTCTAATCTGAGATTGCACCTGTGCAGTGTTTTGAACAGCATTGAAGTGGATGTGTCACCTAGACATCACTTGTTATAATCAGATGACCTTATTGAAACTATGGATTGTTTTAGTGATCTTTAGTCTAAAAGTTAGCTCCCCAATTTGACCTCTATAAGAAGGACAATCCATTTTTAAGCTCATATCCCTTTTAGACCAGTCTCTCTTTTTACTGTATGGGGTAGATAAATAACTAAATCATAAAGAATCCACATCACTAATACTCACTGTAATGTGTATTAAAATATCACCAAATTTAAATTTTTAGGGAGCACCTATACAGCACAGAGACTCCAACCAGAATCTCCGAGCCTGCAGGCAACCTACAGATCCGATGGAGACAGGGAGGTGATGCAGACCATTGGATCCATTGACTGAGCACTCAGAACAGCAGTCCCATCCATCCAAACTGCAGAGCAATCCCTCTATACAGAAGAAACAAGCTACCACTCATTGCTTCAGGCCTACCTGTATCCTTATACAGGGATTGTACCATCCATGTCAATCTCAGCAGAGCTCTTGGTAGCTCTTGGAAGTGTGAGCTTGTTCTCTTGCACATTTTAATGGCACCTTTTATACCTGGCTATATTGCACTACATGTTGTTTTGTTTATAATTAAAGAGACACTATAGTCACCAGAACTGCAGCTTAATGTCGTTGTTCTGATGAGTATAGTCAGCCCCTGCAGGTGTTCTGCAGTAAACACTGTCTTTTCAGAGAAAAGACAGTGTTCACATTACAGTCTAAGGATACCTCCGGTGACTTCTCCTCAGATAGCTACTGGAGATGCTTCCTGGCAGTGCTGCACAATGTGCTTCCTAGCAGTGCTGCACAATGTCTCCACCCTCTGCATTACGACACTGAACCTTCCTCATAGAGATGCATTGATTTAATGCATTTCTATGAGAAGATGCTGGTTGGCCAGATCTGTGTTTGGCTTGTGCTGGTTCTACCCCTGATCTGCCTCCTTGATAATCTCAGCCAATGCAATGCTTTCCTATGGGAAAGCAACATGATTGTCTAAGATCACCACTTCTGATGATGTCAGCCAAGGAGGCAGATCAGGAGCAGAGCCAGTACTAGCAGTTTGGAATAAATGTAAGATTTTAGGGGGAAGGGGTGGTGGGCAGGGAGGGAAGATTGTGTTTTTAGCACTATAGGGTCAGGAATAAGTTTGTGTTCCTGACCCTATAGGGTTCCTTTAACATTCCTGCTGCTAGTTTTAACACCATATATCCCATGTTTATTCGTATGTATTGTTTTTTTATAACACCTTTAAGGGTTGTAAATAGGGATGTGCATGGGCAAAAAATTTGATTTGGTTCGGCACTTCCGAAATTCGGGACTTTGTCAGTTCCGGACTTCGTCAATTCGGCACTTCGGTTCCGTTCGGCACTTCCAAAATTTGGAACTTTGGCACTTCAGCAATTCGGCAATTCCCTAACCCATAATCGTAACCCTACCCCTTCCCCAACCCCTAACACTACCCCAACCCCTATCCCTAAACCTATCCTAACCCTAACCCTACCCCAACCCCTAACCCTAACTGCAACCCTAACCCTACCCCAACACCTAACCCTAACCTTACCCCTAACTCTAACCCTACCCCTAACCCTACTCCAATCCCTAACCCGAACCACTTCCGAAATTCGTCACTTTGGCAATTCGGTTCAGTTCGGCACTTCCGAAATTCGGCACTTCGGCGCTTCCAAAATTCAGCAATTTGGCAATTTGGACATTCAGAAGCATCCGAACATACGAATTGCCGAAATTCGTCTGATTTTGCATTCAACATCTCACCAAATTCATCCGAATTTTTTTCACCATCTCTACTAGGCACAGTTACCTTATCTTTTGATGTGTTATTTTTTTTCTTGCAAGGTTTAGGAACACTTGTCAAGGTTACTGCTGCCCCCTGTATTATAGTGAGTTCCCATTCTGTTTGTTTTTACTATTCTACAGCCCTTAGCACTAAAATATCTATTTTCTCACTTGATCTATAGACCAAATGGCAGGAAGATACTCCTATAAGTGTTCTGCAAAATATATAAATAATCTTTACATTATGTATATAATTTTCAGTACACTGATTGGAGCATTTTCTCTTCCTTTTGGGTCATTTGATGTGTTTCCCAAATTCATTTTTTAGTACCGATATTCTGACAAAGTAAACTAACAAATAGCCAACAACTTTTTATTTTTAGAAAAAATGGTTCAGCCAAAACAAATTTACTCATTGTGCACAATTCTACTAATTAATTACCAAATTATTATTATTGGCATTTATATATCTCCCTATGGATAAATACAGTGCATTAAATTCTATGGAGACAGAGTGCATTTAAAAAAAAAAGTAACTTTTTATCACTGGTGTAAAGTGCTTTATAATAGGGATGAGATGGAAAAACTGCTAAATTATATTTATATTTCTTATATAAAAAATAAAGCAGGGATGATTGCTTTTGAAGTCTCTGTTTAAGAAAACCGCATAAACCCACATATATTTTATTAGCAAACGTCTTTTGAAAATATGGCAAGTGCAAAAAATGGTATTGATGTAGAAAACTATCCAGCTGTTTGTGTTTTCTTAGTCATTAATTTTAAATGCTAGGCTTTAAATAACTTAATAACCATCAAATTTAAACTTTCTGCTTGTGTATTAGAAACAAAACACAGGTTGATTTGAGGGAAATTATCCAATGTTTCATAAAAAACCTGCAAATTGGTCTAGTTGGGATTTTGCTAGGTGATACTCATTAGGGAAATTTCAGAATAGCAAGATGCATGACTATATTAACAATGGAAATTGGAGCATATGCTTTGAAATCTCCAATACGCGGTGGAGACCATTTGGGAAAATAGTCATTATATTAAAATGCTGATTTTACAAGCTATGTTAGGATATGACAATATGTCAGTATTAGAGTGGAATTCTAAAAGGGAAGAAATCAGCATTAAAGATACATGGAGAGCACAGTTATTTTCTACATCAATCCAATAATAGAATATACACAAAAACAATACTAATCTATCTCCATTGGGGAATTATGCATGTCAGCTTATTCTATTCCTCTACCTGAGAAAGGAACAAACATGAATAAAAAAAGCATATTGTTTATGCTAACAATGCATAAAATGCATGGGTTAATAAGATAGAAACATAGACTGTGACGGCAGATAAGAACCATTTGGCCCATCTAGTCTGCCCAACAGTTAGGATAGCCTTATGCCTATCCCTCACATGTTTAAACTCCTTTACTGTGTTAACCTCTACCACTTCAGCTGGAAGGCTATTGTAATACTACAATACTAATATTGTTTTTAAACCTTTGCCCCTCTAATTTAAGACTATGTCCACTTGTTGTGGTAGTTTTTCTTCTTTTAAATATAGTCTCCTTCTTTACTGTGTTGATTCCCTTTATGTATTTAAATTATTCTATCATATCCCCTTGTCTTGTCTTTCCTCCAAGCTCTACAAGGTAAGATCCTTTAACCTTTCCTGGTAAGTTTTATCCCGCAATCCATGAACCAGTTTAGTAGCCCTTCTCTGAACTCTCTCTAAAGTATCAATATCCTTCTGAAGATACGGTCTCCAGTACTGTGTACAATACTCCAAGTGAGGTCTCACCAGTGTTCTGTACAATGGCATGAGCACTTCCCTCTTTCTACTGCTAATACCTCTCCCTATACAACCAAGCATTCTGCTAGCATTTCCTGCTGCTCTATTACATTGTCTGCCTACCTTTAAGTAATCAGAAATAATCACCCCTATATCCCTTTTCTCAAATGTTGAGGTTAGGACTCTATCAAATATTATGTACTCTGCCCTTGGGTTTTTACGTCCAAGGTGCATTATCTTGCACTTATCCACATTAAATGTCAGTTGCCACAACTCTGACCATTTTTCTAGTTTACCTAAATCATTTGTCATTTGGCTTATCCCTCCTGGAACATCAACCCTGTTACATATCTTAGTATCATCAGCAAAAAGACATACCTTACCATCAAGACCTTCTGCAATATCACTAATAAAAATATTAAAGAGAATGGGTCCAAGTACAGATCCCTGAGGTACCCCACTGGTGACAAGCCTATGCTTCAAATATACACCATTGAGCACAACACTCTGTTGCCTGTCACTCAGCCACTGCCTTACCCATTCAACAATATTGGAATCCAAACTTAAAGATTGCAGTTTATTGATAAGCCTTCTATGTGCATCAGTGTCAAAAGCCTTACTGAAATTTAGGTAAGCAATGTCTACCGACTACTGCACCATCCTGATCTATTATTTTAGTTACCCAATCAAAAAAAATAATAAGATTAGTTTGGCACGATCTCCCTGAAGTAAACCCATGTTGTCTCTGATCTTGAAATCCATGTGATTTTAGATGTTCAACAATCATATCCTTTAACATGGTTTCCATTACTTTCCCCACTACTGAAGTAAGGCTTACTAGCCTATAGTTGCCCTACTCCTCCCTATTACCTTTCTTGTGAATGGGCACAACATTTGTTAACTTCCAATCTTTTGGGACTACTCTTGTTGACAATGATTGGTTAAATAAATCTGTTAATGGTTTTGCTAGTACACCACTAAGCTCTTAGGTGTATTCCATCAGGTCCCATTGACTTATTGGTCTTTACTTTTTACAGTTGAAATATAACCTCTTAATCTGTAAACTCACATGTAACAACTTACTTATTTGTCCTCTTTCCTAACTGAGGCCCCTTTCCTTCATTTTCATCTGTAAATATTGAACAAAAATATTAATTGAGGCAGTCAGCTAGACCTTTATCCTCTTCTACATACCTTCCTGCTTTTGTTTTTAATCTAACTAATCCTTGTTTTACTTTCCTTTTCTCATTTATTTATCTAAAAAATGTTTTGTCCACTTTTGTTTACTGACTGTGCTATTTTCTCTTCTGTGTGTGATTTGGAAGCTCTTATAACTTGCTTAGCTTCTTTCTGCCTAATTTTATAGATCATGCTGTCTTCCTCACTGTTTTTTTTTATAATTACTAAATGCTAACTTTTTGTTTTTTACTACTTTGGCCACATCTGTGGAGTACCGTAGTGGTTTCTTGAATGTTTTGCTTTTACTGACAAGCCTAATGCTGTTGCCTTCAGCAGTGCAACTTTTAAATAATTCTATTTCTCTTGGACTCTGATAATGACTCCTTTACACATATTCGAATTTTAGAAAAGTCTGTTTTTCTAAAGTCTAAAACTTTTTTTTTTTTTGTGTGGTGTGACTCAGTTACTGTTCTTATATTAAACCACACAGGCTGATGATCACTGAATCCTAAACTTTCAACTACAGTAATATCTGATAACACTAAATCTCGTATGGCCTCTTTACGAGTTGGCTCCTCAACGACTTGTTTTACAAGTAGGGAGTTTAGAATATGTGTGCTCCTGGCACAAGCAGCTATTCTTGTTTTCTAATTCACATCAGGAGGATTAAAGTCACCCATGATGATAATTTCTCCCTTTATTGTCATTTTAGCTATTTCCTCAACTAGTACATTATCTAACTCTTCTATTTGTCCTGGTGGCCTATAAATCACACTTACACGAGTTGCTGTGTGATTACCAAATTCTAACGTAACCCAAACGGACTCTGTTTGCCTCACTAACTTTTATTATGCTAGATTTTATGCTATCCTTCACATACAGGGCCACCTCTCCCCCTTTCTTGCATTCCCTGTCTTTTCTATATAAAGAGTACCCTGGTATTGCTATGTCCCAGTCATTTTTCTCATTATACCATGTCTCAGTAACAGCGACTAAATCTACACTATCAGTTGCCATTATTGCCACATGTTCATGGATAATATTCCCTAAACTGCGGGCATTTGTAGACATGGCTCTAAGCTTATCATTTTTTAACACACTTGCTACAGGCACCTTCTGTCCTTGTTTTGGGGGACAATTGGATTGATGTCTTATCACCCTTTTGCCCCCCACTCCTAGTTTAAATACATCCTAGCAAAACCTCTGAACTGCTCACTGAGAACATTTGTTCCCTTTTGAGAAAGATGCAAACCATCTTTTTATGCAGTTTATTTCCAAACAGATACCATGAGAAATGAAGCCAAATCCAAAGATCTCATTAAAGTTCTATATAAAAAGCATGTTTCCCAACATTCCAAATTGAATTATAAGTTTGGAGGTGTAACCAGGGAGGAGGGGTTATGGCTACATGCGTATTCCAGCTTAATGACCTGAAAAACATCATTCATAACAAGACCAATGAATGCTATTCATATGGGCAAATGTTTAAATGCATTTGTTGTAATTCAATGACAAACTATGGTGAGTTCTATCTAGAGTCATACAGTGCATTAAATAGTACAGAGAGAAACATTGACTATTTAAAACACTCATACAAAGGGCATTAAAGGGATACTATATGCAACAAATCAACTTTAGCTTAAAGAAGTTTTGGTGTATATATCATGCTCCTGCAGTCTTACTGCTTAATTCTCTGCTATTTACGAGTTAAATCACTGTTGTTTCTGTTTATGCAGTGCTAGTCACACATCACCTGGCTCTGACTGACACAGCCTGCATGAAAAAAAATGGTTTCATTTTAAATCAGATACTAACTTGCTTTAGAAGTGTTTATCTCCTGTTCTGTAAATAGGCCTTTAATCAAATACAGGAGGCTCCCGCATCTTCTAGAAGGCTATTAACAAAGCAGAAGATAAGAAATTCTAGATTACACAGACTATGCAATAAAGAAATCTAGAATATTTAGGTTCCTTTTCAGGAAGTGTTTAGGGCGGCTGTGCAAGTCACATGCAGGAAGGTATAACTAGGGCTGTATAAACAAAATGATTTAACTCCTAAATGGCAGATAACTGAGCAGTGAGACTGCATGGGCACAATCTATACACCAACACTGCTTCATTAAGCTAAAGTTGTTATCTTGCCTATAGTGTCCCTTTAACTCTAATGCTGTTTTTTTCTTAGAAGAATAATGTTTTTTTTTTAAGAGAATAACAGTTTACTCTGCTTATTGAATAGCAAATGTTCCATAGACTTCAACGGAGAAAGCAGTAAGCAGAGTAAACCCTAACTCTGCAGCAGAAATCCAGTGCAAAATCATAAAGTATGAGAGGATTTTATTGACTACTAGAAAAAACATTTTTAGTCCAAGGCACACCCACATGGGTTTATAAAACCAAGAAAATAATACTTCTTGAGCTTTACACTACAGATTATATTTTGGTCTGTTTGCCTTAACAAACCCAACTTGTAAATTTTAATAAAAACTTGTGCCACATAGTTCAAGTATTTTTGTATATAAGCCACAACTGGTGGCATGCAGGCAGTTCAACAATGTGATGTTTGAGTGTAGCTTATTTCTACTGTCTTCATGGGATTATATATTATAACATAATATTATATAGTAATTTATTTAAGTGATAGCAGATTTCCAAGCTGCATTACTACAGACTTATTATCATGATGCAAATATATGTGCAATGATTTTATGAGAAATTCCTCTAAGAATATTTAAACCTTCGTATGTGTGTATTAATGAATTTACTGTACCTAAAGTTAATTAATAGTGTGACGAGAGCAATCTCGCCACATTGCATTGGAGAAGCCTGGTTGCTCGCCTGCTGCCTTTGGACTATGGCCCCATGTTAAAAGACATCTTTTTCCCGGCAGAAAAGACTTATTCGTGCTTTTCTGCCTGGGGTTCGGTAGATTGAATAGACCACCTGGGAGCTGGAGTGTGCCGGCAATTAACCTCCCTGAAGCTGTGGTTAACCGCAGCTTAATTGGCGAATGTTGGGTGGCCGCCATTCGTATCACGAACACGAGGTCGCAGCCATTTTAAACATGCGAACGTACAGCGGTGTTCGACGCTTAATTCATGGAACTAAAATCAGACACAGTTTTGTGCGAACACCGCTGAAGCCGCCGACCTCCCTTCTTGTTCGGTGGAAGTACACGAACGGCCGGTGTTCGGTAGTTTTACTTGTCTATGTTATACCCCAGATAGGAATCCCATGGAGCCAATTCGCATGAGAACTGACTGTGTAAAGACTTTGGCTCCATGGCGATTGAACTGTATTCGTGTAGTCTGAGCACCATTCGCTTAATAATGTGCGCTCAGACCTGAGCTATCTGGGGACATGTTAAATGTATAGTTTAATTGTAATGTGTCTCACATAGTGTATTTTAATAGTAATTTGTGTTGTAGTATCCCCACGTGCATAATGGCGATTTGCCTTTGTCTTGGGAGATAATTGAATTACTTCTCAATTATCTCCAAGGCAGAGGGGAGGAAGCCAGGATGCATTGTGGGAATATAATGTGACTGTGTGTCCTATTTGTCAACTTGTCTGTCTTTTGTCACAGTCTCCCATTTGGTCCCCTAGGGGAGTGTTCACCAGGTGGGAGACCTGCATAAATACTGGGCAGGGAGCCCTCATTAAACTGACCACTGCTTGACCCTCAACACGGAGCTTTGTCTCGTCTTTTGGGGGGATTTACTGAATGCTGATAGAGACTGATTGCTAGGAGTGTAAGCCGCTTGGATGCTTTTCCTATTCGTCTGCTAGCAGCAATTCGTATGGTTCCAGTTCGTGTGTTTGGAGTGCTATATTGGATGCTGTTCGGGAGTTTGGAGCATTCCCTTATTGGCGGTTCGTGAGTTTGGTGTTTTACAATAGCTGTGCCTGCATCTGTGGAAAGGGGGACGATCGCCTAAACGGTTTTTACCTCTTGTGTGCAAAACGGTCCGTTACAAATAGCATATTAATGTTTGAGTTCAGCATTCTAAAATAATACACAAAAGGATTTTAAAAAAAAATATAAAACAGACATGCTTGAATTGAATGGTGAAGGTAAAAAGACAATATTAAGCATTTTATCTTCAATATCATCTTGTTTATGCATGTTTTAGGTTTAGTTGTTATTACTGACCAACTCAAGCAACTTAAAAGGAAGAAAGAAAGCAAACATCTAACCTGTTTTATGGGCAAATGA
This sequence comes from Pelobates cultripes, assembly GCA_933207985.1. Lineage (NCBI taxonomy): Eukaryota > Metazoa > Chordata > Amphibia > Anura > Pelobatidae > Pelobates > Pelobates cultripes. The sequence continues at coordinate 253,739,423 of OW240912.1, read as the reverse complement.
AAATATTACCAGTTTTACAATGAAATGTTGTATTTCTTAAACTGTGTACTTTGTCTATAAGAGATATTGCAAACTGACAAGGTGTCAGAAATGGAACATATTGTTTTTCATATAATGACTGAGAGATGTTGACATGTTCAAGAGGGTATGTTATTCTATTTTTGATATTGCAAGCATATAGTTTAATCTTATAAACACTGCTAGAAATTATTGTAATGGATTTTATATGTCTATATTTATATTTTTATTTAATAAATAATCTAAAAGCCAAAACGTTATTGCTTCCAAGACAATCCTTATGTTATATTGTATTCTCAATTATTTATATATTTTAAATAGAGGATCTCTTACTGACTATATAATATTACGTCTAAAGATATCTATATGGTTAGCCCTGCTAAGTTCTATGCTTTAAGACGTTATAGTGGAACAGTAAACAACTAAGGCATCATTTAATAAGCTTTCCCAATGATTCAATACTGTTAGAAAAATGTTCCAAATGATTTATCCACAAAACGTCCCATTGACTTTTATGGTGACTTCTGTGGCTAAATCATTTGGGAAGTTTTTCTTAAGGATTTAAATCATTTGGAAAGCCTTAAAATAAATTATACTACTAATAATAATTAAATCTAGACCTAAGTTTCAGCCTGTGTATAAATGTCTTTGTTTCCACCAAATCTGCTTTTGATCCTGATGTAGCTGATTTATGTTTATATTTAGTGTAGATGGATAGATGGATACATACATACATAGATTGAACCAGATTCTTCAAACATTGAGACAAAACAATTCAGAATCCATGAGAGAGCAAGCAGTTTAATAGTATGGATATTATGTAGCATTACAATGGGAATCATACAGGGCTCCTTATCCATGGTTTACAGCGCTATGTCTTTTATCGTATTTGGCTGATAAACCAGGATTGGATGAACATAAACAAACCATAAGATGTTTACAGGAGGCTTCAATGGCGCTACATAAACTATAAAATGCTCTGCTTCATACATAACAATGAGTTGATATGTGTGTCCTGTAGTTTACCATTACATAATATAGTCCTTGCAGTAATACTTATATAGCCAAACTAAACGAACCACTGCACCTTCTTATAACAGTATGCTTCTCACAGCAAGCTGATGTTTTCACATTATTGCATTTTTTTTATCCTCTAAATATCATGATAGATATAACAAAATGTTTTTGAGCAAGTCATTATTAATATAAATATAGCCAGATATATATGAAACTACTGCTCCGAAAGGTTTTCATTTTATTTATAGTGAAACAATTTGTTATTTTATCTTACTTCAAGGTATTTACTAATGAGCATGCAAATGAGTGTATTCTTTTAGTATAGAGATTTAAAGGGACCCTCTAGATATCGGCGATGTATGACAACATCTGATGTAGCATCATGCAATTATAGTGCTGGTTTAAGTTATTACATTGCGATGCATAAATATACTACTATCTCCACACTTCATTGAGGAGAAAATTAGACCATACATGTGAGCATATTTAAAATGCATCTTTTACAGCAAAGCAAAGTATGTCACACTGGTTCATTGAAGTATGACCCAAAAGGCAGTACCCACTGGAGTCAAGGAGAGGGAGAAAGGAGTCTAAGGAGAACAAGTCTAAAAGGCAAGGCAATAGCAAGGTCTAACAGTCAGTTCCATAGGGTCAAATCTTAAGCCAGCTAGGTTTAACAATATTTAGACAGGCAAAGAGTCAGGTATCAGTAGAATTTGAAAAAAAATATACAGCTAAGTGTCCACAGCATTAGCACAGAACCATTCAGTTAGTGAAAAATGAGCTGTTGTGGGTTTAACTAGGGCATTGTAGTCATGCCCCTTTTATCATAAATCCGTGCTCCACTATATGCTTTAAATTTATTGTGTAGCCTGGGATTACCATGGGGATTTGGAAAGGCACTTTAGCAATAGGTGCATTAACTGGGCTTTCTTGGGGCTTTCTCTGAGTGCACATGTCTCCATGGCATCTTTGGTAGCCTGGCAGATATGACGCAACCGATGGCTATGGCCCTGCTGCTGAGATCATGTGGATCTGTAGACCCACTGGAGAAAGAGAAGAGGAGGCAACATTTGGCAGGTAAATTGAGACAGATTAGGGAATGTTTCTGATTTTGTTACATCATAAAAGAAAGCTAGAAATGATCTCTGTTCATTTACCTGCTAAATGCAGCAAAACAATTCTATTACATTGTGAGTCTTCACATACTTCTACATTAGATGTGTGGTACTGGTTATACATTCTAATTATAATATTATATACATAGCATATTTTGTTGAAGAAATTTGAGAAATTATTGAAACGTGATTCACATATTTAAGTTTTTTTTTTTTTTTTGTAGGTTTCACTGATTGTAGTTCTGCCTTTTTTTTCTTCTCTTTTATTTAACTACTCATCTGACAACCAGTGCCAGCGCATCCATAAGGCGGCACAGGTGGCCGCCTTAGGGCGCACCGGCCCAGGGGTGCAAATGTCCGGGTGGCCGGCAGGAGGGAAGCGCACAGCGCCCCTCTCCTGCCGGTCATTTCTTGCAGCGTGGCCTAGCGCCAACCTGCAGTGCCGCAGACTGTTTGGAAGGGGCGGGGATATGAACATGTCATATCCCTGCTCCCTTTGTAGCACACAGCGCGGGAGGACTACCTCCCAAGAAGACTAGAGCAGCGAGAGCAGGAGAAGACAGAGAGGAGGGGGGCTGGACAGGACTAGCTCCTCCAACTCCCAATTACCTCAGGCAGCACTCTGGATCCCAGGTAAGCCACTCTCCTGAACCCACAAAGTAGAAAACAGAAGAGTGGCTATAAAAGTGTATATTTTGACCAGCATGTGTGTGTGTGTGTGGTTGCAGTGTGTCTGTGTGTATGTCTGTCAGTGTGTATCTATGTCTGTCAGTGTCTGTGTGTGTGTATGTCTGTCTGTCAGTGTGTCTGTGTGTATGTTTATGCCTGCCTGTGTGTGTAGATATGTCTGTCAGTGTGTGTGTGTATGTCTGTCTGTTAGTGTGTCTGTGAGTGTATGTCTGTCTGTCAGTGTGTCTGTGTGTGTGTGTGTGTGTGTTTGTGTATGTCTGTCAGTGTGTCTGTGTGTATATCTGTATGTATATCATTGTGTATCTGTATGTTTGTCAGTGTGTATCTGTGTGTCTGTCAGTGTGTCTGTATGTCAGTGTGTGTTTATCTGTATGTCTGTCAGTGTTTGTGTGTATCTGTATATGTGTGTGTATCTGTGTGTGTGTCTATCTGAATGTGTATCAGTGTGTGTATATGTGTATCTGCATGTGTGTCAGTGTGTGTATCTTTGTGTATGTGTATCACAGTGTGTGCGTGTGTGGCAGTGTATGTGTATATGTGCATACATCTCAGCACTCAAACACCAACACTACACACAAATTAACACCTGCATGCAAAAGTCAACACTACATACAAACACACCCCTACATTCAAATGTCAACACTACATACAAACACACCTCTGTATCAGACACCAAAATTATATATAAACACACACCTGCATTCAAAAAACAACACTACACATAAATGCATGCTTGCATTCAAACACAAACACTACATACAAACACACCCCTACATTCACACACACATACTCCATACAAACACATGCTTACAGTCAAACACACAAATACTGCTCAAAGCTAAAAAAAATCCTGCAAGCATGAGGAATCGGTATAGCCCCAGCTTTCAAAGCATGGTTGAAGTTGCACGACAAATGGGGATCTATGTTTTAGTCATCCTGTGTACATACACATACATACATACACAGACCATCATAAAGAGACATACAGTCTGTATGTCTCTGTATGACTGTCTGTGTATGTATTCAAAAGGAATAAACGCAGGCAACACTCCAATAGTAAGGATGGTTTATCTATTGATAGGTGAACCACCCCAAAGAAAGTGCAACGTTTCGGCTCAGCAGAGCCTTATTGCATTATTAAGGCTCTGCTGAGCTGAAACGTCACACTTTCTATGGGGTGGTTCACCTATCAATAAATATACCATCCTTACTATTGGAGTGTTTTCTGCGTTTATTCCTTTTGAAGACTTTACTGGTGGATCAAGCGATGTCCGCCTGACACAGAGAATCCATCACTGTGGATGGCCGGATCATTTACTAGGTATCACTGTGCAGGGTTCTTTGTTTGTCTGTGTATGTATGTCTCAGTATGACTTGTCTGTATGTCTCTTTATGACTGCGTATGTATGTCTCTGTATCACTGTGTATGTATGTCTCTATATGCCTATCTCTATGTTTCTTTATGTTTGTGTCTGTATTTCTGTGTGTGCCTGTGTCTGTATGAATGTATGTCTGTGTTTGTACAACAATGTACCTGTATGTGTAGATTGTATGACTGTTTGTTTGATTGTGTGCCTTTTATGACTGTGTGTCTGTATATATTTGTGACTGTGTGCCTGAATAATTATGTCTGTGTACTTGTATGGTTGTGTGTCTGTATATTTGTGTATTTGTGTATGTATGTATTTTTGCCTGTATCTATGTCTATGTCTATATGGGAGAAAAAGAGAGAGAGAGATAGGGGCTGGGGGGAAGAAAGAGACAGAAAGGGGCTGGCGGGGAAGTAAGAAATACATAAGAGGGGTTGTAGGAGACAAAGGGGCCAAAGGGGTAAGACATTCAAGAGAGTGGATATGTAAGACTAATGGGGGTAAGAAATTCAAAAGGGGGGCTACGAGACACAGAGGTGAAGATGCATTGTTTTTTTTTGTGGGGGGTGGGGGGCGTCAAAATGCATCTTCGCCTGTGTAGTCAAAAATCCTAGCACTGGCCCTGCTGACAACTCTACCTATAACCTATCATGAAGAAGTGGAGAGAAATGAAAACTTCAACAAGGATACAGGACTGGGTAACCACTTTTTTAGGTGAAAAGAGCAAGTTAGGCTACAAATGGATAAATGGACTGACATATGGGTGTAGGCACAGATAGATGGAATGCACAGGAAATAAGGAAAATCAGCATTCAAAAATAACTTCTGATATCGCAGAAGGAATTTATAGTCACATAATTGACAATCATATTTAAATTAATTCAACATTCTTGGTAGCTGAGTATAGTATTCTGATTCACATACACGCCAGATTAAATACACTATGTTAACTGTTCTGTTCTATTCTTAGATGTATCCTCTCAGTTTGACTTGGTTCATGATTTGTATCTCTCCTGCTTGCTACAATCACTCTATCAGCCTTACCATACTGATTTGCAAACATAAGCATCAGTTGTGAACTGCTTAACATATAGTATAGAAAATACATTACTTAACTGATCTCCTTCAGTTAAAAAATAAATGACATGTATTTCAAACTAGGTTTCAATTTATTACTGCTGGAGAAGCTTTTCAAATGATTTAATATTTTTAATAAACTGTTAAAATAAAATAAAAATTTCAAAATATTAAAATACAAGAAAAAATGTACAAAAAATATTTCAGTATATCAAAATATCACAAAATATAAATATTTTTCTCAATATTAAATCATTTTACAAGTTTATTCAAATACTTCCAGTTACGCCACCATTTTAGTTTTCTACATTTAAACCTCTTCTCTGGATAATTTCATCCTTCTCCAAAATGGCATTTTTGTGTAGTGTTAGACTGCTCCATACATTGAGCCTGTCTTCTTACATCTCTGCCAGCAGACCGGGCTCCCTTTGGGGATCTGATTGGAGGTCAGCTTGCCTCAGCACCAGTCAAGAGTGAAGGCCGGAAATCAAGGCCTATGAACCTAAACGCAGCTTCTGAGTACCTACGGAAACAGAAGTAAGGCATCTCTATTTCTCTACAACTCGCACCTGAATGACCGTGGCTTCCTGGATGTCTTCAGCACCAGTGGATATGCATTAATAATGGTTGATACTGCGTCAGGTACCGCACCACCTTTTAAGGTTGTGACTCATACTCACACAAATAATTTCTACCTCCCTAGGCCTCATTGCCGGTCACGTACTGCCCAGATCACTTTACATGGTTTGATGGCACACCACACAGTTCTGACTGCTGTTGTGCTCCCTTTCTCTCATCTCAACTCAAAGCCTTCCACTTGGAGGAACCTTTATCATTACACCAACTTCCTTGTCATCAGCTCTGTACTCAGACTATGATACAGCTGCTCCCAATGTATATACTTTTGTTAATATTATTTTTATATTTAAATATTTACATTTTTCCCCTACATCCCAAGATTAGAGATTTATTTTACTGCTCCTACAGGGCATGTATGGGCAATCTGACTAACCACTTCTATTGCTCCAACCACACACGCTCTAAAGGCTGTCATTTCCAGGCACATCTACTAGTTTTAACTACAGCCTGTGCCACTCTGAGGAACAGTGGCATGCTAAATAAGCACACAGGCCTAAGTACAGAGCCAGTATTTACACACAGGTTCCTTAAAATGTGAGTGTTCTGTTTGCTGTATTATTCACCAGATTACATTTTGAAAAAAACATCTGCAATATATTGTACTTTTTGTTTTTATATTCTTTGGCATGTACTTTACACCATACTACGCTTGGTAAGCTTTATATTTGTTTTAGCGCTCCACTTACAGGTGTAGGTCTTTATCACTTATACTGCACTATATTCCAAACATACTAAGATGCCCATCAAATCCTTAACACCTGTATAGCCAATCATGCACAGTTGAGGTTACGCTTTCAAACACAACACTTCTTTTGGTGGGGTAACAGGTCTGGGAAGCTTTTTGGTTGATTAGCCAGCCCTAAGTCAAAATTCAACCAATTACAGTGACCATTTCTCCAGAGGGAACTAGGTGTACCTCCCATAGAGCTATCAATAAATTATTTTATTACTAAGGAAAATTTAAGAAAGCCCAGCCAGATGACTATGACCGAGGTATGGCTGTCCTAAGAAGCCTTAATCTTCCCCAATTGAATGAGGAATCCAGGGAGTTTCTTTGTTACCCTATCAATGAGGAGAAATGTAAAATTACGGGAATGCTTCAGGCACTGATGGTTTTCCAAATCCTTGAAACATCCACATCCCACTCTCAAAAACTTTTTTTTAATAAAATATATTTGGAGGACTTGCCGTTGGCTGCCTTTAATCAGGTCCGCATGGTACTTACTCCAAAAGTAGACACGGATGTTGAGGCTCTGGCATTTTATAGATCCATCTTACTGCTTAATTAAGACATTAAACTCAATACTAAGATTAGAGCACTGAGAGTACAATGGTTATTGCCACAAACACTTACCACTCACCAACTGGGTTTTGTGAGGGGCAGACAGGTGTTCATAGTGGTCCAAGAGCTCTTGCGACTGTGGTTTATGCCACACATGGAAGATAAGACATTAAAACCACCATCAATGATTGATCTTGTTATAAAACAGGCTTTTGTCTGGCCTCACATGATACGTGTGTTGAGATTACAATATTCTGCTTGAGGTATTCCGAGACTTGTCAGGTCTTAAAATCAAATGGTTCAAATCATGCACCCTTTATTTATGTCAGGCCTCTCTCCACCACTACTGGGAGGTCTTCCTTTAGTGTGACAGCCAATGACTCTAAAGTATATGAGCATTGAGCTTCCCAGGGACCTTTCAGGAACTTTTTAATATTGGCAATTCCCGATAATGGCCTTTGTCTCAGAATTTGATAATTGGCCTTTATCCTATATAGGTAGAGCTAATTTGTACAAAATGATTAGTTTCCCTAAACTGCTATATCCTCTTTAAGTACTCCCCTTACTCCTTTCAAAAAATGATGAATGTTTATTGAACAAAGACTCAGACAATTTGTCTGGCATGGACATAATGCCTAGCTCAGCCTCACCAAGCTGTATCAACACAAAACTGGACTTTAGTTTTGCTGCTCAAGTTAGACATGTGCTGAATTTGGTTTAATCCCAACACATATATTCAAATCTACTCTTAGAGTCCTTTCTGGCATTACCAGACTTACTCATGACTCATCTTCACAGGTCACATCATCTACTCCCTTAATCTATTCTGTCTAACCCCCTCGTAGCTATCCCAATTAAGACTTGGAAACAGAGTCACTTCAAGGTAGGGTCCATCCCCTATTACCTTTCACCTGCCATTAACTCATAATCCCTATTTCCCTTCAGGTAGTCACTATCCCTTGATATTGTTTGCAAAACCGTGGAATCAGGTCTCCAGCTTCTTTGTTGATTAGGCCAGTCAAAAATGTCCTTACTGTCCCTGAGCTCAGGGAGTGTTTCTCAGGACTTCCACTGCCATGGTTCGCTTATTTTCAAGTATGTCACTACTACCACACATGGAATTTTACAACTACTGACTGGGAAAAACCTTTGAATGCCATATTATGCTCCTCTAATTCTACTTTCTATTACATTTCAAATCTTTACATGCTAAAACATTACACCCCGGATTGGAGCAGGTTGCACATTTTAGGCCAAAATAGACATATATTGGAAAAATTATGTATAATTTACTGGTTTCTTTGTTTCGCCCCAATATTTACTATCCCCATGTAAATTCTCTAGAATACAGTTTATTGATTAAACTGTATAGTCATATTTCCTATAAATTCACCTATGTAAGTATAGTTATATTTATCTACATCAGGGAATATGATGAAAGATCTTTAATATATTGAGAACCAGTTCAATACAGTGACATAGTCTATTGTGGCATTTAATATAAACCACTTTTCTAACTCTATCTAGATATGTAATTTTTCGGTTATTAATGCAACCAAATTTATTTGATATCAGTAAACATATAAATCTGATGATTATTATATCATCCCGTTTGTGGCTTTTGGAAGCACCGGCCCATTGTGTCTGTGCTGCACGAGTGATTTGTGGCAGAGAACTGTGGGAGGGCCAAAAACCTCCAGAGTAGGTGCCAAGTCTAATGTGAAGACCTTAGCTGGCAGGCGAGTTCTCCAGTCTGTTTGGTTGTACAAGAAGGCATGTGCCGGTAGCCCGCTCCGTTAGGGGGAGAAGGTATGTTGTCTCACACCCAGATGGCTCCCCAAAACAATCCAAAATTTCATTTTAGTACTCTAGAAAAATATACTGAATAGTCCTGAAGTATATATGCTTATAAATATTTACTGAAAATGGTTACAAATTCAGAAAAATACATAATTATAATAGGAAGTTAAATGGACTTTATATGCACCCAGACTTTGGTGCCATGTCCCTTCTGTCTTACATGCAGCTGAAACATTGCTGTTCTTTAAAAGCAGCAATGTTTTCATTACAGTGTTAACCTGCCTCTAGTGACTGTAATGCTGACAGTCACTAGAGGTGATTTTGCTGAAATAGTGGAGTAAAACTGAACTATTTCAGTCAGATGGTCTCAAAGTGTGCATGCACACTAGCCTCTCAATGGTTTCCTATGGGGAATAAGTGGATTGGCTGAGATCATTGACATCAGTGATTTCAGCCAAAGAGACAAAACAGAACAACAGATAGCAGAGGTGCAAGGGAGAAAGGTTAAGTAAAATTCACCTTTTTAACACTGGCAGAGGGGGCCCATCACCTAAACGAGGGGACTGTAACATTAGGAATACACATTCATATTCCTAACCCAATAGTATTTCTTTAATTTCAATAGTCATTTAATCATTTAAATCAAGATGAAAATGTAAAAAAGGCATTACACATGTCAGAAAACTTCTCTTCTCAGAATTATGGCAAGTCTAACCTGCATTTATACTGTTTTACACCATTGCTTAATCAAGTATATTTATTTACCAAGTAGTGAAAAGCCATGAGATAGACAGTCAAATTTCTAAATTAGATTAAGAAAAATGCCATATTTTGAAAGTAAGCTTGTCAGCTCATGGTATGTAAACAATATTAAAGAGTAAAAAAAAAACTAAAAATATAAGCAACAAAGTTTTCTTCATAATACAGAAATACTACTATTATAAAAAGTATAGGGAGTATTCAGTCATTAATGGCGTAAAACACCATAGCATCTTTAATTATATTCTACACGCGTTGCTAGACTGTTAGAAAATGGAGTTCATTGCTTCAGGTGTTTTAAATTTGGAGTAGAACATCAAAAATGTGCATTTGAGATCAAACAGGGGAATCCAGCAGCCTGAATCTTCACTGTTTCAATTATACCTTCCTGAAGGAACCACAGAACAAGAAGGCTTTAAAATACAATTCTATTCTCCAAAAGACAGAATGTTTACATTTTCAAGGTAAGAGTTTGGCATCACAGTCAAGTTTTAACTGAAATAATCAAATATAAACAAAGTCCTCCCATGTGAAGCAATAGGCATTATAATGAACACCTGGAAGTTTAGGAATAAAGCTATCTTTTTAATGATGCCTTAGGCTTCTCTGCAGTGCACGAGAAGCGTTGTCTTCAAAATTCCAATATACTTGCCCATAAATGTTTAATAAATGCAGAACACAGAAACAAAATGATGGTATTTTTATTCTAAAATATAGAAATACCCATTTTGCTCCCAGTTTTGCTTTTTTAATGCACTGAGAATTGAGCAGAGTGTTCTGCATTTCATAACCCATACTGGCAGGCTTATAACTTTCTGTAATCATCACTGTATAAATAAAGTTAATTTATCTGCCATCATCTTAATATACAACATATCTGCTCAATAGGCAAAATGGTGTTACCTGTAGGAGAGTTTACACAGATCATGCAAAGTTATATTGTTCATCGGTGATCCACCGGGTACCTTGACATAACAGCATTAGATCTGTGGCCACAAAGTATTATTCAATATAATGCTACGTGCTGTCTGCTGATCAGTTACCCCAGTCATAGAAGGACAATGCGAGTGAGGCATGGTAATGTTATTGGGTGTAAAAGTTAGTATGGGGAGATTAAAAGTTCAGCTAATCACATGAACCATTACTTGCAGTAGAATCAGACAGCTTGTTTAAGCAGGGCCTTCTTTGCCTCTTCTCCTTTATATAACTGTAAAGCCCTGTGGGGTATGCTAATAATAAAAACATGAATTTATTTGATGATCTATTAATTGATGAATGAGAAGGACTGTGGCATGAGATTGAAATGCTAGGAAAGAAGGTAATACTGATGTAGGATTAAATGCAATAGGAAGTTTATTGGGAACTTTTTTGTTTAGTCATTTATGGCAAATTTAAATGAAAGTTTCTTTGTGGCATCATTTGGAATATAAGAAACACTGGAGTTAATGATGATGTCTTGCAACTTATACCATTGGTATGCTAGTGCGTTGCCATAGCAATGCCATTGTACCAACTCATACTACAATAGAAGGTACTCAGTGAGGTGCACTAGCTTTCTCTAATACAGGGCTTCCCAAACTTTTATGGGCCGAGACACACTTTTCAAAACGGTAATTTTTTGAGACCCACTTGCTTTTAATGCATATTTTAAAAAGTGAACACCATGGCAATCAGCTTTAGAGGCATACAATTGGCACACCATAGCAATCCGCTTTAAATGCACATAATTAGCACACCATGACAATTATTTTTAGAGGCATAAAACTGGCACACCATGGCAAACCGCTTTAGAGCCATACAATTGGCACACTATACGCTTTAGATGCATACAATTGGCACACTGTGGCAATCAGCTTGACAGGCATACAATTGGCACACCATAGCAATCAGCTTTACAGGCATACAATTGGAACATTAGTTCAGCTTTAGATGCATAAAATTGGCACACTATAGCAATCCGCTTTAGATGCATACAATTGGCATACCATGGCAATCAGCTTTAGATGCATAAAATTGGTACATCATGGCAATCAGTTGTAGATGTATAAACTTGGCACATCATGGCAACTTTAGGTGTATACAATTGGCACACCATAGCAATCATGTTTAGAGGCTTACAATTGCAGAGCATGGCAACCAGCTTTAGAGGCATAAATTCAGAACATCGTGGCAATCAGTTTTAGAGGCATAAAATTGGAACATCATGGCAGCTTTAAATACATAAACTTGGCACAGCATGGCAATAAGCTTTAGATTCATAAACTTGGCATATCATGGTAATCACTTTTAGATACATAAACTTGGCACATCATGGCAATCAGCTTCAGAGGCATACTATTGGCATACCATGGCAAACAGTCAGATGCATACAATTGGCACACCATGGCAATCAGTTTTAAAAGCATAAAATTGGCACACCATGGCAATCAGTTTTAGATGCATAACATGGCAGTTTTAGAGGCATAATTCTGGGATATCATGGCAGTTTTAGAGGCAGAAACGTTGCACATCATGGCAATCAGTTTTAGAGACATACAACTGCTTACTCACAGACTCAGAATCAGAAGTGCTGTGTCCTGCTCTTTCATCCAGGCACCTCACATTGATTATCCCAGTGGTGGATTAATGTAGAGAGTGCCCTGGTGCAAATATGTTTTCTGGGCCCCCCTCTAGTGCAATTGTGGCCAAAAGGTAGATCTCCATCTGTCGGAGAACTTCAACAATGCTATGCCAGATGGGGATCTACCATTTTCTTTTCATTGCAGGGTTATATTTGTGAGCAGTGTTTGAGCGTTTGAATGTAAGCATGTTTTTGTATTAAGTATATGTGTGCATGTATGGGTGTATTTGTATGTACTGTTGCCATTGGAATGTAGTGGTGTGCTTGTTTGTAATGTTTGCGTCTGAATGCATGGGTGTTTGTATGTAGTGTCGGACTTGAAATGCAGGTGTTCTTTTTGAGTGTTGGTGTTTGAATGAAGGGGTGTTTGTAGATAATTTTAGTTCCAGTACGTATGTATTGGATGCAGTGTGTGTGTGTGTGCGTGTAGTGGATGCAGTGTGTGTATTGTGTTTATAAAATATACATATACACAATGTGTGTTTGAATGTAAGCATGTTTTTTGTATGGAGTATGTGTGAAGTGTAAACACATATACACACATACAGAGACACACACAGACACACAAATTCACACCCTGACACAACAATACACACAATGACACCTAGTTTCCCACACATAGATAAACAGACACTCATGTACACAGATACACACTGACACACAATACACACAGACACACAAATACACACACACTGACACAAAAGGACACACAGATACACATACACGCAGAGACAGGAGGTGAGGGTGAGGTGACAGTGTGGGAGGGAGTGTGTGTGCTGGTAACAGTGTGGGGGGCAGTGTGAGGGCAAAGTGAGAAAGGGTTACAGTGGGCGGGCAGGAGGAGAAGGGGTGGGTAGGCGGGGGGGAAAGGGGTTACAGTGTGGGGGGCCAGGAGTGAATGGGTTACAGTGTGGGGAGGTGGGCCGGGAGTGAAGATGTTACAGTGTGGGGAGTGGGGCAGGGAGTAAAGGGGTTACATTGGGGGAGGGCAGGGGGTGAAGGGGTTACATGGGGGGAGGGCAGGGAGTGAAGGGGTTACAGTGTGGGAAGGTCAGGGAGTGAAGGGGTTACATTGGGGGAGGGCAGAGGGTGAAGGGGTTACATGGGGGAGGGCAGGGAGTGATGGGGTTACATGGGGGGACAGGGGGTGAAGGGGTATGTCTGAGGGCTGTGTCCTACCTTCATTGAATTCCCTGGTGGTCCAGTGGGTTAACGCTCCGGTCTGAGCTCCTCCGGGTGCAGAGCTGCAGACTGTGTAATAAAAGTCTTGCGTGCTCCCAGAGTGTTGCCATGGATGTGTGGGTCCGCGCGACCCACACTTTGGGAACCGCTGCTCTAATAGATCTGCTCTATACTTCATAACCAGTATAGTTCATTGTAGTTTTTGAGGTGCAAGCAGTCTATGCATACTGTCCTTCAGGTTTGTGAAGTCCTTTTAAATGGTTTGAGAAAAACTGGGGCTCTCTCAGGCATCCATCACACAGATAGTAGATAAAATTCCATATTTTCCCCCTAGTTATGGTGCTTACAGTACTTTTTTAAGACTATTATTTTTAAATGTGTTGAATATATTAAATTTTGTTAATAAACTACACTCTGTGATAAAATCGAAATGATTCAGATAAAAGTATAGGATTTAAAGGCAGAGCAATATCAGTTTGTTTCAATGTCATTGACAACAGATGTTTGGTTACATCAAGTAGATATCCAGCAACAATTTAAATTATTCCTTTAAAATTCTATTGCCCGGTAACTTACCTTCTTCTGCTTTCATTTAGTTTTTTGTAAACTGCATGCCAGCGGGCATTTAAGTTATCCAAATTATCCTTAATGCGACCAGCATCGGCAATTGAGGCCTGCTCAGCAACCTCTCCTCCAGATACATTCAGGGCTCTGACTATAGCTTGCCTTTCTCCTATGCCATCTTCAAGTTCCTGGGAAAAAAAAAAAATCATAGGAAAAATATAATTTCAATGGGTTTATGATTGGTTTACTATATAACTTAAGTCAACATCTAGATACAGTGAAGCAGTACTACCAACTTAAAAAATTGTTCTCAATCTCAGCAAAAAGAGCATTGTGGGAAAATCCCAATCAATCAGTAATGTATGTGTTTCTATGTATATTTTTTATAAAAAATGTAAAATAGATTCAAAGTGGCAACATTATTTTAAAACAAATACTAATTAATTGAGAAAAATACTATTAAGCATGATGCTTTTCAACAGGAAACAGTGATAGATAAATACTTGAAAAGAAATGTCAGTGTACATTTTAGAAGTTAATATACTGTGAAAATTTTTATTTTAGTTTACATTTACAAATATTGCATGTGTTCTCGATTGGCAGCAATGGAAGCATCATGCAGTTTAGGGTTGGCAGGTTGTCCCCAGATGTACCACACTGGAAGGATAACCCTGGGCAACATGGGTCTTAAATCTGTATGGTAATGTTTAGATCAGTTATATTGGAATGTATGTATCATAATATCTAGTGTTTTAAACATTTGCAAAATAAACTTGCGTCTGTATTCAAATTAAATTCTGTAATACAAGATTATACACTATAACATCTAAAATACATAGATCAATTATATATATTTACTCCTTAATTGAGCAAAATAATATTAAGCATTATAAGCATTATAAATGATGTTATGCGATGGAAAACATCAGTAGATAATAAATACTTGGAAAGAAATGTCAGTCCGTAAGCTAGCAGTCACTGCAATCAATGAGTATGAATATCAGTCTTAAGACTGTGCTTTGATACATCGGGAATATCTCAATAGTTTCTTCCTCATACGCATTACTTGTAACACACACGGGATGTGCAAATTGTAGATATTTTTTTACTCTGTGTATGATCTTATTTCTTAATTTTTTATGCTGTTTTGGGCACATTTAATTTTATATTTCAATATAAAATAATTTCTGCTAATTAGAACTATTACTGGTTTAGTAATTTCTAGGTTTGATACCCATTATTATTACATGGCACAGCTTATTTGGCTATTATGCAGTCTTAAGACTAAGTAAAGGCTTTATTTTGTTAACCCCATCACAGTCATTGGAGTTGATGTTCTAGTGGACTATTTTTTTGGGGGAGCAGCTGCATTTATACTCCCAAATTATTTCTACTAGCAAACATAAAAAAAAATAAAAAAAAGAATGATGGTGGAAAGGGGTTTGGGAATCCATAACTATTGGGTAAATTTGCAGTTATTCCCTCTGGAGAACAAGGACATGCCCTTTCTCCTGGTCCTCTAATAAGTGGGATTTTTTTCTAGAGGGTCTCCTGGTCATATGGAGGGATGGGTTGATAGATTGACAAACAGGTTGAAAATGGATAGAGGAACAAGCCGAAGGACACATGGACAGATGAATGGACAAATACAAAGATACCTATAGATAGATACAAACAGACAGACCGACCGAACGAACGACCAATACAGGCAGACAGACAGATAGGGTTTAATTATGTTTGTAGTTATTTATGTGTCCAAGGTTGAATTCATGTGTATAATTTAAAATAGATTAAAACTGCCAATCTCTTTAGATTTTAATACATTTTATACACATAAAGTATTATTTTTTTTTTTTGCATGTGCTGCAGTATTTGAGTCACAATCATCCCGTGTTTGACAGAACCAAAATATCCTCTAACTGGTTGAACATCAGGAATCAAAGAATCTATTTTGAAATTCTGTCAACCAGCACATTGTGATTTGTGTGCCCAGGGGAAGGACTTTAAAGAAGATTCTTGAGGAGAATCTAAAGAATTACTAACCAACAGCAAAGCAGCTTGTGAAGTGATAAAGACAAACTGATAGACTGAAGATAAGATCAAACAGAATCAAAATATAATATACAAATGGTTAATAAACGTGAACATGAAAGAAAGGAAAATCACCTTTTTCTCATGTAAGATACTCAACTGCTGAATGATGTCCACAGAATTAAAACTAAAAAATGTAAAATGCAATAAAATGCATCTCCTCAGCATCAGGTGAACTAAAAATATCACTTAATGAGACATTTATTGATATGGCTTGTGATTTATATTGTTTTAGGAGTATTTTGGGGCAGACGTTTCTTGGACTACTTTGTGGACAACATTTAACCCTTTTGGAAAAAAAAAATTAGTCAAATCGCATTTTAGCATAATGACCATGGACACTGCTGAAGGGGGGGTTGGCCTGGGCTGGAGCCCCAGATATGATTCAGGTACCATTTTATTGTTAGCATCGGTACCGTTTTATTGTTAGCATCGTCTTGATATGTGATACTCAGAAAAAAAATAAAACCTCCAACTATATCATTTGTGACTGTGCCACTTCAATGCACCATATCTGGAGTTAATTATACAGCACAGAAAACGAAAATTGCTCTTGTGGTAGGGGTAAAGCAGTTGGTGCAGGTTGAAATGTGTTGCTTATGTATTACACAATGGTATGGGATTAACACAGCAGGTATGGATTTTATAAATATAGGTGTATATAATACTCTGAATTAATTAAGATTTGGCGTCAAAATGTGATTCACAGACCATTTTAGGGTTTAGGGTTAAACATGGGTCTTGGCAAAGAATGAAGTTGTGGGATAGGCTTAAATCAATATTTACATATATTTAAGTGGGGAGCATAAAATTGACCTTTGGGCTAAATACCCAGGCAATTTTGTCACAAATGCCTCAAATAATGACCCCAGTGACCGTTCCCCCTACAAATGTATTTTTTAGTATACATTTTTTTTTGTGTCATATAGCTGGCATGTTCTTCTAAAATGGCAGGCATCTTACAACTGTACTGTTGTATTTTACTATTATGTATTACATGTATACCTAATGTCCTGATCACAAATACATATTTATAAAAATGCTCTGGCAATGCTCTATGTAAATCGAACACAATAATGGCAGTGTGGTATATGAACACATTGCTTTCAGTACATGCTACCATATTGGAATGGCAAACAATAACACATCAC
Organism: Pelobates cultripes; assembly: GCA_933207985.1. Lineage (NCBI taxonomy): Eukaryota > Metazoa > Chordata > Amphibia > Anura > Pelobatidae > Pelobates > Pelobates cultripes. The sequence continues at coordinate 253,722,045 of OW240912.1, read as the reverse complement.
CGATTATTATTATTAAGCACAACTAATTATGTGACGAGATATATACCACCTATTGAAATGTTTCTATATTTTAAAACAACATTTCTAATAAAGTAATTAATGAGACTGCAAGCTAACAAATGTATTATTAATGTTATTTTTTTATTGTTTAGAAATAGTTATGATTTTTAGACACATTGACAAAGCAGTCTCTTAGAATAACAACTGATGAGGTTGTGATATCTTCGCTGGATACATTTTCACCTCTCCCTGAAACTAGGACACAGTAACACTTTGAAAGGATATTTATATCTTACAGCAAATATTAATGGAAAAAAATGTCTGCAGGTTTTTAAGGCAATAATCTTCCACTTGGGTAATGAATGATAAGGCACATGCCAAACATCTTTAAGCATTTAGTGCATTGACATAAAAAATATTTTATTATATTATGATCTATGTATCAGCACAAAAGAGGATGCTTCTTGTGACCCAAATTATCAAGGCTACAAACACTGGATGAAAGTGATAGAAGTTGTCACCAACAAAAGTAACATGGGCATAAATTCATGGTAGAATAGGGAGCAGACAAATGCACATTGCTAAATGCTGCACATAGAAACATAGAATGAGACGGCAAATAAGAACCATTCGGCCCATCTAGTCTGCCCAATTTTCTAAAGACTTTCATTAGTCTCTCTTATCTAGGATAGCCTTATGCCTATCCCACACATGCTTAAACTCCCTCACTGTGTTAACCTCTACCACTTCAGCTGGAAGGCTATTCCATGCATCCACTACTCTCTCAGTTAAGTAAAACTTACTGATTATATTTTTAAACCTTTGCCCCTCTAATTTAAGACCATGTCCTCTTGTTGTGGTAGTTTTCCTTTTATAAATATATTCTCCACCTTTACTGTGTTGATTCCCTGCACTGACCCAGCTACTTCCAATCAGCTAGTGCTGCCATAACACTATAACACCAGGTAACAGCAAGCAGATAAGTGGGGAGAAAACAAGGTGTAGTAACAAATCATGGACCAGAGCCTGGATAGTCTTCTAAACATTGCAAAATCACATTAACTGTTGCCCAAGGTAGCAGTTTCTAGTTATAAAGAGAAGTGGGTAAGCTAACAAACAAACAAACACACACACACACACACACACACACACACACACAAACAAACAAACAATAAAATGGAATAGTACCAGCTCCTCCAAAGTGTCTGACTTGTGCCAGGTGCCTCACTTATCCTGCTTTATGCTAAACCTTCTATATATTGCTTTTATGTAACATCTTTCATGCTTTTCTACATTTGAACCCAGATAACCCAGACTAGGCTGCTAATTAAAAAAATGGGTTGGGTAGTGCAAAAAAATCAGTAATCAGTCTGGGCTCAAGGTGGAATTATTATGAAACAAGACATGTCTGTAGCTACAGAGGATACGAGTTGGTCTCCTGCCTATTAATATTACTATATAAAAATGTACTAGTCAGGAGTGAAATAATTACTGGAACATTCAAAATGATGTATACTTAGATAGCCATGACTGATAAATTAGGTAGACAGATAAATAGGCAGACGGACAGTTAGATATGAAAAGTGTTTCTGCATTAGATAATAATATACACATTTGACAGCTCTGACAAATTATACACAGAATCAGTTTCTCTCCTTTTAAAACCCTGGAAAATCGGTTTGCGCTAGAGGAAAAAAAAGAGAAACCCAGAACTCCACCAGACAATCACATGTGTCCACAACAAGGAAATTAATGGCAGAATGCACTGGGATTTGTGCCAGTTTATCCTGCTTATTCTGACTTGGCATCTATTGCTATAAGTAATAAAAAGTAAATCTATCCCAGACATCTAAAATGAGAAAGCAGATTTCTTATAGCAGGGAATGACTCTGGTAAGTAAGATGATAAGTTACTCAAGCATTTCCAGAGCTTCACGTTTGGCAAATTGCTGCCATGAAATCCTTTTTTTAAATACAAAATGAATTGTCCCAGAATAATCCTGCCAACCATTCATTTAATGTATCTCTTGCTGAATATTCGATTCATAAATAATTCCAATCTATTGAGGTTATTCAATAAACTGTAAATGCAGATCTGTAGATGTGCAGATCCGAGAAGAGCATTGCAAACTTTAGAATTAAAAAAAATAACTGGACTGGAGACTTTTTAATTGATATTTTGGCCTAAATTGTAAAGTATACCTAGCAAGTGTCCGAACTGTTGCTGTCACTGTTGGCAAAAATGAATTATGCCGTGATCTACGTATAACTGAGTCATTTTATTTTTTTTCAATATGTTTTTCAAATGATTTCATATTTTTGGAAAAAAACTCATTATTTAATATTTTGACAAATATTTTAAGACTGTAATATCTTCTTATTTTTATATATTTTTTTTTAGATTATATATTTTTATAATTTGAAAAAAAAATATTATAAAAGTTTATCCAAAAATATAAAATCATTTGAAAAAGCTTGTCCACAAATATTAAATTGAGGCCTGCATTATTAGCGCAAATTAGAAAGCATCCCATTTTAGTTAAAAAAAATCTAGTCAACCACAACTCTCAGTCAAGAGAGAACGAATATCAAAGACCAGTGATGCAAAATACGTCACTTCCATAAAGTGGGAACTTCACCCAGAATATGGAGATTTTAGGATGCTAAGCTTATTGATTTTGTGTCAATAAATGTTCAATATATAAAATTACCTGTTACATTTCTGCTTTATTGCATATGTGAACTTAGAAATGTGCATCTTTCAGTACCCAGAGCCATTAAGTCCACTTGGCACTGAGAATGAAAGTCATTTCATTATAAAAGGTACATAATTATAAATGTTTATATGTATGAGTCATGCAACAGTCTACAAGAAAATGAAAAGCTTTTCAAGGAAAGATATATTTATAACTGGATCAAAATAATATGTCATTATTTTCCATAGCTGACTGCACTTCTTTAATGAAACCTTTCCACAGATTTTATAATAAGGCCGTCATGTTGTCACATGCTATTATAACAAAATGCCGAATGTTGAGAGCATCTCATCCAAGACCCCAGTTGAATACTGTAACTACTGGAGAACCTGATCAAACCTCCTGGATGTAGGTTCTATTTCTAGCACAATCAAGTCACGCTTTTATACTTTTACTGAAAGGCTACATCAGCAACCAAGGGTACGTTTGAAAACAAAGGGAAATGTCAAGGTATTCTTTCTGCTGAAACAATTTTAATAATTAAGAATTCAAGGAAAACAGAAAAACAGAAAACAACCAAACAAAAACATATAACTATACAAATGTCAATCTTCTTTTTCTTTAAAGAAATAGAATAACAAATACGGACCAGTATAATTTTAATATTATTATTATTTTCCTGTCTTCGCATGGTGACTGCTGATTCCAAGACAGCTGGTATAAAGAATGGCAGCATGCAACTCTTCATGAATTCTATTTGCCTGACTGTGCATTATCAATGTGAAATTTGGTGAAATAGGCATGGTAGCCTGAGGCTTTCTTTTAATGGTTTTGACTTCTTAATCTAGACAGTCGAATGTTGGGGACAGTAGAATGCTACATCATACAACATATGGACATCTCTAATATCTAAACACTGATGAGTAAGCCTGAAAAAATGTTTGTGCAAAAAGTGTGGATTTCCAACTTGAGAACAAGCTTATGCATTCAATTTTGGCCAAATGCAAAATCAAAATCTGAGCATTGAAATCTATGAGAAATCTAATTTGGTCTACACAAATCTGTGAATTAATTTGTTAATTACATCATACACGTTAGACTTGTGCATGGTGAAAAAATTTATATCAGCCAAACCATTATTTACCAAACAATTCTCTGGATAGCTGAATTTCAGACATTTGTCTGTCTGTCTCAGCAGAATTTTGGTAATGAAAAAATGATTTGGAAAACAAATTCGAAAAGCCAATAGAATGTGCAAATTAGAGAATGTGCAATCAGTGTACTGCAAAATATATAAATAATATTCATGTACTTTGCAGTCAGTGGCGTGCACATGACCCATGGGGCCCCGGTGCGAAAATTGATCCGTGGGCCCCCCCCGTGCTTACTCGGCGCGGGTCAGGGCCGCAACACATGGCGGCGGGCACCTGGTCGCAGGGGTTGCAGGCCTGCGATCCCGCGACCGCGGTATGCACACACACTTAAAGGACCACTACAGACACCCAGATCACATCAGCTCAATTAAGTGGTCTGGGTGCCAGGTCCCTCTAGTTTTAACCCTGCAGCTGAAAACATAGCAGATTCAGAGAAACGGCTATGTTTCACTGAGGGTTAATCCAGCCTCTGGTGGCTGTCTAATTGACAGCTGCTAGAGGAGCTTCCGCGATTCTCACTGTGAAAATCACAGTGAGAAGACACTGAACGTCCATAGGAAAGCATTGAATAATAGGCGATTTAAATGCCGCGCATGTGCATTCGGAGCTGAGAGGCGGAGGGATCCCCAGCGCCAAGGGAGTCAGACGCTGGAGAAAGGTAAATGCTGAAGACACACACACTCTCACGAACAGACGCATACACACTAGCTAACAGACACAGATTTACTGACCGAGACACACTCAGCGACAGACATACATACACACTCACTTACAAAACATACACTTTCACTGACAAACACACACTCACTAACAGACATCAAACACACTCAGTAACAGACACACACCCAATAACAGACACACTCACTGACACACACACACACTAACCCAAAACCCAAACACACTAATACACACAAACACACTAACACACACACTAACACACACACTAACACACAAACACACACACTAACACACACAGACACACACTAACACACACACACTAACACTAACACACATTTTTTTTTTAAATGTAATCCCCACAGCCTCCTTACCTTTTGGAGAGCTGAGGGGATTCCCTGGGGTCCAGTGGTGCTGCTGGGCTGGCTGTCTGTATGGGGGGCTGGCGCACGAGGGAGCACTCTCCCCTGAGTGCTTCTTCTTCAGCTCCCTCGCGCGCCGCATAGGGATGCAGGCGCCGGAAGATGACGTCATCTTCCGGCTCCAGTATCAGTGCGGTGCGCGAGGGAGCGGAAGAGGAAGCACTCAGGGGAGAGTGCTCCCTCGTGCGACGGCCACCCAGACAGACAGCCAGCCCGCCGGGGTCAGCAGGGCCAGCCTTGGGGGGGCCCTGAGGTGGCCGCCTCCTGGGCCCCCCAGGGGAAGAGGCTGGCCCTGTGGGTACATACCGGGTTGCGGGATCGCAGCCCTGCAACCCCTGCGACCCTCCACTGTTTGCAGTTCATTTGGTTGACATATCAAGTGAGAAAAAGTACTTCATAGAGGGAAGAAAAGGAGGAGCAGTAAAATTGTATTTAGAATTTTAGTAGTAAAATTGTATTCATATTATTTATATATATATATATATATATATATATATATATATATATATATATATATATATATAATCCACAGTATGGGCCAAAATTCAGAGTAGGATTTTAATTTTTTTTTTATTTTTTTTAAGGTACATATTATAACAGAGTTTAAGAAGAGTTATCATAGATAATTTAATGAAGGAACAACAAGTAAAAATATTGGATGACTGAGACTTCTGTTCGGAGAGTGGATAATTTCTTCAGATTATTTAGCTGTCACGTTTGCCCGACCTTTCACCTCCCGATTACCTCCTGTGGGGATATCTGATGGACAACAAGTCACGTACCCTTGAGCAGATCAAGGAGAATATCTGTGCTAGACAAAAACAACTTCATGTAAACCTGCCAACAGGCAGGGGCACCACTGATTGACCAAGAGCAGTCAGCTGATGCTCTCAGCCAATCAGTCATTCCCCATTCACAAAACTGGTTTAGAAAGAAACGTACCTTTTCTAAGTCAGTGTTGTGAATGGGGAGTAACTGATTAGCTGAGACCCAAGTCTGAACAAAAAGTTATCTATTCTTGAATTCGTACTAGTTTTCAGTATTTACTGAGTTGTAGTATGCTCCAGTTTCCCACACGAGAAGTTTATTAATATTTGCACAGGTTGGTGATTATAAGTTACAAATACAGGGGCTCTGCATTTTAGGACTACCACCGATCCTTTTCAGCCTAGACAGAGCAGTTAGCTACAGAGCTTTTCTGCTGGTATTTTGCCTTAGGACACCAGCATGTGCAATATATGCTTCTACATCACATTCCACCAACCTATGCCCCACTGATACTAACACACATACCTACCACTAGTTTTCAGCATACAACTAATGCAACATGAGCCACACAAAAAGAATTGAAAGACAAACTAGGTGTTGCAAACGGTTACATGTTTGCTCTGTATGTTTCACGACACACGTCAAGACCATGTGCCCCAATAAAATACCATATAGTATTTTATATAGTAAATACCCTAAGCAATATTTAACGTCAGTTAAAATTGACATTTTGTCACAACTAAAAGTGTTCCTAATCTCAGGGTTTATTCATGGTTTTTACATAGGTTTACTTTCCTTACCAACAGGCATATTGGAATGTAATAAGTTGCAGTCTGTTTTAGGAGATCCTGTTGCAGTCAACTGCCTCATACAAACAGAATTAACACAATGGTTCTTAATAGGCCCATTTAAAGTTCCACCCTTCTCTGTATGGCATACTAAACCAATAGAGATTTGATGGAAAAACATCAAATAAAACACGAGTAATAATAACCTTATCAGCCCCCGACTCTAATCCAGTATGAAGAATTCTCCCTATAGTACACTACAACAGATAATGCCATTAATCCGGCATAAAGAATTCTCCCTATAGTACACGACAACAGATAATGCCATTCAAGCTATTATTTCAGTTGGAAATGGTGCATGGTTAAGTAAGACAGACATTGTACACAAATTCAAACTCCACCCTATTCACCCATCCCTATAGCATTGCATTATATCAAGTGGGAAACCGCTACTGTTTCTTTACCAGGTTTACTTTTGATATAAGAGTGGCCCCAGGCCTTTTAAAATGTTTGCCAAGACACTATGCTAGTTACTACTTAATTCATGTAGATGTCCTACAGTCATTAATTATTTGGATTATTTTCTTACAGTAAAGAACAATTCTAAACCCCTAAGAAATTTACAGCATGCCATTCAATTATTTAATAACCTAGATGTCCCAATCTCAAAAGATAAAAACCAAAGGTCCTGGCACTAAAGTAATTTTCCTAGTCATTCAGCTGGACTCGGTAATCATGTAAGTCAGTCTCCCTAAAAAGAAAATTTCTTGCATCCATGACAACGTCCACATTCTAATCTAACAAGGTTCATTCAATTGCAAGGATCTCCAAACACTGCTAGACTCACTTAACTTTTCCGCGAGCATAATCGCTCTAGGCCGGTCCTTTTTTTTCTCAGGCTACCTATTAACTGAGCTACCCAACAAGGATAGTCTAGTTGTCATAGATAAGTAGGCTACGGCAGACCTTACTATGTGGCAGAGGTTTCTATGTGAGTGGAATGGGAAGTCCATGTTTCTTCCACCTCTAGCAGATAATTTACCTACAATCTGGACTGATACTGCATCCTCAACTGGCTTTGCAGCAATCTAAAATAAAGATTGGCTATGCGGTAGTTGGCCAACAGAGGCTAAAGATCTACATGCTTTTAAGACATATCAGCTCTTTTCAAGGTATACCCTTTAGTAGCCATAGCTCAAACATGGGGCCACTTATAGCCCGGTCAAACTGTTAAATACTTGTCTGACAATCAAGCTATATGTTTAATTGTAAAAAAGGAAGGTTACAATCCTTGACCATTATGAAACTTCTAAGGAAAGTGGCCTGGTTATAATAAAGTACCAGTTTTATTTGATATGTGTGCTAAGAGTCAACAATATTGCAACTAAGTTCATCTGGACATCGGGCCTCTGAGGATTAAACAGATGCAGTTCACCCTCCAGAAGCACCGTGGTGGGATGGGACTGCCGTCAATGCAAACATACTACCATGTCACTCACCTGCTGCAGATAATAGATTGGCACGCACCAACAACCGAAAAGCAACTTGAGCGAGCCCGAGCCCTAGAGACGCATACCGCTGGTGGTGTAGACGCAGACCCCACTGTGGGACTGTGAGCTAAGGGACCACCCATTAATCGAAGCGACTCTGCGGGTCTGGTCTCTGATATGATACAAACTGAAAATCAGGGCCAACCTGACACCTTTAACCCCGGTAGCGCATAAACGTGAGATAGCAGGCTGCCTAGCGACGCAGGATGTTGCAGGGCATTGGGGAACTGGGTCGCCTGCATTTTAGGTCATGGAGCTCGAATAACAAATTAAAACCCTCACAACGGGGTTGCTTAAATACCGATATCACCAGGTGCAGCTCACTCCCTGGGAGGCATCTCATACATAGGGACCTTACCCAATATGAGGCGCTATGCGCAGATGACGGTCATCTACCCAGAAGGAAAACCATCCTCTATGCCATGCTGCTGTCGGCTGACCAGGACCCACCAGCAAAATATCAATCAATTTGGGAACAGGTCATGGGCGTTGCACTCGCTAACCTGCAGTGGGAGAAAATACATGTACTCACGCACCAGGGGATACTCAGCTCCAAACTACAAGAACTTAACTAAAAACTCCTGACATAGCCGGGCAGGGGTCCTATACCAGCATATCACATGGGCGTTGTGCCAAACGCAGTGCCAGCGCCACCGTTATGTATACTAGGTATTCACCTTGGATGCTGACCTACTGAGGGGAGCCCACTGGGATATTTCCTAGTGGGCTTCCTCAGTCTTGCCTCTGTCTTGGGCTGCAGGACTAGACGAGCGGCTCTTGGGCCGCTCCTCCCCCCTCCCCCAGCGCCTGGCCGATCCTCCAGGCGTTCAAAGGTAGGTATTAGGCAGTATGTGTGTATGGATGTAGGCATTAAGCAGTATGTGTGAATGGATGCATGTTTAAGGCAGTATGTGTGAATGGATGCTTGTATAAGGCAGTATGTGTATATGGATGCATGTATTAGGCAGTATGAGTGTATGAATGTGCACATTAAGCAGCATGTGTATATGGATGCATGCATTAAGCAATATATGTGTATGGATGTACGCATTAAGCAGGGTGTGTGTATTGATGTAGGTATTAGGCAGTATGTGTATATGGATGGATGCATTAAGTAGTATGTGTGCATTAGGCAGACCTAACTGAAAACCATATATCAAAATGTTGCCCGTTCCCGTACCCTGTCTTGTCTTCAATTCACTCGTCTTCTAACCAACCATTGTTTTCACTTCACAGCTCTATTCTAACACAAAATTGGTGCTCTTTATAAGAATTTTGCTGATTAGATTAGGCCTAACTTAGGCCTACACTTTATTCGGGACACTCATTCCAGATGGGGACAGCATCTACTGTTTCTAGTAAAAACATACCAATCCATATTATTAAGAAATTGGGGTGCTAGAAATATTAAGTATACTGTCACTATATTCCCCAACCAGAAATAGTACTCAGACAAGCTTTCCAAGATTTCATGGAATAATTGTCCTTTTATATATATCTCCTATTTAAAATATATTTAAATCTATATTTTACACATATGTGACAAAACATAATCCTATTTCCCAATAAAAATACACTAACTTATCCAAAATTCGTAAAATAAATAATAACAAAAAATGTTTAAAGTTGTAAAATACCAAGTCAACATGCCGGGCACTTTTTATATTATAAAAATATATAAAAATGAACCATGCTACTTTCTTCTTGCCATACTATCACATTTGACATGCAGTCCAGTCAAAGAGGTAAAGAGAATATATTATGTGCTCCTTTTTGTGTTGGTTAGGCATTATAGACAAAGTAATGTTGATATCTGAATAAGTTGTGACATATGTTTTAAACCATGTAATTGTCAAGGCACTTTATAGTAATTAAAAAATGTCAAGTTAGATTGAATATCATCTGAAACTCAGATCACACTGCACTTGCTTCTTAGAAGCTGCCACTTGGGACCCACAGTAAAGTTGATATTGGGCAATACCAGTAATGCAGCATGACAGTTTTGGAATATCAAGGGAATTGTATGACATATTCGAACTAGTTTAATCTCAAACATATAAATGTGGACAACTTCACTCAATATTTTGCTTCTTTTTAAAACTGTGTTTTAGGTAACAATATAGTTTAAGAAATATAGCAAAACACTGCAGAAATATAAATTATTAGCAACAATAATATTATTCTGATATAGGCTAATTTTATTCTGAATATTCTCCAACTCAGCTATAGTCAGAGCATGACATTTTTTGGCCTACATTTTGCAATTCGGTTTGTATACTCTACAATTTGGTGTTTTGTGAACTAGACAGATGAAATTGGTACCATTTCTTTGCATTTCAAAGTGAACTGTCGGTTTTTGGAGATTTTAATATTGATTGGCTGAATCCTAAAATTAATAAATCATGTACACTGTTTAAGACTTGGCAGCTAACACAATTAATTTCCTCCCCAACTTGCATTAATTTTAAAAGCCAGAACCATACCTTGCTAGATTGGATTCTCTCCAGTTGTCTTTGACAGAATCCAGGATGCAGCGTTCTCCCTAACTGTTTCAGTAACCACTGTCTAATATACTGCATATGCAAAATAAAGGCCACTAAATCCCCTCCCAAGACTATAATCACCAGGTCTTTCAAAAAATGTAATCTTAAATCCTCTTTAAATGATCTCAAGAACATACCATGGAATAGATTAGGTCTAATACCAGATCTAGACGCTGCAATTGCATTTTTCAGTCCAAACCCTTGCTTGTTTGGAATTTGCATGCCCCTCTGTGTAAAGTGCGACTAAAATGGACACACCTGCCCTGGGTTACAGCTTTCTCCTGCCCTGGGTTACAGCTGACCTCATTCAAATATATCAGTTTAGAGATTCACTGTGATCAAAGTTCAAGTGTACTGGCTCCATGAACGATCACTGTACTTACAGGCAATGGCGAAATGCATGCACAAAACAAACAAAAATAGCAAACGCCAAATATTTCACTGAAATTTTGAATAACAACCTATCAAACCCAGGAAACTTCTGGAAAATCATAAAAAGCATACAAACCCCCACAATCCACTCCCAACCCTCCACTGTCAAAATGGACAACCAAACACTGCAACACCCCCTAGATGTAGCAAATGCCTTTACTAATTATTTTGTTGCATGTGTTACCACCCTGGTTGCTAAGATAACAAATAACACTCCTTTTCAGACCGCAAATAAAGATCAGGCCCTGCCAAATCTTCAAAATCCTCATTTAAAGAAATTCAATTTTAGACCTGTGCCTGTTAGTGTCGTTAATAATTTAAAAATGAAAAACCAGTGTGGATCAGATCAAATCCCAGCAATGTTGCTGAAGCTCAGTGCGCCAGCAATTGCTAAATCTGTCACTACCTTTATCAATGAATCCCTGGTGTCAGGACACATACCCAAACTTTGTAAGACTGCAAAAGCTGTACCTATCCATATAAGTGGTGACAATACTTTGGTATCTAACTATCGCCCGATATCATTGCTCCCTGTATTGTCAAAAATCTTGGAAAAAATGCGTCCACACGCAACTATGTGAATATTATCAATGATCAAATTATCTGACCCCTGATCAAACAGGCTTTCGTCCAAATCACTCAACTTCGACTGTCCTCTTAAAAGTTTACAGTGACATCCAAATGGCATGGAACAAGGAGAATTAACTGGAGCTATTTTCCTTGATTTTGCCAAGGCCTTTGACACAGTAGATCATGGCATTCTTTTGCAAAAACTTTAAAACTCAGGTTATCATCCGCTAACCTGGTTTTGATTGTATGCTTCAGATCGATTGCAATAAGTGGCCATTTCTGATAGTGCTTCCCTCCCTCTTCCAGTCACGTGTGATGTTCCCCAGACCTCCATACTCGGCCCCCTGCTATTCACATTATTTATAAATGATCTGCCTAATGTCTGCAAATCCTCAACTGTACACATGTATGCAGACGACACTGTAATCCATGCTAGCAAACCCAAGCTACCGCAGCTTGAGACTGTGCTCCAAAACCAATTCACAAAAGTAGAAAAGTGGATAGCGGATAACAAACTCTTCCTTAACACTGACAAAACCATTACAATAATCTTTGGAACTGTACCTAAATTATGTAAACTACAAAATCAACAATTGTGTATCTGAACAAATTTAAATAGCACACTGACAGCAGTCTGCTCTTTTAAATATCTAAGTATGTTACTAGACCCCAATCTATTCTTTGGCCTTCACATTGAAAAAAATCTCTTCAAAACTTTACCCAAAACTAGGTGTCCTGTACAGAAACAAATCCTGCCTATGCCCTACAGTAAGGAAACAGTGTAAAAAATGTTAATGCCGGTCATTGATTACGGGGATGTAGTGTATGCACCTACACCACAAACCCACCTTAAAAAACTTAATACGTTATATAATTTGTTCTGCTGCTTTGTACTAGAATGTAATTACTTTACCCACCACTGTGACATGTTAAAAGAGCTAAACTGGCTATCGCTGGAATCCCAACGCACCCTTCATCTTTCCAGCCTTGTGCATAAGAGCATTTCTGTTAAGCTCCCACCCTACCTGATCAGAATGCTCTCCCCAGCTGTTCCCACCTCCTATCACCTCCGATCCAGTGCTAGCACGATATTTAGCATACCGCAATACAAAAATAAAGTGGCTTGATCCTCCTTTTCCTCCAATTATAGAATAACCTCAGGGACACAGTCAAATCTTAATTCAATCTAAAATCTTTTAAGAGATCTATGGCAATATACTTCAGCACAGAATGCACCTGTCCTGGTTGAATATATTTATTACCCATTATGTATTTATATAATTTATATATGTGTGTGTGTGTGTGTGTATATAATATAAAAATATATATTTATAGTTTGTATATTGTATTTTTGTAATATTGTATCCTATTGTAACAATGCAATGTTTTTTGGACCCAGGGCATACTTGAAAATGAGAGAAATCTCAATGTATCCATCCTGGTAAAATATTTTATAAATAAATAAATATACAGTATTTTCTGTATTTCCCAATATCTGGTTGCTGACACTTTTTTTCTTCCTTGCCCATAATGTTTGGCCTTCTGAGGGCATGTACACAGAGACACAGATGGGCATATGTTACCCATTTAGTTTCCTAAAGCATGAGCCAGACAGTGAATCAAAGACAGAGGTAAGTAAATTCATCAAACAATTTTGACTGATGGATTGTGACTAAATTATCTTGACAATGAACCTTACTTAAGCTTGACACATTGCCAACAACTGCAAAATATTGCAATCCACAAAAATAAACTGAGGAACATTTAAAAAAAAAAAAATTAAATTATGAGGAAGAATTAATAAAAAAAACTGTAATATGGCAATGCTTTAATACATTATATGAAACATGTCTTGAGAAGGTAATATTATAATCAGAAAATCATAGATAGACAATTCCATTTTTAGGTATATATACTAAAATATTTGTATAAGAAATGTATTTCGAGCATAGTAAAGCAGTTACCAGTGATTTCAATGATAGTGTTTAATTAGCCTTAATTAGTTTCTATGGAATATTTATTATATTAATATAATATTGAAATCAATTACAATTTATCAGAAATAGGTAGTATTTGTACTGTGAGAATTGTTGTTGTAAATTTGCAAAGCAAAACAAAAGTATCACCAAGATTTAATTCAGTGTTTGTACATTAACTATACTTAACTAAGTAAAATGGTTAAATATATGTAATTAAATAAACATGTGTCAGTCTATCACATAAGTTAATAGTCAGATATTTTCTCTCTCCAAGGGGTGAAACAGATAGACATCAAAGATGTTATTATGTTTCTGAAAATATATTCCTTTTTTTTTTTTTTTTAAATGTACACTTTTTAGGTTACATATATTCTTCAATATTTTATGACCAAATATTTGTCTAACTTCTATAAAAAATATATAATGCATAATCTGCATAACAAAACCCACCTTGTGTTAAAATGTCAGTGAAATATCAAATATCACAAGTGAAAAAATAGTTAGAAAAACCCAACATAATTTGAATGTCAATTAACTAAATATGCTCTCTACATAATGAGTACCAAGATAGATAGATAGATAGATAGATAGATTTCCTGTACACCTGTACTTGTTTCATGTCAAAGGTAAGCATGTGTTTTATTGCATGCCTCTCAACTGTCCCAATTTCAGCAGGAAAGTCTAGAATTCCGGGTCCTGTCCCACCATCATAACTAAGTTCCCTGGTGTCTCGCCTTTGGGAACCACAAGATACTGCCATCTTTATCTGTATTTTCCCCCAAATCACCATCATAACTTAGTTCCCTGGTGTCTCGCCTTTGGGAACCACAAGATACTGCCATCTTTATCTGTATTTCCCCCCAAAATGATATTAGTTATATCTGGATGAATTAAATTACACGACTTTAAAAGCGCAATACTTTATTGTACATTGGTTTCATACTTAGTAAGTTGACACATAATTAGAACATCGAATTCCCAAATACAGTTTTTTATGGCAATCGAAGAAATTTTCTGGTTAAGAATGTCATTAGAAATAAAATAAAATCTCAATCACTTACTGCAGGCCAAGTAATACTAATTATAAATCTAGATAGAGAAGATATAATTGAGAATGTGATATGTTGCATTCTTAAAAGCTTGAATATACTCATTTCAATTTTTTCCCCAGTGCCAGGCTAAGTATCGGGTTACAGAGATTTATAAAGGACTTGCTATTAGAAAAGTGATACTAAGTTGTTAAAGTGACACAATCACCAGTGAACTGTGCTTGCTGGATCTAAGGGTTTCCAGTTGTGATTGCCTGACTCCTATGCACTGAAACTGTAATCACAGTATTTTTATAAATCTCCTTGCCAATGAGTTTTCCTGGCTTTTTAGTCACTAGCTGAATACATGTGACATATGGAATAATATAAATATTAATATTCTTCACTGTTTACTTTATGAATCTGCAAGGTTCAGGCAGTAAGACAGTAATGTTGATTCTCACTACATATTATTAAGCTGTATCCATTATAACATAGTTGCTCTACAGACACATAGGACATTATCATTAAATTAAAGATAGTTTAAATTTTTTACATCCTGGCAGTTGATCCTGATCTTTTGGACCAATAGCCTCTGTGCCACAAACAACAAGTTTTTTCTACTGGACTGTACATTAAGTTACTCGAAATAAAGCTTAGCGATAAAGAAGGGTTATATTTCCATTTAAATGTAAGTGCAAATTGCTAAGAAATGCATAAGCAATATATCGACATTGGGATCATTGTACACGCAGGGTAAATTACTAAATGCAAGATGTGTCTGAACCATCAACTATTTAATTCCATGGAGAGAACAGTAAGAATTTAATGAAAAACTCTAACTTTGGAAAAGTGTGATTATTCTGAAATAAAAAAATAAATAAAAAAGTTTTAAACTCTCTTAGCAAATCCATTAGAATAACAATGAATAATTCACAATAGACTAAATAGAATTAGCAGCAGAGATATGCATAACTATTTATAATGAATCCCATTTTCTCACTAATACACAATCTAACATGATTAGTTTTTCGTTATTCTATAGGAAAACCCTTCATCTGCACTGCTAACACAGTAAACATCCATTCCTGGGTGCTAAGTGTGTGATCTGATGTTTGCTAATTAATTAACAATTATTAATCAATTAGTACTTAGGTTATATCTAATAGGAAAATGCCATATGTTTTAGTTAATGTGTCTTATCGGCTGGTATGGAGTGTAAGGATAACATTTCCCCTATTTTTTTTTTGCTCTGTATTTGGCGTGTGCTGCTGATATATGAATCTGGTAAGTCATGTGGTAAATTTGATGAAAAAGGGTAACTCTGAAGATTTGGTCATACTTTTCAATTCTATCTATGATAATGGTTGACTTTCAGTTCCAGATTTTTGTTCGTTACTTGGTTCTTCTGTTCCCACTCAAGTCATTTCCATTGCTCTCGATGGTTATTTTACTTAATTATTTTTATGTTACAAATCTCTCTTTGAAATACTGTTTAATTATACTGATAACAGTTTTCATACTGAGTAAAATGCCCTCAATTTGTTCCATCAACTCAGGTTTTAGTTTCACACTCATAACAGATGCCTTATCTCTGTTACTGTGAAGGCTCTCTGCCAGCGTAGCTATATACTTTAATCCACCAATGTAGCACATAAAAATGTTACTGGTTATGGTAGGATTTCAGTTTCAGGATTCCTCTACCATCTGCTCTCCATGGATGGGTAGCATTTCTTTAGCCCTTAATAATTTGCTGGATGGCCACTTTATGTATACCATTTGTTGGTTTTAAACTCTATTTGAAATCCTGTTTTCTTTTACAGATAGCAGTGTTCATATATTTTGTTTAATAAACTGAGTTTTGTTTTGGTCCTTAACAGAAGTCTCAACTCCGTTACTGATGAGCCAGAAGAAACTCTCACTCTTTATAGTACTGTAGCATCTATTGTCTATGTAGTCACAAGTATTGAGTATTTGATATTGTGTGTATTGATTTTTTTTTTTTCCATCTCTGTATTCCTGCAAATTATAGTGGTGGCAAAGAGCTTTTGCTGGATAACAAAAACAAAATCTTGTGGTTAGAGATGACGATAAGGACAAGGGAAGAGACAGAGTCAACCTAATAACCAATGACTTTCCAAGGATTGTAATAGTTAGGATCTTTTTTTCATCACATGCATATTGAATGGTAATTTACAAAATTATATTTCACTTATAAATAGTTGAAAGTGGACCAGTAAAGCAAGTCTCTGTTTTAAGCAAAAAGGAATAAAGACCTAATGATGTGTTAATATATATTTCTTCAGAGTTCTTTTGTAAAATATTTGAATTAGAACCTTGCTATTTACTAGGCCCATGTTGTAGAAACCTACGATTATTGTGAATCAACTACTGCTAAAAATATAGCGTTTAGTTTGAATCTAATAGGTAAACATCTCCAGAGAAACATCTTAAGTGATCAACTACACTTAACTAACACAACTAGCACATGTAACACCATGGATCTCTAGCTCGTGTCCATCTTCATCACATCAGGATTAATAGTAAATGCATTGAAGTGGGATTCTCCTGGGGATGTCTGAGCTGAAGGGTGAAATATTGTGTATCGAGAGAGCCTGTGTGTGTGTGTAAGAGAAATAGGATGCTCTAGCCAAATCGGATTCTCGTGTGGCAAATCATGGTTTGCTCTGCTAAATGGAACAGAAAGCTTGATACCATGCTTTGTACAAACCATAGGGGCTTAAGCTTTCTTTGCCTTGTATTTGTTTAAACAAATTTATGTAAGCTTAACATATGAATGAAATATTTGTCTGGTGACTGTCTGGGTTAAACAGGACTTTTTATGCTTTGGTTTACCTGAATCCTGTGCAGTATTCAAAATGAAATTCTCTTTCGAGAGGCACTTCATAACAGACAGACAGAGCATATACACCGTGTTTTCCAGGGCACATAATTTATACACATTGATGGGCAATAAACAGCAAGTGCTGCCCTGCAGTATGTAGAAGTCATATGTATAAGTAAACCAGGTTATAAATTAATCAGGAATCCTGCAGCATATATATTATCCATATTACAGGGCAGCATGATTAAATTATGTGTGCCTAGAAATACATGGTGGGTATGGTGTATATATAAAATTCCAAAATTCCAGAGTTTTGCAGTATGAAATTATACTTTTTTATTGGACTAAGATAATATTTCAAAGACAAGCTTTTAAGAGTTTTCATCTCATCCTCAGGTCTGTAACAATACGATATTATATTAGTCCAATAAAAAAGGTATAATTTCATACTGCAATACTCTGGTATTTTGGCATCTTGTCTACTGGCCTAATGCGACTAATCCAATCTAATATATATATATATATAGTGTGTGTGTGTGTGTGTATGTATGTGTATTTTTTTTAATTATTATTTATTTATTTTATTTTTTTTTAGTTTGAAATCAGTCACATACAGGGCTGTTCACTAAAGTGATAATTTAAAACATATTTAAAGTGAATTTTAAAATCAAGGTAAAAGGAGCTGAATTGGAAATATTCACAACTATGTTTCCAGTTCAGCAACTTTGACCTTAAATTTGACTAACTCTGTTAGTGATAGAAGGGTATCTTTTGGTGACGAAAGGGCCTGAAGTAGTTAAAAGAGTTGAGGTTCAACTAGTGGCTAAAAAAAAAAAGAAGAAAAAAAAGAAAAAAAAAAAGAAAAAATGCAAGAGATCTTACCATCATTGAGAGCCCTCATCTCCACTCAGAGCAATTTCAACTAACAGAACATATAGCACACATCTTTCCTTTGTTTCCCCCACGCAATGTGATAGTATGTAATTTTATTCATTAATAAAGTAATTTGTTTTATAACACTGTTGAGTCCACATCATTGTTCCCATCAAAGAAACCCAGATTAGCTGTTTGCTCTTTTTGTTGAAAGGGACTGAAGAGTTATTACAAATTATAGGTACTTGGTAGGGAGTAAAGAGATCTCATTCTTGGAGAAGAGACATTAACAGAAGTGAAGTGTACAGCCACAAGCAATGTTAGTATAGTATGCCTAGTAAATGGACAATAAGAGCCAAATGGCTGAGATGGTGTACATAAACTATATACATAATAGTTTCTGAAATCTAAAGCAACACAGATGCAATTGATTTAAGAACCCACTAATACCAACTACTGTCAATAGAAGTCTTTTCAGTTGCTGCTTTGTTAATTTTATTTCTTACCCTTACCTTTCAATGAGAAAAGGCCTCCACAATCGACTGCTACACAAGCAAATCTTTCCAGTACATGAGCCTAAACGTTTACTTCATCTTCATTCTGTGTTGTCCTTATCTTATAAACTCTTTATATTGTCTAAGGTATAGAACCCCACAGAACAAGACAAAACCCTATTGGTTTGTGATTCTTAAGGTAATGAAATTAATATAGACTGTATTAGTCAAAGACAAAGGTTCAAATCAATGCATTTTAATCCAGTCCATTCATTATAAAGAAAAATGTATATAAATAAATACTCAGACATGTGCAAACAGGTGCTTATCTTTGTACGGACACTATATGAAAAGCATCTCTATGAAAAGATTCTGAATGGAGATGCACAGCAATGTTTACACATGTGCGGTAGGTTTCCAGTGCTTCTCTATGAGAATTATCAGACTAGACAAAAGTCACAGCTGATGACTTCATTGAAGAAAGAATGGTAATTCAGAGGATACAGACTCAGAGCTGGAATAAATGTCAGTTTTGTGATTTTTTTTAACTTTTATTTTACAAGGTAATATTTTAACATTACACATAAACATATGTCTGTTTAATATTAGCAAACTTGTTTAAAGAAAAGCCCAAATCTGGAGCATAACGGTTGGTTTCTATAGTTACGCAAAGCATTTTTGAGAATGGTTTAGCAGTTGAGAAATAATTCTTTATAACAAGAACCACTTCATGCCATTTGTGTAAGAACATAAGATACAGAATGTAAATTGAATGCTGTGGTTGTTGTAAACATGTTTCTCTTAATAATTTCAATGCTCGATCATAAACATGTTTAGATGGAAAACACACACTGGAGCATAAGTTAATTTCTCCTGTTAGGTCTTAGAGAAATAAATCAATCACCTTGTGGCTTAGACACCTAAAATTAAATTGTAATCTTTACAACATACACCCTGTAGCTATAAAAAGGCATCATGACATACAGTATGGTGACATTTGTAAAAATAAATAAAAAATTGTGTAACTGAAATATCCAATATCTCGCATTGTACAATAAAAAATGAATTTGCAGTCAAAATGTGTTTATTTTTATATTTAACTAGTAGGTTACATTTATGAAAGATTTTGTAATTAAAAAAAAAATGTTAAGTTATATTAATAGTTAAATAATAAATATGTACACTGTCTAAATAACACTATAACAAAACCGGTACATGGATATTAATTAATACGTCAACATTAACCCTGTGTCTACACTTCTTGGTCTCAGTAGCTTAATGTTTAATTTACTGGTGTTTGTCTTCCTTGCATTGCGGGAGAGGGTAGGGGTAGATTATAATTTGGAATTGCTCTATTCATTTACAGATTATCAGGGTTTATGCCATGGACATTTTGTCTGAAAGTGTAATTATTCTTTTAACATTAGTCTCCGTTTTACCTTAGTCTATTGCTGTGATTTTGTTGTTTTATTTCATTAAGGTTTGCTTAAAGGACCACTATAGTGCCAGGAAAACATACTCGTTTTCCTGGAACTATAGTGCCCTGAGGGTGCCCCCACCCTCAGGGTCCCCCTCCCGCCAGGCTCTGGAAAGGGGAAAGGGGTTAAAACCTACCTTTTTCCAGCGCTGGGCGGAGAGCTCTCCTCCTCTGATCCTTCTCCTCCCTGTCGGCTAAATGCGCACACGCGGCAAGAGCTGCGTGCGCATTCAGCCGGTCACATAGGAAAGCATTCATAATGCTTTCCTATGGACGCTGGCGTGCTCTCACTGTGAAAATCACAGTGAGAAGCACGCAAGCGCCTCTAGTGGCTGTCAATGAGACAGCCACTAGAGGAAATAGGGGAAGGCTTAACCCATTCATAAACATAGCAGTTTCTCTGAAACTGCTATGTTTATGAAAAAATGGGTTAACCCTAGCTGGACCTGGCACCCAGACCACTTCATTAAGCTGAAGTGGTCTGGGTGCCTAGAGTGGTCCTTTAAGAACGCAATCCAGGTTAATGTCAATTTTCCTTTTTCCATCTCCTAACTTTGCCGAATGCTCTAAGGCTTAACATTTAGAAACACAGCAGATAAATAATCAGTCAACATTTTCAGCCTTTATCATAGGTTGTATTAATGTCTGTAATAAAACTGAAGTAAATACCACAGCAGCTATTTTCTTTTCTTGGATTACCTATGTATGTGATATGATTTAGCCGGCTAATAAACTCAAAGACTTTAACAGTTTCACCATTTATTAATTTTGCAAAACAAATGTCATGCACCATATATTTATCTATTTCGAACTACAATAGTAATGTAAAGCATGAATGTATAATCTGCACAAATTACATATTGGGCAGTTTGCAATAGACACTTTAATAAACACAGTTGGTAGATTTCAGAGGCATTGTTTATAAAAAGACATGTTTGAGGGGATACAAAGGTTAATTATTATTGTTGATTACTTAACTTATATATATATCTTCATACACAACTCCCGCTAAGATCTAAGCATATTCTACAGCAGCACAGAAGGGGTGGACAAGACACAGACATAAAATTCAACATGACAAATTAGACTTAAAGGAACAATCCTGAAAGGAAGCTACTGTTGCTAAATATTAAACTGATCACATCTAACTAGAACTGAAAATAGTAAGAGAAGGTGTATCCTTAATATGTGCTAAAAGTCAAGCAGTCTTAATAAATAATCATTGTTTGGGGCAATATAATAAGAGTCAAAGTTTAAGCTAGCACACAAAATGCCAATATGTGGCTAAAGCTGCAATAAGCCAAATTACTGTTTGACCTATTTACTTCATAACAAAGATATATTGATCAGGAATTGAAGGTCATAGGTTCACTATGACAGCATATTCCATAGAACAATTATGGTTTTTCTAATATATTGGGTTTCATAGGCTAAGTGGGTCAGATCCTGTAAATCAAATCACAACAAATACCTGGGGCTATGGGGTCTAAAATCAGCATTCAAATTAGACATGGTTTAGATTGTTAAAAAAAAATAATCATGCTGATAGGTTATCTATCTAAATACATATTTTATATAAGCAAGCTATATGTGTCGTTTGAAGCCTGGTCCAATATCCTATGGATTTTAATGGACCACATTGCAGTTATCTCCTATTAGACACTGGGTATTGAGTTATAAAGGAAATATCACACTCATTGAAATAATTTGTTTTCCATCTTTTGATACTCAAAAGATCACTGACAAGGTTATTTACTAAATTTAATTTACTAAATTGAGAATTCAAAGTTAATTTCAAACTCAGTCGGCATTTTGTGCAAAGACCACTAATGGTGACATCCCCACTAGGAGTCCCGTGGTCGTGGTGTGTAGGGGAAGTTGATGTTCTACCCATGTAGACCTACTCCAGCTCTTCTTGGCTCTGTGGTTAATCGATCTGTCTCATGACTGCTAGATTTATTTGCCAAGGCTCAAAGGCTAGTAAATTTAGAAGAAGATATTGCTTTACATTGTATATGCTAAGGGATTCCATCACACACAGCCAGTCTAACTCGTTTCAGGTGAAGTTGGATTTCTTTATTAAAATGATCAAAACTCTGAAGAGTCACTCCGTACCCGAGCGTAATCCTTTAATCTACATGGGTATTTGTTAAAAAAAAATTGGGTTTATTGTAGTCGATAGCAAAATATAAAGCAAAAAAATAGGAAAATAATAAGCAGGTGCCAAAATAAAATTTTATCTCAAACCGGCAAATGATTTTGGGTTGGGATAAAGAACAAAGATCAACAAAGCATGAAAAAAATTGAAATCCTTAGTTTTTTCCCCCCTGCTTGTTTTGAAGAAAGGTGTTACATTCTAGGTTTGGAAGAATTTCACTTTTCCAAACCTCTAAATGTAAAATATACATACTTTCTAGTAAAGAATATCAACAGAAAAATAGATGGGAGTGTATGTTTTTAGCTAGTGGGAAGATCCATTATCTTGCTAAAGTGTTTATCTTTTCTTTTTGCTAAAATTATGCATTTGTAAAATATCAGGCAGCAGCGCACATATAAAGAGCCAAGTGCAAAAATAGGATTTTATACCAGTTTTATTAAAATAGCATTAGAACAGAGCACATTTGTTTACTGCTATTCACATATGTTACTTTTCTCTTCTAAGATTTTTGGAGGCTACAGGCATTAAATAATGATGGATGAATAAAGTATACCATTACTTGTGTTTTTCCAGATGGCAGGACATATGTTTGATTTGGCAAAGCAAAATCTGCATGCATTCATATTATATTGGGGAAAATGACATTTAATGCATTGTGTTGTTGTTTAGTAATGGGTGATGAAATATGTCTGTTAAAGAGCCACTACAAATTAATATCTTTTACGGCTTTCTTAGTCTTGTATTTGAATTCTTACTAAATATCTAGTGACCATATCTAAAAAAAATAATACTCCAAAAAGAGATGATGTGTTTTGGTGGATTGCTACATAGACTACAAGCTATTTTTATTCTGTAAATCAGTAAATAAATAAATTTCTTTCAGACAAAGAATTGTATTACTAAAGTAATATCTTGTCATCAAAGTAAACTACTGGAATTAGGGATATTGGGATCAGCAAAGAAATTACACTTTTTACGTCCCGAACCCGAAGCTATGTTGAGTTCTGTAAATAGCGTTGATAATCTGATTTGACTGCTCTTCATGCCAGAACCATGTCAAATCCTAAATTAATTATCATATCTAGATACTGAGAAATCAGCAATTGTATTGTCAGCAAGCAGATAAACATATTTTGATGAAATTACGTTAAAAAAACCCTTTAATAAGTCAACTTAATTACTTATCTTCTACTCATCAATAACTGTAAGCATTGCACTCAGAGATACTACTTTACTTCCTTCCGATGCTTTCATGCCTTATTCTCTTACTTAACGAAAGCAAAAGAATAGTTCAAATACTGCACTGGAAGCCAACATTGTGATTTTCAGGTTACTGATATTATGTGTACTGATTAATGTACAATTTTCAGAAAATATTATGTTAACTGATTAATGTACAGCTTTCAGAAAATATTATGTGCACTGATTGATGTACAGTTTTCAGAAAATCAGATGTATATGTAAATATCATGTGCAATAAAACTAGAATACATCCCAATGATTAATACAATCATAAAACATAGCAAGCATAGACTAACATGGCTGTATAAAAGGTGTGATAGGAATGGTATGATTGTGTAAAAAGAGGCAGCTTTTCAAAAAGACAACACACAATAGAGGGGACTAAATTAAGAAAGGAATGTGTTCTGCTCTACATACAAGGTGATAGAATTATCTGGAAGGTGCTTCTTGATTCCAACTACATTAAACACATTAGATAAATGATCTCTTTAAAAAAGTGTGAAATCTAAACCACATTCTACCAATAAAACCTGCTACTTTAGCTTTTAAAAGAGTTTAGAGTCAGCACTTTGAAAAAGGCAACATGACATGATAAAGTGCAATATCACGCCTATGTTACATTTAATGTGAGATTTTTCATTCACCCCAGGCACAGCAATTTCTCACCATCTTGGTTATACTTGAGAATGGCATTTAAGATTAAATATCTCCAACAAACTGTAATTAGAACAGTTTTAGTTCAAAAGTAAAAGTTTTCTTTTCTGTTTTGATACGTTTTGAAAGTTAAAATAAGAAAACGTCCATTAATGGAGCCATTACGCATCACAGTTATGTTACTGAAGAGCAAATTATTCACCAACAATTATTTTTCTTTACAGAATTACTATTGATGCATGGCATGCTTATTCATTCTAGAAGCACAATGCATTAATTTGATTAAAATATAGAGCCCACAAATATAATATATCAGCAGTGTGTATTCACAACCACTGACTTATTATGTGTCTGTATTTTATATAATAAAAAAAAGTTAAAATAAAAAATGTTTAATGTGGAACAATAATTGAATTCATTTTTACATTGCATGCACTATAAAATGTATGATAAATTGAGGCAAATATTACTGATGAGTTTTGAAGCAGACTCCATTACATTTCCATTAAAAATATAGTTTTTGTGTCATTTAAGTCCATTGTGATTTATTCTATGTTTTAATTGACTCATAAGAAAGAGTAAAATGATCTCATGGATTATATTCACCTTCATCATACATCTGCTGCATGGTGTGTTTATACCATCACTTTGGAACAGTAAAGTACATTTTTAGGTCCAAAGATTACACAGACTCAGAAGAATTTTACAAGAATAAAGGTCTTTCAATAGCTCTCAAGCATCAGAAAGAGGTCAAGTATTTAAGATCGTGAGTGCTTATAGAATGATAGAAAGATCAATGAATGTCTTGCTGTGAAAGTTCAAATCATCTAGAAGCTGATAAAACACAGTGAAAACTCTTGGCGAGACCTCAGGGTGTCCTTCATGAATGTATTTTTACGAACATGAGTGTTTTCAAGCTACTCTAAATATATTTTTTACCTCAACTTAGTTTTATCACTTCAATCTTAAGGGTTGTTGAGGGTTAAACAAAGATCATTTACCATAAGGACCATGTTGAACCAATTTCAAAGCATATTTTAACTTTCAACAAATAGCTCAACTCATTTAAAACTTGTCACCAACCCACAACACTTTTTTTTTTTTTTTACTGTTAGAATGTGATATACAAATGACAACCATAAAATCTACGTAGAAGATAAAAAGGTACATGGTAATTTAAAGTCCATTCCAGGCAGTCCTTGGGTGCACAGGATCACAAAGGAACCATCACTATTAATTGTGTTCATACACGAAGCTAATCCATCCATCCTTATATTGCCAGGCAGTGCAATATATTTAAACCTTGCATAATTTGCTCTTACCCATAACTGAAAAATGATACAAAGTTTTAAAGCACTAATGACAAAGACAAAGTTCTTGTAAAGACAAAATATATCAGGCTGTTGTTTGGAACCCACTAACCACAATTGTATCTACATTATCCCACATGGGAGGAGTCTTGAGTTTTTAAACCATAAATATATTGGTGAAGGGACCAGCCCAAAAAATCTACACTTCCACTGTGGATCTTCTAACTTTGTTTGGTACTCTCTCTCTTTCTTTCTCTCTCTCTCTCTATCTATCTATCAGGGCCGGTGCAACCGTTAGGCAAACTATGCATTCGCCTATGGTGCTGGACTGCTGGGTTCCCTCTGTCCTGGGCCGCAGCACTGGGCGAGCGGCTCTAGAGACGCCCCAGCACCGAGCCGATCCTCTAGGCACCTGTCATTGAGTGTGTTTGTGTGTGTGTGTCAGTGAGTGTATGTATGTCAGTGAGTGTCTGCCTGTGTGTCTGTCAGTGAGTGTGTGTTTAACTGTCAATGTATGTCTTTTTGTCAGTGAGTGTCTGCTTGTGTGTGTGTGTGTGTCTGTCAGTGAGTGAGTGTATATCAGTGATTGTCTGTGTGTGTGTGTATCCGTCAGTAAATGAGTGTATGTCTGTCAGTGAGTGTCTGTGTGTGTGTGTGTGTGTGTCAGTGAGTGAATGTATGTCTGTCAGTAAGTGTGTCTGTGTGTGTGTCTGTCAGTGAGTGTGTGTGTGCCTGTCAGTGAGCGAGTGTATGTCTGTGAGTGAGTGTGTGTGTTTCTGTCAGTGAGCGAGTATATGTCTGTCAGTGAGTGTATGTCTGTCAGTGAGTGTGTGTCTGTATGTCTGTCATGAGTGTCTGTGTATGTGTGTGCCTGTCTGTCAGTGCATTTCTATGTGTGTGTGTGTGTCAGTGAGTGAGTGTATGTCTGTCAGTGAGTGTATGTCAGTGAGTGTTTGACTGTCAGTGAGTGTGTTTGTGTGTGTGTGTGTGTGTGTCTGTGAGTGAGTGTATGTATGTCAGTGGGTGTCTGTCTGTCAGTGAGTGTCTGCCTGTGTGTGTCTGTAAGTGAGTGAGTGTATGTATGTCAGTGAGTGTCTGACTGCATGTGTATCTGTCAGTGAGTGGGTGTATGTATGTCAGTGAGTTCTGTCAGTAAATGAGGGTATGTCTGTTAGTAAATGAGAGTCTGTGTGTGTGTCTCAGTGAGTGAGTGTATGTCTGTGTGTGTGTCTGTGTATCAGTGAGTGAGCGTATGTCTGTCAGTGAGTGTGTATCTCTGTGTCTGTCACTAAGTGTGTGTGTGTGTGTCTGTCAGTGAGTGTGTGTCTGTGTGTCCGTCAGTGAGTGTGTGAGTCTGCCAGTGTGTGTGTATCAGTGAGTGAGTCTGTCTGTCAGTAAGTGTGTCTGTGTGTGTGTGTCTGTCAGTGAGTGTGTGTGTGTGTGTGTGTGCCTGCCTGCCTGTCAGTGAGTGAGTGTATGTATGTGAGTGAGTAAGTGTATATCTGTCAGTGAGTGTCTGTGTATCAGTGAGTGAGTGTATGTCTGTCAGTGAGTGTGTGTCTGTGTGTCTGTCACAAGTGTGTGTGTGTGTGTCTGTCAGTGAGTGAGTGTATGTCTGTCAGTGAGTGTGTGTGTGTGTGTGTGTCAGTGAGTGAGTGTATGTCTGTCAGTGAGTGTATGTCTGTCAGTGAGTGTGTGTCTGTATGTCTGTCAGTGAGTTTCTATCTGTGTGTCTGTCAATGAGTATGTGTCTGCCAGTGTGTGTCTGTCAGTGAGTTTCTGTGTGTGTGTCTGCCAGTGTGCATCAGTCAGTGAGTTTCCGTGTGTGTATGTCTGTCAGTGAGTGTGTGTCTGTGTGTCTGTCAGTGAGTGTGAGAGTCTGCCAGTGTGTGTCTGTCAGTGAGTGAGTGAAATGAGGGGGCAGCAAAATGAACCTTTGCCTAGGGCGGCAGAAATCCTGGCACCGGCCTTGCTATCTATCAATATATATACAATGTAGGAAAACTGCAATTCACAGGCACAGTAAAAAAAAAAAGCATTTTCAAAAAATTGAGTCTTCATGATGAACTTTCAAAACTTTTGAAACATGACTTTAGTTTCATAGACATAGGAGACATACTCCATTCTGTGCACTAAAGAAAACAATAAAAATTGAAAAGCATATGATGTGGAAGAGAACCCAGTAGCTAGTGACACCTCAGCTGTTCTGTTCCATTGGCTGCTTACCAGACAGTTACGCCTGGATAGAATTCTAGAGCAGGCGAACTTCATAAAAGTATATTGCAAAACCTAAAGCATCATTGCAGGAAACATATTAACTGTTCTAATGACTATCATTTAAGTGTATAAAACTAACCATAAAAAAGAATATCTTTCTTAGGGGAACCCATCTCTAAAATCTTGGCTTCAAAATTGGATAATATAATACAGAATATGACTGCAGTCTGGCATACAAGAACTTGCATCTACTATTAAAAGGTGATATGCCTTAAATATATGGCATTTTTAGTAGCCTGTGTTTAGGTGCCAGATTTGTTTTTTTTTCAAAGTATTTACTGATATATAATCTCTGCAAAACCAAAACTCTGTCTCCCTCTGAAAAGCACTACAATTAGATGGTGCATGGTGACACTATATCAGGCCCATTTGTGTGTCTTTTAGACATTTATAAATGCCATATACAAATGAAAAACACATCACTTGACATTTTTAGGTAGATGCGAGCTAGACATTAGACAACAAGAAAGAAAATCTAGCACTTTTTGCGTAATTTAATTTCAGAAGATATTAACCACGTTGTTTGCCAGTTAATCCATTCACTACTAAGTTGTTTTCATTTTAAAATTGCATATAACTTTTATTTGAAACATGAGTTATGTATATTAGATGAACAACAATTTTGTATGTAGATTTACGTGAGACATGTTTATTTGCAGCATTTTAATTGTATTTATTATTTATTACCCTTTACAGAATTATTGCATGTGTGTGTTTGTGGTGTGAGTAGAAGGTTTTGTTATTTATATGGTATAATTAATTTACCTTGCAAAATTTCATGAGGTCTTAAAGGAAAACTATCATGTATCTGCAGATTCCACTCTAAGAGCTCCCATTAAGTGGTCTTCAATCAGAAGCACACACTTCTTCTATAATATAATTTTGCTTTTCTATGTACGGTATCTCATTCTAAACAGTTAATAGTGTAAACTCCCAGGGCAGGATCACTCATACAGCAGTACTGTGAGAAGGATTGGCAGTTTTCCTTTAGGGACACACAAGATCATCATGGCAGCAGACATTTTTTAGTTAAAAAATAAATACTGCAGGTGGGATGGGAGGATTAGAAAGGGTGGACTAGTAAAAAAAAAAAAAATATATATATATATAAAAAAATAAGTATTCAAAAAATCCTAATGAAGATTGTGCCTTAACTCCTTAAAGAAAAAAAAACCAAAAAAACTAAACACAATAAATAAATAAAACAACTAAAATTATGGTCTCTAAAGAACAATTCAAAAGATGGTTTAATAGCATTAAAATAAGGATGGAATTTAAAAAGGTCCCGGCAGTCCTAATTAAAACTACATAATTACACTGTGGGAGGGAATGACATTTTAATGCTAAATGTGTTCTATAAATACAAAGATAAATTAGACTGCTGTCAATAGCATAACACTTAACTCTTCTATTTGAGATTATTTAAAATAGAATATTCTATATTCTATTACACATAGCACATGAAAAGCTTGTTTTAGACATGATGTTCAGAGAGGTCGGAATAAGTGTAATCTTAATAGTATGCGGCAGGTCCGTCAGAAATGCAGTAGCATTTAGGCTGACATACTGAGTATGAAAATTGACTCCCAACAAGAATGTATTAATTGATAGGAATGGTAGTAGCATTTGTGTTTCACAAGATTAATGCAATTTTTATGTATTGATTTCATTTAATCTGTGGCGTCTATGTCAGAGGCTGTCTGAGACTTTCTGATCCAAGCCTCGGACAAAAAGCAAAAAAGGGTTGTAGAGCTAACCAACACTGGATTCAACACTTTGGGCTTAAACTCTAGAGGTGAGATGGAGCCATAGCAACTGAATTCCAACAAAGCTGTTATGGTGCAAAAATAAATAAATGTTCATTATTTCTCAAATAAGGATATTTAAATTATAGCTAACTTTAGTGACTATGGTGCGAGCTATGAAAACATGTCTTTTTGATCATCTGTGCTTTCCTGAATTTAAATTTTTCTCCTGTGTCTGAAAACAAACAATGCCTCTTCAGTTCCTTTCTCAAGGCATGACTGCACTAAGCTAATAAACCACTTTAGAATATCAGAATCTACATAATAGTTATTCGAATTAGACTTTGAAAGTGTACTTACACATTAAATATACAGAAAGAGATTGTTCCACATTTAATGTTTTACTTTGAAGTAAAGTTGGAGGTCTGTTTCAACATGCTTGCTTTTTTATTTCTCATCATACTTTGAACTAAATATACACTATATAATTGAAACATGTTTTAGCACTATAAACTGTATTAATGCTTGACCTTCTGCTCTTGGCATATAACTGTGAAAATGTCAGTACAAATAGCGAGGTAATTAGACACATTGTACTGCACTTAAAGCTTCAAAAAATTGGTAATGCTCCTCTGACAAAAAGATGACCACTTGGTAAACTGATTTAAAAGTCATATTAACATAATGAAGAATAAGATATAATCCACCAATTACCTGATAAGAATATCACCTCAATAACTCGCTGAGCTGGTTAAAATAAAAATGTCAATTACAACATAATATTAGGGAACTAATTTGCCTGCCATAAAGATCTTGATAGAAGCTAAGAGAGACAGTGGGACATTTGGAAATCCTTAAAACACAAAGTAAAAAAAGAAAAGAAAAACAAAAGAAATTAAAAATGGCATGGAGAACAATAACCCTGCAGTCTAACTTCTCAATTCTTCTGCATACACAGAAAACAAAAGTGATTTAACTCCGCAAAGAATCGAGCAGCGAGGCTGTAGGGGCACAAGCTATAAACTAAAATTGCTTCATTAAGCTAACTTTGTTTTAGTATGCAGTAGGCATGTGCATGGGAAAATTTTTCGATTCGGTTCGGCATTCCAAAATTTGGGACTTCGACACTTCGGAAATTCGGTAATTTTGGAACTTCGGGACCTCGGCAATTCGGTACTTCGGCAATTTGGCACTTCGGCACTTCGACAACTTCAGGACTTCGAGACTTCGGAAATTCGGAACGTCTCTTGCAGCCGCTTGGTAGATAACTCCCTAATTCCCACGGTATAAAAATTACTAAGTATTAGTAAATTGTGCCCCTACTCGCTATACCGCGAGTAGGGGCATGTCTATTAAACAGTGAGCAGCCAGTGGACCTAATGTCCTCCCCCCTGGCCCCCACTCCTGAGCGGTGGTGGCCCTAAATTAGAATGAGGGGGGAGGACCTAATGTCATTACTTTACTTTAGGGCCCCCCACTGCCACTCATGGGTGGGGGCTGGGGGGAAGATAATAGGTCTCCCCCCTTATTTTACTTTAGGGCCCCCACCCGCCGTTCAGGGGTGGGGGCCGGCAATAGGTCCCCCCTTCAGGTTAGGAGGGGGAAGGAGGACATTTTTTTGTTGTTGTTGTTGTTTTTTACAGTGAGCAGCCTCAGGTTTAATAGACATGCCCCTAATTTAGTATTAGTAAATTTGGCTGAAAGACCAATTCAGGTCTTTCAGCCTTTTAGTAGATAGCTCCCTAATACCGTGGGAATTAGGGAGTTATCTACTTATTCATTCCTGTCATTACACTGACTGGCCAAGTAACTTACATTTTATATGAATGTATGTTACTTGATTGTTGTAAGTGTTGCAAATGCTTACAGCTGAATCCTGGCTATGTTTGTTTATGTTTTTTTGAAATTGTATACAATGTAACATTCTTCTTCTTTCACTGGGTAAGTGTATTAGTACTTAGACAATACTGTGCTTCAGAACTTTGGCAATTCGGCACTTCGGCAACTTCGGCAATTCGGTAATTTCGGAACTTCGGGACCTTGGTAATTCGGCACTTCGGCAATTCGGCACTTAGGCAATTTGGCACTTCGGCTATTCGGACATTCGGAAGTACCCGAATGTCCGAATGTCCCGAAATCCGTCCGAATTCATATTAGGCCCAAAATTTATTGCACATGTCTAGTATGCAGGTGATATAGCTAATAAACTTATCTATAGTAGTGAAGCACTAAATAGTGCAAATCAGAAATTGCTTACCCTTGCATTAGGGTTCAACCATGAAAGACACCAAATAAATATATGAAATAAAAAGTACAAAACAAATATAATGCAGATTGTAACTGTTACATATGTGAGTATAAACAATAACCAGATCCACTAATGTGGACAGGAGCCTAAACTAATTGGCTCTATAATTTACACCAATAGTGTAGTATTTTACAAGTAGATCTTCCAGTAATAAAACCAAGTATTGAGCTCATATTATTTCATTTAAACCTTAGGTTCCTGCAACTCCACTGGACACAGAAAAGTGCTTATGCATAGCATTTAGTTTATTTTACAAGTTTAAAACAGTAATTAAAATAACAAACAGCTAAAACCAAAAGGGTATAGCACTTGCTTGAGAATGTTCTTCAGTTACCAAAATGCATTTTACTCAAAGAATGAACTTCCTCAGTCAGATTATTTTATGATCATGGAGAGGATACACAAAAGAAGAGGGAGGTAAAACACATAAAGCATATGAAACATCCACATGCAATTATGCTCAAAAGTCTCCATACCCGGGCAGAAATTTTGAAAATTTGGCAATGATTTTGAAAATGTGACTGATCATGCAATAAAATATTTTTTATTAAAGGATAGTGATCATATTATTATCACATATTTGTTTGGCTCCTTTTTAAATCTTAATGATAACAGAAATCACCGAAATGGCACGCAACAAAAGTTGACATACCCTTGAATGTTTGGCCTTGTTACAGATACACAAGGTGACACACACAGGTTAAAATTGCAATTAAAGGTTAATTTCCCACACCTGTGGCTTTTTAAATTGCAATTAGTATCTGTGTATAAATAATCAATGAGTTTGTTAGCTCTCACGTTGATGCACTGAGCAGTTGTATTGTGCTCCTTGAAACAACCACACCATCTTTTTCCAGAGCAGCCTTTTTTTCTCCTGAGGTTACCTGTGGGTTTTTCTTTGTATCCCAAACAATTCTTCTGACAGTTGTGGCTAAAATCTTTCTTGGTCTACCTGATCTTGGCTTGGTTTCAAGAGATCCCCTGAATATTTCACATCTTAATAGGTGACTGGCATTTTAAAGGCTTTGAATATCTTTTTATATCCTTTGCCATCTTTATAAAGTTACATTTCCCTGTTACATAGGTCTTTTGACAGTTGTTTTCTGCTCCCCATGGCTCAGAATCTAGCCTGCTCAGTACATCAACGTGAGAGCTAACAAACTCATTGATTATTTATACACAGATACTAATTGCAATTTAAAAAAACTAGCTGCATGGTTGAGGTGCCAGAAAGAAGCCTTTACTGCACCAATGCTACAAAAAAGCCTGGTTATAATATGCCCAACAACACCTTGACTCACCTCTCAGTTTCTGGCACACTGTAATTTGAAGTGACGAGACCAAAATAGAGCCTTATGGTCACAACCAAAGGCATGGGGAATCTTGTGAAAATACTGTCAAACAATTTGCATTTTTCTTCATGAATGATGTGCGTGGGACTCTCTTGAACTTTCCAACATGACAATGACCCTAAGCTCAAGGCCAAGCTGACCATCCAGTAGTTACAGGTTCTGGAGTGGTCATCACAGTCTCTTGACCTTAATATCATCGAGCCACTCTGGGGTGATCTCAAAATTGCAGTTCATGGAAAACAACCAAAGACTTTGCATGACCTGGAAGCATTTTGCCAATATGAATGGGCAGCTATACCACCTGCAAGAATTAGGGGCCTCATAGACAAGTATTAAAAAATACTGCATGCTGTCATTGATGCTACACAATATTAAGAACTAAGGGTATTCAGACTTTTGAACAGGGGTTATTTAATTTTTTCTATGTTGCCTTGATTTTTGTATGATTGTGCCATTCTATTATAATCTACAGTTGAATATGAATGCCACAAGTAATAAGTAAAAAAACAAATATAGTGTGAGTGCTCCTATACGGGAACGAATGAATGAGTAAAACAATCTTATATATGATAAAGATAACATTTAATAGTACCATACCACCAGATAAAAGACACATCAACTCAAAGCAGTAAAAATCCCCAGTCATACATAGATACAAGTCTGCATAGTGGCTAAGTTGTAATGCCGTAAGGACAACTACAACATTAAAGCATGTGTAACGAGATGTATACACCTACATTTGATACATCTCATTACACAGGCTTTAATGTTGTAGTTGTCCTTACGGCATTGCAATGAAGCCACTGTGCAGACTTGTATCTATGTATGTATGACTTTTTACTGCTTTGAATTGATGTATCTTTTATCTGGTGGCACTATTAAATGTTATCTATATCAAATATGAGATTGTGTTACTCATTTATTCCATTATAGGAGCACTCGCACTATATTAGTTTTTTTTACTTATTACCTGTGTTTACCTTTAGTCAAGTTTAGTGTTTAGTGTGTAGCAGCCCATAGGTGTTTTTCATATAAATTAGATACTGTGTTGCTGTGTTACTTGTTTATTTTATTTTATACATTTTTCTATGAATCCCATTTTGAACTAAAATCTTAGAGTTTATGGTCTGTTTCAATAACCTTTACAAGACTAGCATTATCAAAAATATATTTAAACACAAACTGATCTTTAAACATTTAACAGTTTTTAGTTTCCCTATGTTGGCTGTAGGTATGAAATCAATATTGGCAGGCCTCCCCTAATATCCACTTGCTCTAGAGTAAGCTGGTGATTTTGATATGAATCCTATGTATAATATAGTGTAATTTTCAAGGTGAAGAAACTAAAACAAGTGACTTTGCCTGGAAGACATTTGCAATTTCTCAATATCGGAACATATTCACATAGTTATGTATATGGGTATAACCAAGATGTCTGCACATACCTACACATGGTGCAGGCTTCTGCTGGGGTAAATTAATACAACATAAAAGATCCAGTACACGCACTCACCCACTAAACACCACTTTTAAAATGTGTATGTAAAAATGCAATTTTTTCCACTCACTACAAACATTGACATAAATTGGTAAAAAAATGGTGACAAGTTAAGGCACAATATACACCATATAAGATACCCTGGGGTGTCTGCTTTACCCTTTATGAGGTTATTTGAACAGTCAAACAGTTATAATACCCCAAAATGAGACATAGGCCCATCATATCCATCTTTGAAAATTTGAACTTTAGAAACTGAAATAGCCTTGTCTCTTATATGGTATTGTTGCTTCACAGAATAGTGCCGAAGCCATACAATGGGGGTATCGTTATAATCAGAAGATGTAGCTAAATACAATATGGGGTTCTGTACAGGAATATCATACACCAGCTTTACGAAATACACATAACAAAAAACTTGTTATATGTGTATATGCCAAAATAGAGAAAAAACACAATTTTACTCCAATATTTAGCAGAGATTGGCGATGAAATTGCTACGTGAAAAGTGTCAAAATAACCTTAGGTAAATAGCCTGTGATGTCTACTTTATATAAATATATACTTTTGTGTGGCAATTTTGTTTTCTGTGATGGCTACTAAACCTACAAGACAAACATACCAACTTCTAAAATAGTTTCACATTGAAATTTTGTCCTTTTATTTTGTGACCTGTAACTTTCAAAATAAGCTAAAATCCTATAAATATTATGTACTCTATAAATCAAGACACATAAATGAATTTATTTTG
The DNA here is from genome assembly GCA_933207985.1 of Pelobates cultripes. Lineage (NCBI taxonomy): Eukaryota > Metazoa > Chordata > Amphibia > Anura > Pelobatidae > Pelobates > Pelobates cultripes. The sequence continues at coordinate 253,686,457 of OW240912.1, read as the reverse complement.
AATTACTTTTTCTAAGCTGGACATATTATGCACACAATATTATTGCCAAAACTGTGAAAAAATGTTTTTTTCCCATTTTTTGGCATTTGTTTTATAATTAATGAGGATTTATCTATGTATATGTGACCTCAAATGAATGCCCTTTTTGCCCTCTAAAAAATGGTATATAATATGTGTTGGTGCAATAAATGACAGAGATGCAAATTGTGTTTGAACACAAACAGTCAAAAAATGCAAAAATGGGTTGGGTCCTTAAGGGTAAGTCGAGTTTTTGAAGCTGCGTCCTTAAGGGGTTAAACACCTGACTGTGTACTTTTTTGGAAATATTGACCTTTTAAAACAATGTCCAATGGTCAAAATTCAGGCAGCACAGGTTCATAAACAGGGAAATGGGCCAATGTCATGATATGTAAAGTAGTACACAGGGCAAAGTAACTCCAGGTTTTCAAACAAACAATACTTAACAATCATGCACACTATACATACTATGCAGGGTTTTTAAAGTGGGCACTTTCATAACCCCACATTTTAGCTATTCTTCTCATCCCATCTTATCTTCTAAGGTAGTATGCGCTTTGAAGGGGCAATGCCATAGGTTGCTACTTTGCTGGCCTTAGTGTTATCTAGAAAAAGGAAGTGTCTATTTCCTCTGGTTTTTGGATTCATGTGAACCTGAAACGTCTTCAGTGTGGATTCACTGCCTAATCAATACCACAGCCTTCTAATAACTACACAGACTAAACCAGGAAGATCCACAGAACAAAGGACAGCTGGAAGAAGCCAACTGAGGTCATTGTGGGACATGGCACAGATGTCTCAATGGCTAATACACACTGTATGGTGTAACCAGCAATGTGGCATGTCAATCAAGTCTGTATATGAGCAGAGTGTTGCAATTGTCCGTCAATGTTTACAAATGTGTTGATTGATGAGTTTGTGAATGTTCTTGTTGTACTTTCAATCCGGTGTGCAAACCATAACAACTCTAAATAATGGCAAGATAAGAGAAGAAAAAGCTGTTTTAAGTAATTTTACTGAAAACACCAGTGGGGAAAATAATATGTAAACTTTGTGTGTCTTTGAGACTATATTTTTGTCTTGTTGAGTTTTGCTCACAAACCCTCACTGATTAAATCTGTGTGATGTCTTCATACTTTAAAAAAAAAATGAAATCAAATTAAAATATCTATTTAAATAATAAAAAGAAAATTCTGATGTGTGCTATATCATTTACATTAATTAACTCTCAATGTGACCTGTACCTAAAATGAGGACCTTTTATTTACTTCAATAACATGATGATAAATTCTCATATCAAGTACTGTGGCCTCTTTTCCCCTTTGTTCTTTCCTTTCTTGGATAGAAAACAGTTCACTGCAGGTTTGACATTGTTCCAAAGAAAACATCTGGGCTGCTTCTTTCTGGATTTGTACATTATTTGATCACTGATGTTGTGTCAAAATTGCTTGCTAGGACATGTTCCAATGAACATGGTCAATGTGGTGTGGCTGGCTTGTAACTTAACCTAATAATAAGATGATATGAATTCTGACACTGGGAACAAATTTTCATATTCTGGATGGAACAATTTATTTGCTATAACATCATTTATCTGTTTGCTTTTCCTCTGTTTTATCCACACCTCAACTTGTTAGCTAATGTGTAATATATTTAATAATGTACATATTTAATGTAACAGTATTTAGAAAATACCACCAGCATTTCCATTTTCCATTCCATATGTTTAAAAAAAATGTATTAAGGCATACATATATAATTATTAATACCTTATATTTTCAGATTTGTATGTGTCTGTCTGTCCCCCCACCTACCCACTCAATCCATCCATCCATCAACCCAATCTATCCATCCATCCATTCATTTTGTAGCAGAAAAACAGAAGGGAATGCTGCAGGTAAAATGTTCTGTAACCAGACATTAGTGCATTCAGATTCATTATTGAATGAAGTATCTGAATAATGATGACGGCATGAGTAGTTTAAAGACATTAGTACAAATGAGTAATAATTATCAGACACATTCCCAGAATAAAACAAATTGACTTGAAAGTGTTATATGAAATAATTATAGCTGTATTAAACAATGTGCAGTTTAAGCATGAATATAATTACATTTAGTTCTCAACAGGTAAAGCCACGTAGCACTGTCCCTGTAATGCATAGAAAAGTAAGATGTGTCTTGAATGAGCCAAACATTTAGAACGGTGAATGCTCTTAAAATTATTTCTGTGATGAGCCTGCATTTTTGCATGCAATGTCATGATGAGTACTGTTCTGAAATATCTTATTGATCAAGTTTTTACGATTGGTCTTAATATCCATCCATTTTTAGTGACCTTTATCAAACTCGAAAAGATTAGACCGTAAGTGCCAAATAGAAAAATAATGTAAAGTACAGTACAAACCTTTAGAGGTGATCCTCTTAATACATTGTGAGGGCTACATAGCTAAATTAATCATTTATGGAGTGGAACAGAGGATAAGTGAATGAGATATGGGTACTGGCGACAGACAAAGAAGTGTATTTTATTCTATATTGCGTATAATGCTCATGGTTACAATCTCAACAGAATAATTTCACTGATTTATTTGCTTAACCCCTTAAGGACCAAACTTCTGGAATAAAAGGGAATCATGACATGTCACACATGTCATGTGTCCTTAAGGGGTTAAATTGTTAATTTCACGTTGTAGACTTGTTTTCAAATTTTTGCAAAGCAATGTTGTGCAGATGGCGGTCAGCTGTAGTCCCAACAATAAACGGCTGTCTTCTTTTTTGTACAGTTTAAATTTTGAAGAAAATCAGATGAGGTTCCTTTAACATGCTCAAACCTTTTCATACTCATGTAATCCACAAAGTGTTGAATAAGTATAAGAGAATAGCCATTTAAAGAGAATAGAATGGTTATTCTAGAGAAGCAACAACTTTTTTCATCATGACTTTTCAATGGTAGTTTACAGACTCAACATAGTTATTTACACAAAAATAGTTACTCTTTTTATTTATTGATTTTTATTTGCATTTGTAGAACATAACAATAGAAGCAGTGACCAGCATGTGATGGACTCCAGGTAAGAAGTCAATCCTTTCCTAAATCTTTGAATACTTACATTGGAAAGGACAATAGCACTCCTGCACCATTACCACAACAGTACACTGTACTGGGCAATTGAATGTATTTATTTTTGTCTAACAAGGTCTAATGTGGTTATTCACAAACTAAATTTCACAAAATTTCACAAAATTTCACTCATGAATGGCAAAACTAAACAAATAGTCAAGCTGTGACTTGTGACTTTCCCAGATGAGCTCAGTTTGCTATTTGTGGCTTAATCTGCAAGAAAATTGAGTTTAATGAATAACCCTTTGTGAATTGACACATCTTAATTGAAAGCCAGGTCTAAGTAGGAACTTTTTGAAAGGAAGTCTTCTACTGGACGTTTTCTAGAACTGGAATTGTGTGTGAATTAGCCACAAATATGTTTATATATTATCATTATGAAAACAGATGTAATATATTCATTATTCAAACAGTAGATATATATATATATATATCAGACCGATACAAAATCTGTGCTGGTTTACTAGTTTGTATGTAAATTTGTTAAGTCTGTTTTCTTTGCATTAGTTCTAGAGCAGCATTTTATGTACTACAAAGATTGTTTCTTTTGCCAAATCTTTAAAAGAAAAACACGGCTTGCCTCTTCTTTAAAGTTCCATTTAAATATGCTTTTCATCTAATGAACATCACGAAATGGTGACCAGATAACTAATCATTTGTCATTACTGAGCATTTACAGACTACAATTCACTTTCCAAACATGAATCCTTCCTTTCAGAAAACAGCAAAGGAAGCAGGACTTTTATTTGCTCCTTGTAGATAATTAAAATTTTATTATTCATCGTAGCATGTCATTGATTCCTTTGCTGATCCCTAAAACATCTGGCTCGCTGTTTAAAATTCATGCAGTGCAGTGATGTCAACCCATGCTGATAATCAAAGGACCTTCAATTAAGCACCAGATCAGCGACCAATGATAAACAAGAGAGAACTGCATAAGTCTGCCAAATGATTTTTTTTCCTTCAGTTCTTTGGTATTGGGTTTAATGAATTTTCATTAAAAATTTAAATTTCAAATGATCAGAGGGAAATCCAACATGAAAGGTTACCTACAATTCACATGGCAGAGATAGTATTCACATACATGAAATTTAGAACGTAAGAGAATTTCAGTCATGGTAAATGACCTTTATATTAATACTGTATGGGCCATTTGTGTTCCTAATACACATTAAATTTATATTAAAAATTTTCAAACATATACAGTAAATTTCCAAAGACTCACGGAATTTCCAAGGGCAACTGACAATTTGAACTATGGGATTTAAACTTACCAATTAAAAAAAAAAAAATTATAAACAAGATGGCACAATCTCCAGCAATTAGGAATATTGTTTTTTTGAGATTGTGTTAGGAGCGATATAAGAATTTTGGAACTGAACTGTTATTTAATTCATAAATGAGAATTCCTATAAACAGAATCTGCATATGATTAGTATGAGGTTTCACTCTAGTATAGGCCTGTGAGAGGACCTATATATATTTATTTATATAAAAACAAGAAAAATTGAACAAAAAACTAACTTTCTAACCACTTCTATGGATACACACTGAATGCAGACACAACTACCTAACGCTAATGGAAAGATAACACATTTTGCACATTTTGTTTAATTTTTGTATAAAATGTATTGTTGTTGTTGTGGTTGTTGCACATACTGTTGTATTTGCATATGCAGAAGAATGGGGAGCTCATGCATTGAGGTCACTGCAAGCACTCAGCAATGGAGTTGTCCCAAAAAATTCCATATGATGTATGTCACTTGAAAATGCAGTGACATCAAAGCCAACAAATATTTAGATACTATTAGAATTTGGGGAAAAAATTCAGACAATTCAAAAAGACAGGAAAAATGCACCTATTGGTGTGCTGCAATGCAAAAACATCATCAGGCGTTTGTACAATGTCAATTCTGAATTGACAACATTAGACTATTATATCTCTGGATTACAACAAAATTGCATGTGAGAGATCCCTATTCTGTTTTACACAGACTGATAGTAATCATTTGATATTTGCTATTTTATTAAAGAAAAATGGACAGCAGTAGTGATTTTATGTTACTAAAAAGGATTTATTTAAAAAAAAAAGGAAAGCAAAAAGTAAGTGGGCAATTGACAGTCGACTCACCCCTTTCACCCTGACAAGAACAAAGCTTTAAAACACATCCAGCTTGTAGCCTAAGTGATCTTTCTTTACTGTGAAAAAAAAAATACTGCCCAGCTTTTACCAACTTTTTCTGTTTTTATCACTATTGTTATTTTTTAATGATGTTGTTGAACAAGGGGATGACCCGTCCCAAAATAACATGACTGTGGTTTAATGTGTCTGTCACGTCCCTAAATGGAATAAAAACTGACATTAGCTGCCCTATTATTGTCCAATCTTCATGCCATAGTGTGGCATCAACACTAATTAAGTGGTGGGAAGCCTATGGAAATTATTTTAATTTTGAAATTAATTTTAGAATCTCCAAAGTGCAGTTGTTCCACAGTGTATTAATATCCCAGTGTAGATGTGTCATGGAGAGAAAGGTATGGCAGCTAGTAGGATCCTTCCATATATCTACCCGATCAGGTGCTTGGTTTAGTTAGCCACCTGTTGACATGGCACTGAACTGAACCAAAAAATGTTCAAGAGAGGGATGGTGTACATTTCACTAGGATGATAAGGAGCCTGATGACTACTGGTACTATCCTCAATATCCTCCCTGCTCTGCATAAGTGTGGTAGCAGTGGAGGAGATGCTACTACTGCTTCTATTGCAACACCTTCCTGCTTAATGGATTTGCCAGTACTATTACATTATTCTGTTTCACAGCACACATTTTCTTCAATGATGCTGTTCCATGCCTGCAACACTACTACTGCCACACTGAATGCCAGCAGTGTTCGAATATTGCATTGAACTCACGCTGGACGTCCATAGGAAAGCATTGACTAATGCTTTCCTATGGGCGGTGTGAATGTGCGTGCGGCTCTGGCATTCAGAGCTGACGTTGGCAGGAGGAGGAGAGGTCACCAGCGCAGAGGGAGCCTGGTGTTGGATTAAGGTAATTGGCTAAAGGGATTTTACCCCTTCAGCCCAGCGGGAGGGGGGTTCCGAGGCAAGGGGGACCTAATAACAAAACGAGTTTGTTTTCCTGGCACTATAGTATCCCTTTAAGGTTTACCCTGAAACATTAGCTTTATAAGGTAATAGCTTAGATGCATTTATGTGCAGTTTTAACAAAAGTATTTTAAAGATGGATGGATCTAATTATCACATTGTTTATTTTAACACTATTTAACACTTCCCTTTCATCACATACATTTTCTAGTGTTCGTTTTCTAGTTCCAGGCACTGCTGGTGAGAGCCAGAGACTTCTGGTACAAAGATACCTTGGTTTCCCTTACCCAGATTACGAGTTTTATGCTTGCAGATGCTTGATGCGCACTGGATATTGCTGCTAATGCAAACCCATCTTCTATGGTTTGTCTGATATCAGCATGGTTATTATTTACTATAGTGAGAATTGTTGGGAATTCAAATTGAGTTCAAAGTGAATTTCAAACTTAAGGTCAAAATAGCTGAATTGTAAAATTCTCCATGTCAGCAATGCTTCCAGTTCAGCTACTTTAATCTAAAAATGTAAAGTCACTTTGCATCCACAGTAATGCTTACTTTACTGCTTAACCATGTTGGTTTTTCATTGCCCTACTTAAATCATCCATATAGCATTTTGAATACAAACCTGTATTTCTTACGCTATAGTGTCCTATTTGCATATTAGTTTTAGGTGGCTGACTCACACCCCTCCTCCCCCCATGTTTTTATTAAAAAGCTAAAAAATAAAGTTATCTGTGATGCAGACTGCGCTTCCTCCTTCAACATTATCTGTCTCTCTAAAAATGGCGCAATCCAATGCTCCTCAAGATGGAGAAGCATCGAGGACTGATGCGCACATGCGGCGCGCATCTAAAGGCTTCTCATGCAATGCTATATTTACAATAATAGTACTAACCCCCTTGAGTTTGTATTATATCCATTCATTGTACAACGCTACAACATTTTATATAAATAATAAAATAATAATAATAACAAATCATTTTATATCAGGGAAAATCTTTTTACAATATTTATAATGATATAAAAGAAGTTTAGACAACATGTGAAACAGCATTGCAGTTATTAAACATACAGAAATATCATAAAAACTTTTGTGATAAACTGCCCTCCTTATTATTTATGTGTAAAATATGTTTTATACTACCAAACAGCATAAGATCTAATACGTAGAATATAACTGCAGGATACATTTAGTGGACAAGTGTATTCCATATGACTACAGGAGTAATATTTCTTTTAATATAAATGTACTGCTGTTTAATTTTTTTTAACGGTTTTTCTTCATTTTAATATATATATATATATATTTATATATATATATATATATATATATATATATATATATATATATATATTTTTTTTTTTTTTTTAAATGAAGAACACCACTCTATTATATCTGAATGTATTGTGGTGACACATTGATCAATTTTGTCCCTATGATATCTTACATGAGATAAATAACAGCATTCTTGAAATGTACCCTCGTGACATTTCTTGCTATATTATTTGCTTGGTATCCTCTTACAGCTCAATGATTTTGAATTGGATAAACAAACACTATTTTTAAAATAATGTTCCTCTATTGTTACTATTCTATTGTAGGTTATGCTTATTTGAACAAACTGATTTTTCAGAGAGGCACAAAAAGAAGCTTAGAAGCTACAAAACAAAATATCCCCTAACTGTCAAAGCAATTCATACTTTTTTTTGCAAATTAAAAATATATGAAACTTTACACTATAAATATTAAAGAGACATTATAGCATTAGGAATACAAATAGGTATTCATAATGCAATGTTATTTCATTCCCTAGTTAGTTTGAGGCCCCATCCCACCTTGTTTAATATTAAAAAAGTTATACTAACCTTTTCTCCAATGCAGAGTCTTCCTCTGCACTCCTTCCCACTGCTCCTAACATGATGTTCTCCATAGAGGCGCATGCACAGCGCTTGCTGCAATCCACTAATGATTATGTCATAATGAATCATTAAAAGCAATGATTCTCTATGACAAGCCATGATGGCATTGCTCATGCACGAGTTTCACCTGGGTATGGGTGGATGCCCTGAACAATGTTGGCAGATGTTGAAATGTTACATTTAGAGGTATAGCATGTGCTATTGATATTGGGGAATTTTTAAAGTTTTTTTTAAATACTATTTGCCTCTATTTTCCTGGAGCTAACGGGATACATTTCGATGGAATGTTTTGGTAACCAAAATTACCAGAGCTCAGAGAGGATATTATTATCTGCATTCAATCCCTCAGCAACGAAGAAGAAATGTTGATAACAGATAAGGGATATATGTTGACTGTGTCTGTTTTCTTACTATTTGAGTAGACTTCACCTCCGTAGCTCTAGGATATTGAACAATGTTGGTCAGAATAAGATGAATGTTTATGTGCTCTTCCACAGGACGTAGAATCTCTAATGTATGCACCTGTTACAGTGTACTACAATCCCCAATTCTCTTACTCATTTACTGACACTTATACTCATACCATCTTCTAAGCACTCCTTCAGCCATTGTAAGTGTGTCTCCAAGCGCCACCCTGTTGGTTAATGGTAAGTGCTCTCTAGAAACTTGATCATTTATATTGCACAATGCAAACTGTGACATGTACACCATTATTCATTTTTATACATAAACTATTTTTTTATTTTTTTTTAAATAGACACTGGTTTTCCATAGGTGCAAAAAAAATATCTAAGATTTGAGATTTTAAGTAAACATATTTAAAATTAAGGCCTCTATTTAGTATTCTTAGATAAGATTTTCAAATAATTTCATATTTTTGGATACAATTCTATATTTTGAAACTATGTTAGTATTCTTTTCATAGATTATTCATTTTTAATTTACAATATTTAAAAAAATAATTTAAAAAGTTTACACAAAAACATGAAATCATTTGAAAAGCTTATCTAAAAAATAATACACTAAGGCCTAAGTTTTAGATAAAATCTAATTAGTGTATATTTTTAATTGAATCTTAACAAAAAGCTCCAAATATTGTGATGTTTTCAGTAATTGTTACTCCACTGGTATTGAAAGTGTTACAAACTGGAGGAAAAATCCCAAGAGAAGCTGAAATATGGGAAATGATTAAAAACATTTCTTAAATGCAATTGTAGTCTAGGAAAGGCACTCTTAACAATGAGAAAAATAATTAAGCTTGAAGATACAACTGGGAGTACTTTGCTTAGTCATATGCATGTGTAATGGGCATTAGGACAAGACTGAAACTCTCAAAAAGGCATTAGGGATGTGTGCTAGAGCCAGGTGTGTCATTTTGCAAGACGTCTTATAATTATTATAAGTTAATTTAATGTCTAAATTGTATTAAATACTGTGTGAATATAGTGCATTTTGTATCTCTATGTAAATTAATTTACAGTTAAAATGGAAATGTAATAAATATAATTACTCATATAAATAAATTTAACAAGAAGGTACCTATTAGACAACCACAAAGAGGCACTGTCTTTCCATATGTGGAAAATATATATAACATTTTAAATTCTAAGTAAAAACATTTAAAAATTAAAGCTTCTATTTAATATTCTTGGATAGGATTTTCACATAATTAAATATTTTTGGATACACGTTTAAAATATGCAATATGTTTAAATTTTTTTATATATTATATATTTTTAATTTTCAATATTTTCACAAAACAATCATTTTGCAAGTTTATCCAAAAATATTAAATCATTTGAAACGCTTATCCAAAAGATATAACATTGAGGTCTAAGTTGTAGATAAAATGTATTAGTGTCTATTGTAAATTGAATCTTAACCTTAAACACTTACATTCTTATAGTAGTAATGTAAAAATGTGGAATGTTACTACTTATAATTTAATCTCATCTAATGGTTGATGTGGATCTTAAATGATCGAAAAAAAACTTGTGTGGGGAAAGCACTGTTAGGTCCACTGTGGATAGTGAAATAAACGTCACTTCTAGATAAATAAAAAAGGTCTTGCAGCTGCTTCTTCATTACTGCTCATGTTATGTGTCTAGAACTGGTTCTCTGATTGATGCACCCATCCTTATGCTCCAGGTGAAATGCCGAGTGTCAGATTCCTCACTGGATTTTATGTTCGATGTGAAGGTACATGTGAAGTTAAATGAGTATTCTGTTAAAAGAATAATTCCCATAACAAGACAAAACTATACTTCACAAGTATCCATATAATGACCTTTTTGTGGTATCAAGGCAACGTCATATAGATTATGACCCTGACATTATCATCCTTTTGGAATATCTTTACGGTTCTTTTAGAATACAAGAATGACCAGCTAACATCTTTGTTAGTCATGAACTTGAGATTTCTAATTTAGCATATTGTCGTCCTTCAGTTCTCCTGCGAGTTTAATTCACAATTCGCTAACCTTTATATTGTGGCATTTCCAGTTTATTTATAGCTGTACGAATAAAGGAATTATGTTGAATTTATAAAAGTAACTCATAAGCCAACTTCATATGATCATAGGATATGCATGTTCATAAATTTGCAGAACTGAAATGTTAAACTATTACTATTTTATTTAACTATGCAGATATGGCAGAAATGCAAAGCTTTTGCTATTTGTGAATCGACCTGTGAAATTCTAAAATGTTTTCTAGGGAGCTGAGACATAAGAGACATAAGACATAAGATATAGCTTACCGTAGTTTAAGTGCTACAGTGAATGGTAAGCAGCAAAAATGCTGCAACCAATGCTACTAGTTAATATTTATTTATGAAAGATATCAAGTATAATTCAACCCAACGACTAGATATTACAAATCAACACCTTAAAATGCAAGGAATGAGTACCATTCAATGACTATATAAACAAAGACTATCTGTTAAATATAATATGTGAGAGTACAAGAACGAGAAAATAATATCCATTTAAAAATAAGTAGTTTATAATATAAAGAACATAAAACAATGTTATATTCATTGTGCTTCTATTGCAATCATGCAAAACATATTATGAAGACATCCTTGTTTCTAAGCAACATAGGCCGTTATTAGTTTATCCTTTATCAGGTGGAGTGATCTTGTAATTGTTCCAACTTATTGTTAAAACACAAAGTTTGGTAAAACACCTTCCATAGCAGGGGTAGGCAACGTTTGGCACTCCAGATATTGTGGACTCTATTTCCCCTGATGCTATAAAATGCATGATCAAGACCAAACCAATATATATATATAGGAAATGTTCAACCTCCTACCTGCAGACCACCAAAGTGTAGGCCAATAATCTTCTGTACTTCCATATATGCCCTCTGCCAACTAACCTCCCTTCCACTCTGTTTCCCTTTTCTTTTCATAAACGCCTTTGAGGCACAGGGGAGGATTTATGTTATAAATGAAAATTTGTAATTTGCTATGATTCTTGAATACATTACACATTATAGCACTTAGATATAATATTTAATTTTAATTACACATCTAAACAAATAGTGCTTTTCACTGCATCTCCTGTGACCCGACAGAAAGATAGACAGATAGACAGACAGACATACATAGACAATGTCATCTGACTCATAGTATATCCATAAGATTCATTTTTTTTTTTAATTTATGAATAGTTTTTCCTTTTTTAAAAAGGCCCCTGGATTCAACCAGGATATGCAACTGACTGTTTATCTATATGTTTACATTATTGTTCTTCTGTACCTTAGTGTACTCTATAGCCATCATTGTAATATGTTATCTTACCTAATTATATGTAGGATTAGAATTCTTTAGTGGTTGAAATAGAGAATATTGGTGTAGTTTCATGTATTTTCATTTCTAATACAACGAAAATGAGTATTAGTGATGAAGCTTCCAAAATTGGACTCTAACTAACCCATGGCATTTATGGAAATCTAAAGGTACAAATATACTTTTTTTTTCCAGAGTCACGTTCTATAGTAATGCAGTAAGTCTTCCTTCCAATAAACTCATTTTTATTTTATATTTTAGGATGAATAACATGTTTCAGTTTGAAATTCCGCTGTGTTCCAGGGATACTTAAACTGTAAATACTATACACACACATTGAAATGAGTGCTATTAGGCAGTCAGGCAGAGTGAAATATCTGCTTTGCACAGACACTGACAGTGGTCTCCGCATGAGCAAGCAATTCACTGGCAGTTGTTCTGGTGGGGAACGTGTAGGGTAGAAGCAACGCCAAGAGTTTTATAATAAGACAGGAGATTAACTAGCAGGTGATGTCTTGGCCAGTGAGGATTTAGACAAATATAATCCTTGCTTTGTTGGAGATAGTTTAAATGTTTAATCTCTACAAAAAAAAAAAGATGTGTGGAACTGCAAGTATTATAAACCGTACATGTTGGGATCAGGATTCTAATGTCCGTTAGTGAAATGTTAATAATTTATAACTTATAAACATTGGTGATGATAAACATTAGTTTTTATCAGAGAAGATCCTGGTAATATTAATGACAGAACAGTAAATATTACATTCTGAAAAAAATATTATAAAAACAAAAAATAATCACCATAGGTTGTAATAATAGATCAGTAAACATTCAGTCGGGAGATTGAAATTAGAAATAATTTGCCTTACAGTTAAAGGACCACTCTAGGCACCCAGACCACTTCAGCTTAATGAAGTGGTCTGGGTGCCAGGTCCAGCTAGGGTTAACCCATTTTTTCATAAACATAGCAGTTTCAGAGAAACTGCTATGTTTATGAATGGGTTAAGCCTTCCCCCATTCCCTCTAGTGGCTGTCTCATTGACAGCCACTAGAGGCGCTTGCGTGCTTCTCACTGTGATTTTCACAGTGAGAGCACGCCAGCGTCCATAGGAAAGCATTGATAATGCTTTCCTATGCGACCGGCTGAATGCGCACGCAGCTCTTGCCGCACATGCGCATTCAGCCAACGGGGAGGAGAAGAGGAGGAGAGAGGAGGAGAGCTCCCCGCCCAGCGCTGGAAAAAGGTAAGTTTTAACCCCTTTCCCCCTTCCAGAGCCGGGCGGGAGGGGGACGCTGAGGGTGGGGGCACCCTCAGGGCACTATAGTGCCAGGAAAACGAGTATGTTTTCCTGGCACTATAGTGGTCCTTTAACTGTATGGAATCTTTTAATTCCCTTACAATTTTATTAGTATACATTTCAGCATTCAATGAGTGTGTTTAAAGAGACCTTATAGCATTAGCAATACAATAATGCATTCTTAATGCTACAGTGCCCTAGTAACCATTTAGGTGACCATGCCCTCTCCTTATTCTGTTTCCCATGCCACATTGCTCTCTCAATGACTGGTCCCACATCCTTGGCTGCGATCATCAAGATCGATGACCTCAGGCAATCCAACTGCAATATTTTCTGCTGCAGAGTTAAAACATGGCACCCAGACCACTTCATTAACATGAATATAGTATTCCTTTAAATTGTACTTGTCATAGTAGACACAATGCTGATAGAATCACAATGTGCAAACACACACATACACACATGCCAGAAAACGTATTTAAAAATCTATTTAAAAATATGCCTCCTCTTCCACCTGTCAATTAGTTGTTTTTTAGATGGAATAGAAGTCTATCCCAACAACTGAGTGACAGACCACAGTAGTGTTCTGTCACAGATATTCCCCAGCAAGCATCTTTTGTGATTCACCCCATGAATGCTGATGGCAGCCCTGAGGGCAATATAAGACAGTAACTTTATATGATATTTATGTTGCTGTTATTAAAAGTGAAGTGACCTTTGGGGTTTAAACACCATTTGATTGCCAATCATAAACAGTGAACTGATTTGTCAACCAGTTGCAGAAATGCAATACAGGTGCTATATGCCATGAGGATAATTAACTAAACCTGAACGCTTTTCTTATCCAACTCTGCTATCTTGGTATACAGTTTGCAAAACATTTTTTTTTTGTAAAACCACACCTGTCTGTAGAACAGGGGTATGTAACATTCCCATCTATATAACAATTTCAACTAATTAAAGTTGCTACAGGAGTTGTTGGGCCCATAAAAGTTGGTACCCTTGCCCACATCACTGCTGCCCCTTCACTACCTTGTTCTTCCTGGATGTTGATGCAATTAGCCTATCACTGGCCACTCATAAAAAAGCCTTCCTCATACTGCAGCAACCAGGGGAAGGAAAGAAGTTTGAAGGTAGTGATTTTGGATACCAGCGAGTCAACTTTGGGTTTGAACCTCTGGAAAATGGTTTAGGGAAGAAGTTTTCCTTTTAAGAGAGAAAAGCTGTAGAACTGATATTTTATTTTACTGTGTATTAGAAACAGATGACACCAGTGTGCAATAGTGATGTCGTGAACCGTTCGCGAACTTCCCGCGAACGGCTCGCCATGGTTCGCCACGAACCGTTCGCGGCGAGCTCCGGTCAGCTGACACATTCCGGCCAATCTCCAGCAGACCCTCCCTCCCAGACCCTCCCACCTCCTGGACAGCATCCATGTTGAAGGCAGCTTCAACATGGATGCTGTCCAGGAGGTGGGAGGGTCTGGGAGGGAGGGTCTGCTGGAGATTGGCCGGAATGTGTCAGCTGACCGGAGCTCACCGCGAACGGTTCGTGGCGAACCATTCGCGGGAAGTTCGCGAACGGTTCGCGACATCACTAATGTGCAGCTCAGAAAAAAAAAAGTACTGAATAATATTTCATAATTTCTTGAATTTGTATTGAAGCAGGCAATTGATATGAATTGATCACATAACAGTTTTCATGCTGATAGCATATGCTGTAGTTTAGATGTAAATGACCTTTTTAAATTACTTTGTTTCTTTTCTTGTCATCTACATATTCACATACTGTGGAAGGTGTTTCTTATATTTGTTTTGCCCGTAGTGAATGAAATGGCTCTTTTAATAGACTCTGTTTTAAGGTGTTAGTAGAAATCTAATATAAGGGAAAAAAAACACTGCTGGCCTGCGGCGCTTAACTAATTGAAAAACAAATAATTGTGTACCACTGACGAAATTAAAAAAATACTAGATGGATATCATTAAATTATATTTATCATCCTTTGAAGTATACTATGCAAATTATTAATGATAAAATGTGTAACATTATCAATATAATAAACATATATTTTGAAAAACCAATATAATGATGTGAGCAGCTTTATCATGCTTAATTAGGTTTGATAATTGATTTGCATGGTTGCATGGTCGCATAATATCCACTGAATTCAAAGAAGACAATTTCCACTTCTTTCTTTGCATAAAAAAAAAAAAAAGAGTAATTTCTTGTTGAAGAATAGCATAAAACTCACTACCAGTTTACCAATCAAAGATAACGTAAGATAGTTGTAAAGGCATTTTTCCCACTGATTATTAGATCTAAAGTAGATGTACCATGTTTGAAATTATCCATAACATAGAACATGAATTAAAAAAATTGTAATTTATAAAACATTGCGTGCAATTCAAAGCAAGGCAAACAATGAAAAAAAATGCTGGTAATCTACACTTTGCTTCTTATTGACATCAGCTTTGAGTGCCTGATGTCCTAAACCAGGAGTAGGCAACTTTCAGCTCTCCAGATGTTATGGAAGATATCTCCTCTGATGCTGTGCCAGCATTATGGCTATAACAGCACTATGGGAAATGTAGTCCACAACATCTGAAGTGCTGAAGGTTGCCTACCCCTGTCCTACTCAATAATCTCAATAATGCCTATATGTCTTATTTTCACATGAACACAAAGGTTTGTGAAAGATCCTGTAGACAGCTACTACCTCTCTGGACTTTCCATAGTTCAACATTTTGTATTTTGACTCAAAACACACTGATGGTAGTATGATCGTGGTAACGCATTTACAGCATCCATTTCTGCCAGAAATTATGAAGAGTATAAATATCTGTAGATAAGTAGACACAACACTTCATGTCATCTTACAGATCACAGAATAATAATGTAGTTTAGTTTGGTCTTTTTATTAGGAGTTTGTGTTACTTTGTCTACCTACTATGTATGTATGATTTCAATGTTTTTTTATTAGCTGCTTGGAATAGGCCATCTGTACACATTTCCCACTCTATTTTGGGATGTGTCTGTTTTTTTTCCTTCTCTAACTTTCAAGTCTGAAAAACATACCAAAAAGGATTACCAGTTATAAGAACACTAGTCAAAAATGTTAGTAGCCCACTAACATTATTCATTGAAAAACATGATTTTCCTATAAAATTTCTCCTATAACCTTTCCGACTCTCCTCGAGACCAGAACTGCTAACAGCCAAATATATAATATAAATACCATGCATTTATATGTTAATACATAGATTTTATGGTCTCAATTTAACAAGCTTTCCAAATTATTCAATAAGACTAGAATTTTTTTTTTCAAATTATTTATCTACAAATATTCGCATAGTCTTTAATGGCGACTTCTGCAGATAAGTTATTTGGAAAGTTTTTTTGAAGAGTATTGACTCAATTGGACAGCTTATTAAGCCAAGGTCTAAATTAGCAGTAAGGCAGATAGATATAATTGTTTACGAGCTTAGATATATTCAATAAGAAGTGAAACAAGT
Source organism: Pelobates cultripes (assembly GCA_933207985.1). NCBI lineage: Eukaryota > Metazoa > Chordata > Amphibia > Anura > Pelobatidae > Pelobates > Pelobates cultripes. The sequence goes on along the minus strand of OW240912.1, from coordinate 253,669,686 downwards.
ACTTGAACTGAATATTTTCATTTGCAAACAATAATTTAATCTGCATATTTGACAGTAATTTGTAATACATAAACCGTATCCCAGCGCCTGACCCAAATGACACTAATTCAAATTCTGAATTGGATCAAGGACATAGAAAAATACACAAGTACTCAACATTCCTACTCTTATAGATGGCAATACACATGGCATCCATTGACAAAGCTAAACTGCATTCATGTGCTACAAAGGATGCTAAGCTAAGGCGCTTTATAATGTAAATGTGTTTCTGAACATAGAACATCAAAATCAGTATTGAATTTCATTCCATGAAGTGGCATAATTATTGCAGAAATTACAGCTGCATTATCAAATGAGTTAATTTAAAAAAAAAAGAAGCTTAGGTAAAATTTTCAGCTTTTCTTTACTTTTTGTTTTTTTGTTCTCTTTTGAACGAAAGAAAAGTAAATTTTTTCCATCCTATACTGATTTATCTTATGTCTTCTTTTATACCTTCTTTTATACCTAAATGTATAGATTAATGTATACATTTAAACAAAATTATTTATATTAAAAACAAGCCTACAACGAATTTCATCTTGCACCAATTAAACATCATAAAATAATAAAAAGCCAAAACAAAACACAAAACTGATACACGCAGAGAGACATACAAAATTCATAAGAAGTTTAGACCGTTTTCTTTTTCAAGTTCTCGGATACGATTGTTTTCTAATATTAAGTATTTAACCCTTTGGTGCTCTAGTGCACATATCATTCATAATTCCACTGCTACCAACTGTAATGGACATTTCTACATTAGTACTCTTCAGAGGTTCTTCCTTTATATTTGGTGGGTTCTAGTTTTTTCTGTCCAGTAGAGGCTCTGCAGTGCTTCTGCTCAAACATAAATGTTTGATCTGATCAAACATTCAGATCAAACATATATCCCTCGGAGACTAATCTATAACAATTCCTGGTTCAGCAAGATCTCTTGGAATCCAGTGAAAACTATGCATATCAGCAACTTAAAGATCATCATGCTCTGAGGAAATCTATCTGTCAGGAGTTAATTGCCAAAACAAAATCACAACATCTAAAAAAATGGTAAAAAAAACTGTCTTTAAAAATATATAATTTCATATTGATGCATATTTGGTACTGTAAATAAATTTCCACAAATATGCATTGACTGCCTTTGGAAACAAACCACCATTAAATAAATGGGTATAGGGAGCTGAACAGAGATCATTTTTGATGGGGAGCAGGGGCACAGATTCCCTCAGTTATGATATTATTGTTGGATTTAAGTTGGATGTTTGGATCCTTGATCTAATGTGTAAGTGTTAGACCACCCTGGATTTTAACTAAAAAAATATATAATATAGTAATTGACAAATAGATATAGGCCTTTATCTCTTCTCAATTGCAGTCTTAAACTCTTTGCCAAGATCCTAGTAGCCAGATTGAAAACAACCGCCCCTTGTGGACCCAGGACAGGTAAGCTTCATCACCAACAGGGAAGTGAGGGACAACACCCTCAGAACCCTGGCCCAGATAAACCAAGACAATGCACCAATCTATGGATGCGAAGTAGGCCTTCAGGGGGGTTATTTGGGAATTTATGTTTGCTGCCTTGCGAGGGCTTTGACTGGGCCTACACATGCATGGCTGGATCCAGGCTTTTTACACCACCCCCTCAGCCAGGGTCTGCATAAATGGAGCCTATACAGACCCATTTCCAATTCACAATGGAAATAGTCAGGGCTGTCCCATGTCACCACTGCTCTTTGTCCTTGCACTTAAACCCTTTAAGGTGGGACTAAACCAATGCATACGCCAAAGATCTACTGTTCACGTTCTCCGAAACAACTTTGCAAAAAGTTATGTAATAATTTCCAACATACCCTCAAACATAAAAATTAGCTACTCTAAATTCACAATATTAAATGTGAACTCACTGCAGGTATGGGCCCTCCCCATTTGTCAAAACTTTTCATGCAGTGTAGCAACTCCGCTATTAAATATTTAGTGATGTAGCTCACAAAAGATTTGACCCAACAACTGTACCAACAAAATGTCTTACTGATGCTGACTGCCTTCCAAAAAATCTTTAGGAAATGGACATGGCCATACTTCACCAAAATTAACATCTTACCAAAAATCCCATATCTCTTTTAGTTCTTGCCAATCATTATACCACCGGCTTTTTTCACGTCCCTACCATCATCTTTTATTAAATAAAACTGGAGAGTCAAGAGGCCTAGATCAAAAATCTCACAAATGACGTAAAAAAAGTCCTGGGGGGAGTGGGGATGGAAGGGACAGTTTGGCCATCTTAGACCTTAAACTTTATTATTTCATTATCCACGTACTAAAGGGTGGATGAATGGGTGAAACAAGAGGTTCAGAAACATTGGATATTGAAGCTAATCAGGTGGACAGATCCTTCTTTGCCTTACTATAGATGCCTCCACAAAGCAGCAGGCTCCTATTCTCCCAACACCAATTCATTAAGGCAACGATGACCATTTGGCACTCCCACGCACTCACATAGGGCCACTCATCATTCCATTCCCCTTTCCACCCTCTGGTACATAACCAAGATGTCTGGTCAGGCACTGAACTGGAAGCATTGAAATGCCTCCTTCCCCAAGCACTTTATGAGACCCTTGAAATGATACAGACACAGGTTCTGTTAACATTTATGGCCAGGTGTTGTTATTCCCAACTCTTCCCAATTATACAAATACAGGGAGTGCAGAATTATTAGGCAAATTAGTATTTTGACCACATCATCCTCTTTATGCATGTTGTCTTACTCCAAGCTGTATAGGCTCGAAAGCCTACTACCAATTAAGCATATTAGGTGATGTGCATCTCTGTAATGAGAAGGGGTGTGGTCTAATGACATCAACACCCTATATCAGGTGTGCATAATTATTAGGCAACTTCCTTTCCTTTGGCAAAATGGGTCAAAAGAAGGACTTGACAGGCTCAGAAAAGTCAAAAATAGTGAGATATCTTGCAGAGGGATGCAGCACTCTTAAAATTGCAAAAGCTTCTGAAGCGTGATCATCAAACAATCAAGCGTTTCATTCAAAATAGTCAACAGGGTCGCAAGAAGCGTGTGGAAAAACCAAGGCGCAAAATAACTGCCCATGAACTGAGAAAAGTCAAGCGTGCAGCTGCCACGATGCCACTTGCCACCAGTTTGGCCATATTTCACTGGAGTGCCCAAAAGCACAAGGTGTGCAATACTCAGAGACATGGCCAAGGTAAGAAAGGCTGAAAGACGACCACCACTGAACAAGACACACAAGCTGAAACGTCAAGACTGGGCCAAGAAATATCTCAAGACTGATTTTTCTAAGGTTTTATGGACTGATGAAATGAGAGTGAGTCTTGATGGGCCAGATGGATGGGCCCGTGGCTGGATTGGTAAAGGGCAGAGAGCTCCAGTCCGACTCAGGCGCCAGCAAGGTGGAGGTGGAGTACTGGTTTGGGCTGGTATCATCAAAGATGAGCTTGTGGGGCCTTTTCGGGTTGAGGATGGAGTCAAGCTCAACTCCCAGTCCTACTGCCAGTTCCTGGAAGACACCTTCTTCAAGCAGTGGTACAGGAAGAAGTCTGCATTCTTCAAGAAAAACATGATTTTCATGCAGGACAATGCTCCATCACACGCGTCCAAGTACTCCACAGCGTGGCTGGCAAGAAAGGGTATAAAAGAAGAAAATCTAATGACATGGCCTGCTTGTTCACCTGATCTGAACCCCATTGAGAACCTGTGGTCCATCATCAAATGTGAGATTTACAAGGAGGAAAACAGTACACCTCTCTGAACAGTGTCTGGGAGGCTGTGGTTGCTGCTGCACGCAATGTTGATGGTGAACAGATCAAAACACTGACAGAATCCATGGATGGCAGGCTTTTGAGTGTCCTTGCAAAGAAAGGTGGCTATATTGGTCACTGATTTGTTTTTGTTTTGTTTTTGAATGTCAGAAATGTATATTTGTGAATGTTGAGATGTTATATTGGTTTCACTGGTAATAATAAATAATTGAAATGGGTATATATTTGTTTTTTGTTAAGTTGCCTAATAATTATGCACAGTAATAGTCACCTGCACACACAGATATCCCCCTAACATAGCTAAAACTAAAAACAAACTAAAAACTACTTCCAAAAATATTCAGCTTTGATATTAATGAGTTTTTTGGGTTCATGAGAACATGGTTGTTGTTCAATAATAAAATTAATCCTCAAAAATACAACTTGCCTAATAATTCTGCACTCCCTGTATATCTTGAAATTACCAGATTTATTTTGGGACCCAATGCCTTTGAGCTCCTGTGCATGGACCGAGACCCACTACTACATGGTGTTTCTTATTTATACATACCCGGCAACATCAACAAAACTTACCACCCACACCTTCCCAATCCAAATGGAAATAGGCAACAGGGGGAACGTTCTCTACTATATTGTTTTGATCATCATTATGGTCAAGATGCTGACTTGAAGTTACACTACACAAATTTAAGTCATGTGAGTTTTCATTGACTATTTTCTTTTCTGCATAACCCAATGTAAAATTGATATGAAATTAAAAATAATTTCCTACATATGTGAGACCTGCAAGTCTCAACTGCAATACAAATGAAATGCTGGGTCCTAAGAGAACCTTTTTGATTTCTCTTTATTCAAAAATGCTAAAAACTCTAAAAACAAAAATGAGATATTTACCCCCAACATTTTTTAAAATTAAGTCAATTAAGTCATTGACTGTTTAATTGGGGTTAGAGGGACACTCTAAGCCTTATCTAATTACCTGCATTTTGTTTTTATTTATTAGGGTTTCTAAGGCCAGTGTTATAGCTTCCGCAGAAAAACATCACTTGCAGGAAGCATCATTGCATATAATTATACTTGTGACTTTGATAATATAACCAGTAAGTGCTGAAAACCATACAACGATCTTTCATCCTGCCTTTGATTAAAACATCTAGAATAAACTCACTTCCTGAACTATTGATCACAAATGTCATGTGTTGACCAAAATATGTGCTTTGTTTTTTTTAAATCTACATTCTCATAATATACATGGTTTTATTGTGAAGGAGAAAAACAAAATATCTGATTCTTTGGGTCAAAAGCTAAATACAACTAAATCTTAGCTTGAGCAGAGATTGTGACAGTTCCCTGGAGTAGCCACTGAACACCAAACCGCATTGATCTTGAGCAGCAAAATCAATTTTTAGAAATAAGAAACAGTATTCGATGTTTGCAAACTGAAAATCATGTATGTTTTATTCTGCTAAAGTACACACACAAGAAAATGTGTGTTATTTAATAATCTTTTAGAACTGATTATTACGAAATGTTTGTTTTAGCAGACTTCACAATTAATTATTAATGTTAATTTATTTATCAAGCTATAAAACATTTACCAACACTTGATAACAAAAATAAGCACTCATAACATAATCAAACCCAAGCATTAAAAAAAAAATCCTCTAGCCCTATCAAACTACTTGTTTGCAGAGAGAATATAAATACCAGTTATACATATTAACATCAGAGTTTCAAGCCATACAATATATATGTATATTTGTACAAAAAAAACAAGACCTGCGCTCACTCCCATCACTCCTGGGCGGCAGCAACGACCACAGTACACATCAGCCCCATGACATACAGTAAAAACCAAAGGGGAAATGTTACCTGCGCTCTCTCCTTAATCCCTATGTATATTTAAACAAATGGAGGTAATTTAGTTACTCCAATGGCCACTAGAGGGAATGCCTGCCTGCACCATCAAAGCAAACCTACACTGACCCTTTACCTTGCTTCCTTGAGCTTCTGGCAAAGATATCTCCACTGAGACAGAGAGGGGTGTTTTTTTATATACACCCCTATATATTTATTAACCCTTAATAGGGAACATCCCATGTGTTCCCTATTAAGGGTTAATTAGTATATAGGGTTAATAAGTATATAAGTATGCAAGCGGGCATTCCCTCCAATGGTCATTGGACTAACTAAGTAACCTCCATTTGTTTAAATATACATATGGATTTAGGAGAGAGCACAGGTAACTTTTTCTTTGGTTTTTAATATATGTATATTTGTTAAGCCCTACAAAATATGTATATTTGTCATACCAATTTATATTAGTGCCACAACAGTTTGGTTCATATTTGACACATCTCAGCCATTTCATCTCCAAGTAGTGTCAGGAATACTAAACGTGTACACAAGCAAATTTACTTGTATTCAGATCACTCAACAGTGTATACCCTCTTAAAGGTTTGCATATGTATCTAACTTGATGGCAAACAAGGTGACATTATTGGAACTATTTTCCATGACTTTGATAAAGTTTTAAAACTTAAAATTTCCTCCATTGGTGAATGTTATGCTTATAAATTATTGGCAGAACATACCGTATTTCACTGCATATTAGTCACCACCGCATATTTGTCGGATCCTGGATTTTCAGTCCAAAAATTGGTTCAAAGTCAATTCATCACATGATAGTCGCATAATTGACTATTGCTGTTTTAGTTGTGAGACATTCTTATTCTTGAAAACTGATGGCGAACATCCTACTGATCTTATACTGAAGAGAGGATTTATTAACTCTCAGTTTATTGTATTTTAGAGCATTTTATCTACTCAATGCATTAAGAAATGACAGGAGGACAGGGATTACGATCAGAGTTTACGTAATGCATTAGAAAAAATACTATGTTATGTTATCAGAAACCATAATGTTATCAGCAACTGTTAAAAAAAAAAAAAAAGTTAAAAAAACAAAGCTTTGCATAATGGTCACAAAAAAAAAATAAAGCTTCACAGAATGGTCGCCCCATTTTTAAGGAAAAGAATTAGGCATAAAATCTGTGACCATTATGCGGGGAAATATGGTAGTTCTCCATGTCCACCATGATTCGGTTACCTGCCCCTTTATATATTTCCAATGTAGTAATGACTGTGACTAATGGTTTATATGAATTTCCATTCTCTGCCAGGTTGTGCCTTGGCAGTTTACATATGATACAAAGCAAAAATAATACATACATATAAAATGGACCAGTACCTTGCTAACTTTCAGCTGACACTCTCAACCAATGAATGAACCAGGGCCATTGGGGTTTCAGCCCAAGGGAAATGTGATGACCCCAACACTAACAGAGAAGTAGACATATGTAATGACCTATCGCGGCCTCTTTGTGTTTTGTCCCCTCCCGTCTACCCATGAACAGTGAGTTGTTGATGCTCTCCAGGATCTGGAGTAAAAGCATAGTCAAAAACAAGCACATTCTGGACAGCCTGGTAATTAATGTAAGCCCACCATGCTTCATAACTTATAGTACAATTTCTAATACACCCTGTCCTGACAGTCACCTGCGCATCTCCCCCTCCCCTTCCCCCTAATGATCCTGGCGGAGCACTACTACTTTTGATACTACTGATCTTTCCTTTTTATAATAGGAAGCTGCTTTGAAAAGCAGATTACTGATGTAAAAGAAAAAGAAAAAAAAAAAAACATTAATATCCTCCAGCCACAAAATCCAGGGCTGCAGTACCAAGCCCCACTCCAGTAGCGCCTATGGAATGACCTGAAACATTATGAAAAATTGACATAGCTAAAGGAAAATTAGAACTTCCACTTTAGACACACAGTGAAGACCAAAAGCCGCATGGTTTGACTCTTACTGGTGGGATGGTGCCAGGGAATTCTTGGCACCATAAACACTTTAGCTGGCAGCAGTGCTTATGGTGCTTCAAGTGCTCCTTTTATTTGTATCTGCTTAAACCTTTCTGAATTATAAAGCTAATCCCAGTTGAAAAAGGCAGAAAAAAATATCACCTGCTATTCATTTTCACCCAAACATTACCATTTTTAAGTGCAATAGCTCAAAGAATTGAACTAACCCTTACGTATAGGTTATAGAACTCCGGATAGAATAAGGTAAATGTAGTGTGTTCATTCCCTAAATCATTTCTAAAACTCATGTTAATGACAATCATCCTTTTTTTCTTTACATAATTAAAAATTATGCCATGGGCAAATACCCACAAGAACAATTTGGAAGCACTGAATCATTATGATAGGGCTATATTCCTTTTCATTTGTTTTTCATGCGATAATAAAGCAAGACATAAAACATTTGGTTACTGAAGGTAATGACAGGGTAAGAGCATAAAAAGTGTGCATCTGGTTTCCAATCTGCTTCAAGCAGAAATGCCATTTTATAAACAGCAAAAGCACTATCAAGCTTGTATTGCTTTGGATAGCATTTTTATTTTTCTAAATGTCATTTATCGGAATATTGTATATTCATAAAAAAGAAAAAAAAAAAGAGAATAAGAATATATATTAAAACTGTATTTCATTTAAAGACGGTGTAATGTATATTTTACGCTTTTAATTGTAGTGGAATTTTTATTGTTATTCAATGTACAATACATGGAAAGGTGAACAAAAGATTGCATTACAACGCGTTAAATAGCAAGATTTATTTTCTCAAAAGCTTACTCCAACTACCATAACCACTCCTGCTTTTTTGAAATGATCATGGTGGCAAGAATTTGAATTATCACATACAGAGACTATTTTATTGAGTGCCCAGGACAAGTTACACCCCCACTACACATGACTTAGGCAGCCCAGAACTCTGATCCTGGGCTGGCTGCCTAATGTAAATTCTCTGCATATTATTGCATATAATATAATGCCAATTGTGTTCATAATTAAGGGTCCTCTGCGCGCCACCAGCGACATTACACAAGATTGCAGCAAGCAGCACTGAGGACCTTTACCCGGTGCTGGAATGAGGTAAAACTGTTTTTAAAACACATTCACGGTTTATTTTATGGTTAACAAAAAGAATAATGCCAATAGCCAATAATGGCATGTATCTGTCAACCTTATATAACTAAACATGATCCAGCATCACAATGGAAAATTACATTGACCATTCACTATATAATTTAATACATCTTTTAGTGTACACTTTGTGTTCTGCAACCCTTCCCTATTTATTACCGTAGCTGGCTTACAACTGTCAGTGGCTCCTACCCTTATCTCCATTACCATGTACATATGCATAGATTTTCTACTACTCAATTTCAGAGAAACACTTCTACCTCTTTCTTTGGTTTTTGAGCCTGTACATTCTTTGAATTTACTTTTTTTTTATCATGTCATTGTACAGAGTACATTTGTTATTTACTGTTTACCAGATTTATCAAAAATTTTGATCTTTCCCGAGTTCAACTGATTTCGGTAACACAGCTCTAGGCAACTTTGAGAAACTTGGTCAACTATATATTCAATTAGCATTTCTTCTTTTTTATTTGTATTCCTGGTTTGCTAGGACTTTGAGGTACATTCCTTAAACAGTGTGCTAACAGACACTCTAGGTTTTTAAAGGAACACTATAATGTCAGTAATACAAATGTGTATTCCTGACACTATAGTTCTAATAGTGCGGTTTTTTTTCTCACCTTTGTTCAGCGCCTCATTGGTCTCCACATTGTGCAGCACTCACACTGTATAGCCAACAAATACTCAAGATGGAAACCCACTCCAAGCTAGGGAGGACAGAGTGTCAAAGACCTGCTCCAAAAAGTATAGGATATTCCCAGATAATATGAAGCAGTGTTACAATCATTCTACATGCCCTCCAGGACTGATCTAAAATTTGAGGGGATATTCTGTGAAGCTTTTATGGGAGGGGGTGTCATATCAATTTCTCATCATTTTATAACTGACATCCTCAAATCTAGTACACATAGAACTTTGTTGAGAGAGGAACATCATATTAGACCACTCTTGGTCAGTAAATGTCAGCTGCAAGGCATCCTCTCATTATGACATGAACCATAAAGGTTGGGACCTATGCAAAAACAACTGATAAAGCACTGTGATGAAGAGGAGCAGAGCAATTGCAATAATATTTGAATGTTGTTAGCTGCATGTGTAGGTTTATATGGGGATATAGTGATCTATAAAAATATCCTAACTTTTGGTATGAAAAGGCTTATAGATGAGTTGGCTGTCAATCGTGGAAAAGATCTTGCAGGGGAGATCTGGCTTTCTAGGGATATATAGCCCCCCATTTGTTCAAGAAATGGAGAGATCAACATCTAGATCCACTAGTAAGGCCAGGTTATGTGTTAGGCAGGGAGTAATGAGTCTGGTGGCAAACTTTTAACGTAGTACCAATAAACTGGTGCACATGTATATCGCTTGCCAATTCCACAGGTTCAAGCCAGGAGCCAGCTGGGATTGCATCCCTGGCCAAACTCCATTCCAGCCAAGCCTGGTGTTTCATAGAAGAAATGTGATGCCACTCAACAATGCAAGATAGGTGTGTCACCTGATGGTAATTAAAGAAGGAAAGAAGACCTAAACCACCCATCTGTTTCACCAATATCAATTGAGCCACCTTAAAGTGATACTGTAGTGCCAGGAATACAAAGTTGGGTGCCAACAGTGTCCCTTTAAGTCTATGTCTGCTGTCTTTCTACGTGTATTGGATAAGGGCAGCTTTGAGAATGGAGAATAAGGCTTAGGATTTATGTATCGGTATAGTTTAGAAAAGTATAATATCCTGGGTAGTAGATTAATCTTGAAATAATTAATTTGGCCAAACCAAGAAAATACAAATATCCAAGCTCAACTATAAGATGCAAGACATATCCCAGGTAACATAAGATATTTGAGATGCATACCTTACTGATAGTTTCTTAAAGAAACATGCCCACCCTCTTAACAACTGACACTATCATCCTATCAGTGGCCACCCGCTAACCCTTATTTGTACTGCAAAGTAGAGAGAAACAAAAGGCTCTTTTGCAGAGCTACTATTTAAACACCTCAAGAAAAATCCTCGAGAAAGTACTCTGACATTCACATGAGAGAAAAATGTGATCACTTGTCAGCTGGAAATAATACTGGCCATGAGTCTGTAGCTATGAGGCTGGAGGTTTATTAAATTTGCTGATACTGTATGTCCACAGGTCAATTTAAGCATCTGTATTATAAATAAAATAAATTCCAAACCCTACTGAGTACTAAACATGAAATAAAAGCAGCATTTTCAGGTAGCCATAAATGAAAGAAAATAAGCTAACACTTCCATCCTACTCATTGTCAATGTGTATTTTACTTTAATTAGTAGTATAGATAGCTACACTTTGACAATAATTTATTAAGCTATTACATACTCCTGGAATGTAGTACTTGTTCCATTTTAAAGAGATAATAAAGAACTGGATAGGAGTCAAGCAGTTGATACTTACAGACCTGATTACGGTCTAGTCCATAAATTAATTAAATTGCTAAAATAATGGCATACATCAATTAGTCTGGTAAGTAAAGAGCTGTATTGAAAACACAGGTTACCTTTCTATTATAGTATGAGTCATATATTATTGTTATGGAAACATGAATATATATCAATATATTATTATTATTATTATTATTATTAATATTAAATATTAATAAATAATTCTAACATGGCAAATACATTATTAGTGTATAACCAGGGCCAAATTAAGAGCCCAGTGGGCCTGGTGCTGACAATTATGAGGGGCCTAAGTACAGAATCTTATCGACCAAAAATACTAAACAGTCATACCTCTCAAACGTTATTTATCTGGTGGAGATGTTCCCGGAGGGAAACTCATAGAATGCAGCTATAAGAAAACTCAGATTCTCTTAAAATATGCTAATCTCTCTCTAATTCATGCTTTCATCTTTCAAGTAAATCCATACCCCCTAACAGCTGTGTCCAGTGAAGCAGGAAGTCAATCGGCGGTGTAAAATGTTGGGGCACTGACACTGATCATGTAACCAGAACTCCCAAAAGGGATGAACATGCCCAAAAAGGAGGCATGTCTTCCCAAAGAATTGGAAGGATAGCCTGGCATGAATGCATGCCAGGCTGCCTGCCAATCATGTATGCTGGCCAACAATATCCTGAGCGTGGCATAAATGCATCTAATGATGCGCTCGCTCCATGCTTTCTAAGGACCGTCCCCTAGCACTCAAGTGTTTACTTGGCTCCTTACCTTCTTACTAGCAGGCAGAAGCTCCTGGTATACAGTCTGAGACAGAGAAAAGGTGTATGTAGTGAGTGTAGAAGAAAGGGAACATGCCACAGCATTACCTTAACTAATTTAATTTCAGCTAGTACACACAAGTTTTGTTTCCATATATCCCTCTTAAGTTTCCATACTTAAGCAAGAGTATGTGAAGAGTAGTAAGGGTTGCCACCTGTCTTGGAAATAAATACAGGCGTTACTAATTTGCATAACTAATTATTTATGCGTGACATCACATGATGTAAATCACAAGGAGTGACATTCTGTAAAAACACCCCAAAACTACTTACAGTTTTATTCTGCTGTATATATGGATTGCTCCCAGTGTCTTCCTGTCTCTCAGTGTCCCCATGTCTCTGTGTCCCCATGTCACCCAGTGTCCCCATATTGCCCAATGTCCCTTAGTGTCTGTGTCCCCATATCTCCCAGTGTCCCCATGTCACTAGGGGACTCTGAGAGACAGGGGAACACTGAGACACTAGGGGACGCTGGGAGACATGGGGACTCAGACACACATGGGGACACTGAGACACTAGGGACACTGGCTGGGAGAGAGGGGGACACAGATGCTTGGGGACATTGTATCCCTAGTGTCTTAGTGTCCCCATGTCTCCCAGTGTCCCCAAGTGTTTCTGTGTCCCCATTTTTACCAGCTTCCCCTAGTGTCTCAGTGTTCCCAGGTCTCAGTGTCCACTAGTGTCTCAGTGTCCCCATGTTTCAGTGTCCCCAAGTCTCCCCGTGTGTCTTTGCCCCATTTCTGTGTCCCCATGTGTGTCTGTGTCCCCATGTCTCCAAGTGTCCCCAAGTGTCTCAGCTTCCCGAGAGCGTCCATGTCTCACAGTGTCCCCCAGTGTCTCAGTGTCCCCATGTCTCTCTGCAGCCTTTACCCCATCCCTCACTTCCCTGAGCTGTAGTCTGTCTCTGCAGGCTGGGATCTGCTGCCTGGACTCTCTGGGCCGTGTAGCTGCTCCCCCACGGATCAGTGAGTAGAGAGATGCAGGTATATGCTGTAACTTCCTATCCATGCCTCTCTCCACACACACAGCGACCCCTATTGGCCGGTGCCGGTTTTTCAGATTAATCTCTGTTTATACTGAGAAAAATACTGGCATTTGTATTGCCAGTATTACTGCAATATGGGCACCGGCCAGGCAGCCTCAAATAAATACTGACCAGGTGGGAATCCCAAAAGCAGTGTTTAAAAAAAAAATATATAAAAAAAATAATATATATATATATTTTTTTTTTTGTTTTGTTTTGTTTTTAAATCAATGGTCCTATTCCATTGGCATAGGCCTGGACCTGCCAATCCATCAGCCCCTATGTTAGTCCAGCCCTGTGTATATCTACTTGTTTTCTGTAAGGACAGATCTAAGTCCCACCTTTCTAAGTCATGAACATGTAGAACAAAACCAGTAAGAGTGATTTTAAATTGTTCAATCTTAGCAACCATTCACAGAAAGGTGATATAATGGTTAACTAATACTATTTATATAGTTCACATTTATAATGAAGCACACTTCATTGTGAAATAGAAAATATGTGTTAAACCAGTCCAGGTACTTTTTCAGTATATTAAAATACCAAATATTTATATCCAACATTCAATATTTGTTTTTTAATTACATATTGGATTTTATGTGATGGATTATTTTAGGTGGGATCATTGAATAATCTTTGTTGATTCGATTTTTCCGTTATAGCAGGGATTTTTTAAAATTCAAATAAGCCACTTTTAGTCTACCCCAGTCCAGCACTGGTTTATTTAATCAAAAAGGTTTTGCTTTGTACAATTACAAACTAGCCAGGGCTGTCATAACTGACCTTTGGATCAGGTCAGTAAGTCACTCATCTGGTCTAACCACACTTTTTCAAACAAAAAAAACAATAAAATGGATTTTCTGAACTAGACTTTCTAAACTCTGAACTAAATTATTATTTTAGTTCAGAGGTGCAATTCTTCCAAATTTGAGCTGATCTTGTATCAAAGCACATCATGATTCTGAATTCCACCCATGTCACAAAAAAAAAAAAAGAAGAGATGGTTTGCGAGGATAAAATATGATTGATGCCTAGGGGACAGTCAATAAATGTTGATATTGTTCACAGATCAAGTGAGAAGTGAGCAACAGAGGGAAAAAAAGGGGAGCAGTAAAAAAAAATAACAATTATAATCTATATTTATGTGTTTGTATATATTTTTTTATATGTTTATTGCTCCTCCTATTTCCTCTAATGGTCACTTTTCACTTGATCTGTGAATACATTCAGCATTTAGTGGCTTTTTCCTAGCTATCAATCATTTTTTGTCCAATCAAGCATTTTCTGTGTGCCACAGGCTGAACTCTGAATCACAAATCAAACAAACATGCTCGACTAGTAGTCAAGTCGTTTTGTGAGTAGTATATATTGCAACTTGGAAACTGGGAATTCAGGCAATCGTGTGATCTGCCCAAATTCTGACAAACTGTAGGAATGAAAATAAAAAAGCAAGTCTATCCGTGTGTAGTGGTGGTGATGATTCTGATGATAAGATAGAATCTATAATAGAAGGGGGATATTGGATTTTGTGTGATCTGAAGGGGTATCGTAAAGTGCTTTATAATATTCTGTAAGGGCTTGGACATTCTTCCTGGGTTGGTCTAAATAATTAAATTAACCCTTTTATTGCAGAGATAATTTTATTGTTTTAATTTCCTGAATAAAAGCCTTTACATTTGACTTGAACATGGCCAGACAATTTGTTTTAGCAAAACCATTTTTCCCAAATATAAACATTTTAGGGATGCCCAATGTTCTGCAATACTTCAGAATTTCAGTACTTAAAATTGATTCAGGAAACAAATAAAAAAAATGTAATGAAAATGGGCCAGTCAGTGTACTGCAAAATATATACTTGATATATATTTTTAAGATATAATATATAATTTTGTTTTACCAATCATCTTCTTTTTACCTCTATTAGCTACTTTTTCCTCACTTGAATTGTGAACCAAATGGCAGAGAAAAGCACTTATTAGTGTCCTGAAAAGTCTATATATACTATTTATATTATGTATATATTTAGCAGTACACGGATCGACCCTTTTTCCCATCCTTTAGGTTTGTGTCCTTTGTTTTCCAAAATCTTTTTAGCATATACAATTCTAATGAGACAAACTACCCTATGCACAAAAGAAGACCAGAACAGCAACTGATCTCATTTGAAACAGACCTAGTGTAACACCTTTCCTCTGTTCTTTCTTTCTATTGTGATACATGTTCAACTTCGGATAAACAGGCACGTCATTGCCCAAATGAAAAAAATCCCTGTTGATATGTCCCCAATAAAAATATGCATGCATTTCATTATACACCTTTTAATTGGAGGTAAATCTAAAATCAGCTTACGAAAGCTGCAGATATCTTCTCTGCTGCATTTGCAAGCCCTTCTCTTCTATCCCTGCCCAGACTTTCTGTTGCTGTCCAATCACAAGTTTTAAAAGCAGCACAATGAAAGGCAGGTGCTCTGGGAAATTGTTGCCTCTTAAAGGGACACCATAGGCACTGTATCTGCTTCATCTCATTAAACTGGTTATAGTGTCTGGAGTCCTCTGGTACCATCATTTCTTTCAGCATTAAACAGTTTTTAAACTTTTAATGTTTTAATGCTAAACAAGAGTACCCGGCAATCCATCCCCTCTGTGCTGCTTTGGCTAATAAGGAAGTATTAGCCTGAGCAGCAATAGGCAGCTGTGATTGACTGAGAGTGTCAGCTGACTGCTTTTAGCCTGTCAGAGTTCCAACTGACGGTATGAATGGGTATGACAACAAGGAAGTGTGTAATCTCTGCCTTAGCTACACATACTGAAGGGGCCGGACTGTGGGTGGCCAGGGACACTTATTTTGTGGCATACTGCACAAACATGGTGCAACACTGAATGGAGGGATCACCATATATCACCATATATAGACTGGAGAACATATGCTCAAGAGAAGAAGATAAAATTGTAGTGCAAATCCGAGTGTGTAATACAAGAACATTTATTAACTTACATATAGGTTTAAAACAGTTGTTGTAATGATTAAAAGTCACCACTAGGCGTCCTACATGTTTCGTCCGTGTGAAGGACTTCCTTAGGGACTTGGCAGTGTCAGGTAACAATTCAAAGTAAATACTAACCCTTCCTTCCCTCCCCAGTCCTCTCATAGTCCCTCCTATGATCTTTACATCCTTGCAGCTGTTCATCTGGTTTCGTCTGGTTGCAATGACGTCATCACGCATAACGTCTGTCTTTCTTATTTTACCTACATATTTTGGTTACATGGGAGGTACCAGTTGTTCCTGACTGTACTTTATCCTGACACAGGATTGTCCCGTCTATGCTGTAACTACTAAAGCTTTCAGTGTATTTTTGTCTATATGTATGTATATGTGCATGTGCATTTACACATAGGTGTATTCGTTTATCAGTATACCTTATTTCCATGTACTAATGTGTCTACATATTGTCAACTCCCTATTTATCTGGTACAAATGCCCACTCACTCACTCTTTGACCACCTTTTATTTTTTTTTCCCACATTTGTAGTTTTGCATCTTTATCTCAAACTAGGCTGACTACTCTACAATTCCTTTGTTGGTTTGAACAACTTTACATGGATGAAGTGCTCATTACAGAAATGATTTTTTGTCTCTACAAAACTTTGTCCATAACATCCCACTATGGCCCTTGCTGCTATGTAAAACATGGACATTCTATTATTCGACACGGATCCTTAAAGAGACTTTATTTTTTGTCACAGAATTGAATACAGCTTAAGTGGTTAACTCTTTTAGGTGTTAGTATCATTCACTGCATTATGTCTTTTTTAGACCCTGAAAGTGTTAAATCAAATAATAAAAATATATACAACTCATAGTTCAGATTTTTGAATCAGTGTAGAAAATTCAAATCCACCACTTATCAATCCTCATATGCCAGTTAGACAAATCATGTTAGTATTTAACTGCAAATGCTCATTACACAAGGAGCAGCAATTTGTATATGTCAATCCAGTGTAGTGGAAGTGTGCATCCTTTATGCCATTTAGCAGCGTGATTTAATCCCAGTGAGAGGCTCCTGTTAATCTCTTTTTTCCTATTTGTATTGTCCCTTCTTATAGTAGAGAAATTGTATGACTAAATCTAATGATATTACTGTAGTAACAAGGATATTATGGTATAAAGAAAATAAGGTCATACCCAGTTTTGACACAAACTCTGGCGCACCAGATGTTGCTGAACTACAACTCCCATGATTCTATGAATGAAATAGATAGGCTGAGAATCATGGGAATTGTAGTTCAGCAACATCTAGAGGGCCGGAGTTTGGGGAAGCATGCTCTAAAGCATCCGTTAAAAATAACTGCTTTGTAAATAAACAAAAATGACAGAGGTTCAATAAAACAATAACACCATAGGTTTTAATAATAATTGAAAATCTATTTACTAACTGAATTTATGATCAATTTTGCAACTGCACTACTATTGCCACTAGAAGCAAGGGAGCAGATTCAGTTCACTAACTTTGGCACTTATAGTGTACTTTTTTTATTTTGGCAAAAAAGACCAATACCAAATAAATTAATCAGGTTTTTGCTGCAAGATATGATGTTGCACTCTAGTTCTTGGGTAGAATATTGGCTTAAAAAAAAGAGTAGAGAGAGTTGTCATTAATGGTAAATTTTCAAGTTGGACAGAGGTGGTAAGTGGTGTTCCTCAGGGTTCTCTTCTGGGACCCCTTCTATTTAACATGTCTGTAAATGATCTTGGAAAAAAAAAGATTGAAAGTCATATTTCCGTGCTTTCAGATGACACAAAACTCTGTAAAGTAATACAATGTGAGCGAGATATTACTTTGCAGCAGATGGATTTAGATAGACTGGGGGACTGGGCACTCAAACAGTAGATGAAATGTAATGTGGAAAAATGCAAAGTTATGCACTTTGGGGTAAAAAATGCACAAGCAACTTTCACCCTTAATGGTAGTGAATTAAGGATAACAACACACATGAAGGATTTGGGAATTGTTATAGACAATATGCAATGTCAATCAGCAGTGGCTAAGTCCAGTAAGGTATTGTCATGCATAAAAATGGCATTATTTCTCAGGATAAGAATATAATTTTGCCTCTTTAGAAATCACTGGTAAGACCACATCTTGAATGTGCTGTGCAATTTTGAGCACCTGTTCTAAAGAAGGATATTATGGCACTAGAAAAAGTGCAGAGTCGGGCTACAAAATGAATAATAGTAATGGAATATTTTAGCTATGAAGAAATGTTAAAGGGACACTATAGTCACCTGAACAACTTTAGCTTAATGAGGCAGCTTAATGAAGCAGTTTTGCTTCAATCCTGTGCCATTTAGGAGTTAAATCCCTTTGTTTATGAACCCGAGTCACACCTCCCTGCATGTGACTTGCACAGCCTTCCATAAGCACTTCCTGTAAAGAGAGCCCTATTTAGGCTTTCTTTATTGCAAGTTCTGTTTATTTAAGATTTTCTTATCCCCTGCTATGTTAATAGCTTGCTAGACCCTGCAAGAGCCTCCTGTATGTGATTAAAGTTCAATTTAGAGACTGAGATACAATTATTTAAGGTAAATTACATCTGTTTGAAAGTGAAACCAGTTTTTTTTTCATGCAGGCTCTGTCAATCATAGCCAGGGGAGGTGTGGCTAGGGCTGCATAAACAGAAACAAAGTGATTTAACTCCTAAATGGCAGTGAATTGAGCAGTGAAATTGCAGGGGAATGATCTATACACTAAAACTGCTTTATTTAGCTAAAGTAATTTAGGTGACTAAAGTGTTCCTTTAACAAATGTAAACCTCTTTAGTTTAGAAAAACATTGCCTCAGAGGGGATATGATAACATTATACAAACATAGCCTGGGCCAATAAAGAAAACCACTGTGTTGAAATCTATTCACAAACAGGACTTTACATAGGACACAAGGTAATGCGTTTAGACTGGAAGAAAGAAGATTTAGTCTAAGGCAAATTAAAGGTTTTTTTATCGTAAGAACAACAGGGATTTGGAATTCTCTGCCTGAATAAGTGGTTTTATCAGATCAACTGTCGGGTAATAGCTTCTTGATCCAAGCATAAATCTAATTGCCATTATGGGGTCAAGAATGATTTTTTTTCTAGTTTGTTGCAAAATTGGAAGTGCTTCAAACTGTTTTTTTTTTGCCTTCTTTTGGATTATCAGCAAAAAAAAAAACTGATGTAAGGAAAGCTGAACTTCATAAACACGTGTCTTTCCAGCCCATATAACTATGTAACTCTTGAGAAATTACTTTTTTTCTGGTGAGAACTTCCATTTCTGCTTTAGAAAATTCCCAGTATGTGTCCCATATTCTGATAGCTTACGCTTAAAATTGTGGCTTCATATCAATTAGGCAAAACAGACTTATTATCGACCATAGAGTATTGGAAGCTTTAAAAACCCTGAAACGTTTATAGTGGTGTCTGGTGGACTTGGAGATTCTTTAGGTTATGGACTGCAGTTTATCCAAACCGTCATAGACTAATCGTAAAACAAGCGACTTGTGCAATTGACAAGCATGTTTGTTAGATTTATGATTCAGTGTCCCTCTGATGGGGGGAAAAAATAAGATTAATGGGGAAAAAAATGGTTGATGGGAAAAGGGACAACCACTTTTGGTTCGTCTGATTCACGTGTTTCGGCAGAAGAAATTCTGGCAACCCAAATTGACACATTTCTGTTATCTGATTTCTTTTTTTTCTTCAGACAAAGTGGTTTAGACAAAACAATGTTTTCCACTGTGTAAGACTAGTGTCTGGTATGTAAAACATAAGCCTTCTTCCATTCAACCTTGTGACAGTTTCAACCACAAGTAAGGTTACAAGAGATAAACATCCCTGTCAGTTGTATAGCTGTTTTCCTATTGACATCTAATTTAGTCTTACTGTTATAAGTAGATTTTTTTGTTATCACATTTTATATCTTAAAATGTATTGTATTTTTATTCATATGGAGAACATCACTTTTCTAAATGGTTTGCGCCAGTGACTAATTGATACATTTATGTTTCTATACAATTAAATATACTTTTTTATGAATACAAATTGTTTTTAAATACTCAGATGTTCACTGGCATCTGTCATGCTATAGGCACTAATTCCAAAGAATTAATTCAGGAACATGAAAATTCATTAGACTAAGGAGTTTGCTCAACAAGTTGTTTTCTGTTGCATTTTTCATTTCCATTTTACTGAAAAAAAAAAAAAAACATATCTGGCACACGGTTAGGAAGAAATATACTTTATTCAACTAAAAGAAGCAGTCTCACACACTCCTTCAATAAAGTGATTTGTTCACTGTATGTGCCAGATCCATTTGTTTTCGACGCTTGTATCAAATGTACAAGATTCCAGTCAGAAATATGTATAAAGTGCCGCATATGTTAGTTTATGTTGTTTCAAATCAGTATTTGATTTTCACTTTGATGTGTTTTTATAGCTGTATCACAATTGGAGGGGGTTGGTGGGTTGTGGAGAGATGCCAAATGACCTAAAGATCAGAATTTCAAGATCAAGAATTCAAAATCAAGATGTATTCAGAATTTGCTGTTTTAGTTTAAATTGAGTAAATACATCACAATTTGCCAATTAGAGAATAAATCTGTAGAAAAGTGACAGACCTTTAACAGCAATGCTATTTACTCCTCAGGTGCCACGTGCCATATTGTACTCACCAAACTCTGAGTGGAAGAGGACAACTAAATATTAACTTATTTTCTAAATAACACTAGCCTTCAAAAGTCAGTCATGAGGGGTACAGAGTTGAGAAAGACCAAATTTTGACTAAATTCAATTCAGATTAGATATAACCTTATTTTGAGGGTAATCCCAGTATAACCCATACATGCAGAAACAAGAGAGATTTGTATGACAGTTCATTCACCCAGAAGGCATGTCGAATTTTTATTAACTCAGAATAAAAGCTGGAATACAGTAGGAGTAAACATATAACATACATTTTGGATAATGAGTCAGAACTATATTGCACCAAATAGACTGACATTTCAGAAATTAAAAAACAGTGACGTGACTTGATTGAAAATACATAACACTAAGAGAACATGAAATACTTGCAACATGATTACTTAAGAGTACGTTCTGTAGACCTTCCTGTTATGCCTCGTTTCCACTGGTTCGGTACGGTTCGCTATTTTTAGTGTTTCAATTATGAAAGTGGCCCATACAACCGAACCGTAACGCACCATTCAGGGTCTTGCTTCAGATGTAGGGCCATAGAAAATAGTACGGTTTGGTTAGGGCGGAGCTACTATACAATCCATTGATTGGTGGACAGGAAGAGCATTTTTTCTAAACCCCGCATAACCCCTGAAGGTCTGACTTGCAGTGGAAACACTCACCAGAATAGGCTGGACCATTCTAAACCTTCCTAACTGTACACTGACTCGAACCAATCCGCTCAGTGGAAACAAGGCATTAGACACATACATTATCAAGAATCTTAAAGGAACACTTTACACTACCACATCATTTTAGCTTACTGAAGTGCTTTATGTATCAAGAGTGTGTTCTCGTTTTTTATTTTTTCAGTAAGTGCAGATTTCAATAGAAATTGGCACTTTTACAAATTAATGTTGTTACAATTCGATGTTTGTCAAGATGTCAATCAGACAACCGGTCCTGTTACTTCCAGGTTGTTTAGTTCGGTGGAGCTAAATTTAAGAATCAGGCAAACGTCCAGAGCACCGACTTGCAAAGACCTCTCACTGAGCTGCATTGGAAGTCTGTGATTGGACAACCACAAAATGTATGGACTGTAAAAGAAGCTGCAGGTATGAGATCATCAGCGTTTGCAAGCTGTTTGTAAAGACACGCTAAATTTTAAAAAATACCCATGTAAATGCATGCATGCTTTGATTGGTGTATATCTACTAAATAGTAATTTTGTGGGGGAGGGCAAAGAAGTATCCATTTAGTGCAAGGTGATCTTTGTTGGGGGGGGGGGTGGCAGAGGGGCTTTCCATCCTGGTCGAAAGATGGCAGAGGGGTGCACGAAGTATATATCAGTATGAAGGTGTGTGTGTGTTTATGTGTCCGTATATAGATATGAGTAATATATTTGTAATTTCCTTAACAAAAAGTTGTTAGGGATATTGCAGGCAACAACATAACAATTTCTATAACCAAGGGGAAGGGTGGTGTTAATATACATTTTTAGGTTCGGTGCCAGATGACTTAGGTAAACGATGTGATCATTCTTATATTAGATGTCAACAACTATATTGAGTGCCATGGCACAGCTATGTTTTTGAATAAAATATAATTTATCACACAGGTATTATGTTAGCTGAATACAGCCAAGCGTCCACTTTCTTTTTAAATTCTTATGACGTGGCTCTTATTGTTTTACAGAGGAGTCTATTCCTTATCTCACATACTGCCAGATGATTCTGCACTGCATGTGTTTATTAAGTCTTGCAATAAATAGTTATGAATCTTTTTGGCAAAATCAAATACAAATTATAACATCCTGATGTCAATTTACCAATAGCAATAAGTTATGTCATCTGGCCAGCCTGGGGTTTTTGAGTACTGTTGAATAGGAAATTAAATACTTAAATAATCCTAAATTGTAAAGTTATTGAGCAGAATCTTTTTCACCTTTTGTGCCTAAAATACTTTTTGTCTGTCAGTTGCTTACTGTTAAATATCTCTGTTATCTAACTGTAAAGCATTGCAGAAAATAATAGTGCTGTATAAATGTTAATATGCTAATGCTAACAATAACAAAAATAATGAACTGTCATACAATTTTAGCACTATGTAATCATTTGACTTGCATATTTGTTTTGGCATTTATAATTTTCCACATTCTATATTTATTACCATTTATCTAATTGTTCTTGATGTAAGTTTGACTCACAGACTTGGCATGTGCACGAGCTTTTCCAACCCTTTATTTCCATATATTTATTCAAAGCTACTTTGTAACATCAAGTGCTACTCTGCTTCCTTTTAGTATAAAAGTATCCTTTTATGTTAAAAAGATTTTTTATTATAACCAATAATAATATATTTTATACACTAAAAAAACAAATTGTAGTGAATAGTTATAGCTTGGCTAATGTTGCTGTTTTGTGTAATTTTTTTTACCACCTGACTCCTGTTTTCTTTCTTTCTACTTTATATCTAATTTATAAATAATAAAAATTATATTTATCTCGTCAAGCTCTCCAAACTTTGCATATGCCTTACAATAACTAACAATATTAATTCTGTGTCACCCCACGATGTTCATGTGACCATGATGGTTAATTCCCCTTGTGCGTCAGTATATTTACTGGAAATTAAACATTTTTCCCATGGGGTTCTCATTACTGTGCTCCTATTGTGATCTCAATTAGGAAATAAAAAGACTGATAATGAAGCACAATAAAAATATTAATCTGAAATTAAAAAATGGAGAATCCTAATTTCTTATTTGTCAGTTTTGTTACTTGCTATATTTAGTTATTATGTTAATATTTGGTAACATAATAACAATAGTAATGTGTTTTATGTTGTATTCTGAATGTACAATTTTGGCAAATACTAGATATGATATATATATATATATATATATATTTTCTTTGTTATGATTATTGTTGTTTTTATTATGATTATTATTATTATTTATTTTGATTGATAATAAATACTGCTGGAAGATCTTTCTCCTGGTTCTTGATAGTTTAGCTATAACTGATTGTAACTCTGCCAAAAAAGTTAACGAATTGATGTAGTGATTTGAGTGTATTTTTAGAATTGTATTGGAAACTGTGCAATTATTAGAGTGACTTGAACATGACTTTCCTATTTATATACTTGTGATAAAAATACTGAACTATTTAAAGCCTTGAAAATGAGAGTAATTTAAATGTGCCTCTCAATAAGATGATTGTGTGTAACTAAACTAAATATTAATTTGCTTGAGTTTTGTAGTTTTCATTATCTTCTGCACAGACTCCTAAAAACAAATTACTTATCTTGCTATTTTAATAATTACTCTTCCCCTTTAACGCATCCTTTGGTTAAAAGAAAGACATCCCTAGTATTTTGCATTGTTACATCTTACTAAAGAAGATTAAAGGAAACATTTTGCAAAAGAAAAGCACCTGTGAATTGCAATTATATATTAAGGACCACTATAGTGCCAGGAAAACCTACTCGCCGGGCTCTAGGGGGTGGAAGCCGCGCGTGCATTCAGCCAGTCCATAGGAAAGCATTACTCAATGCTTTCCTATGGACGCTGGCGTCTTCTCACTGTGAAAATCACAGTGAGAAGCACGGAAGCACCTTTAGCAGCTGTCAATGAGACAGCCACTAGAGGGTGGATTAACCCTATTATAAACATAGCAGTTTCTTCTATGTTTATAGAAGAAAGGGTTAATCCTATCTAAACCAGGCAC
The DNA here is from genome assembly GCA_933207985.1 of Pelobates cultripes. NCBI lineage: Eukaryota > Metazoa > Chordata > Amphibia > Anura > Pelobatidae > Pelobates > Pelobates cultripes. The sequence goes on along the minus strand of OW240912.1, from coordinate 253,645,114 downwards.
CCAGACCACTTCATTAAGCTGAAGTGGTCTGGGTGCCTATAGTGGTCCTTTAAGAATATTATGATTAAAATCATAATCAGAATTACATAATATGTAAACATCATGTGCATGTGTTTGAAGCAAATGCAGTAAAAAATATTATACATACAATAAATACAGTGGGGAAAATATGTTTCACTATCTAATAATCTTATTGCGTTTGGCACTTGATATAAAGAACACGTATCACGTAGATTTGTTAAATTGGTTTAACAACTGAAACGGTCCCAAGGTTTTACATCACAGAGTTAAAAAAAATAAGTGGCCACATTTTCGAGACACATATCTGCTTTTGCCTACATAATACTTTGTTACCACTATGTCCAATAGGCCTAGTTAGGCTTTGCTTTTGTTAAACTGTATTGTGTTTGTTTTACTGTCCTTGCTGTAGTGGCTTCAACCCATATCTCTAATCATCTTAGTTTGATATTCCATGCTGTATGAATTTTTGACATATTATTGATGGATGTTTGACTTTGCATGTGCAATGCTGTGTTACCTGTTTGACCTTTAGCTCTACGCAGGCTGTGTTTTTCTTGTGATATATCACATTGTGACACCAATTTACTGACATATGTTACCTTTTATCACCTACATGGTCTTTGTTTTAATATGCTGTAATGTGCTATACCTTCAATAAACTTTCAATGACTAAAAAAAATATGTGGCATGAATTCTGGAAAAGTGGCAAACATGGAACCTATATGGCTCTTTTCACAGAACTTACTTAATGTTGTAAATCTTTGCATACCAGGGCTTTTGAAAATTGATGCTCAAGTATCAGGTATTGTTCCTTTAGAAGTTTCAAGTTCCACCACAACTCCTAGTAACATCTACTGTGCTTCCTGATAACAATTACGTTATGAAATAAAGACTGTGTTAAAGAGGTAGAATAAGCACTGTTACCACCCAAACTGCTAAGGTTATGGTGCCAGTAGTCCCCTGGTGTTGTAACATCATAACCAGTCAAACAGTTTTCAACTGGCATGACACCTATTTATGTGTCCCAGGCATCTCTAACTTCCACATTAGTGATATAAACTCTGAACATCTTTGGATGGAATACATTGGTTGGTAGCTCTAGCTCATGCTCTCAGGTGATGAATTTCATCAAAATTGTGATATGTCAATTCCAGGGCGACATGCCACAATTTTCACCAGGGTCTTATGTGTAATATTTGGACACCCGCTACTAATTATTGAGTTCAGGTGTTTCATCCTCAACCATTTCTATAAGGTGCATAAAAACATTGGCAGTATGATGGGTTATTGTGAAGAATGTAGTGACTTTAAATAGAGCACTCTCAGGTCAGTTTGTAAAATATCTGTCCAGGTCAAATGTTAGTATTATTATTGTGAAATGGATGCATCTAGGTGCAATAAAAAACCCAGGAACACAATAGTAGACAAATCAGCGATTGGGAGTGCCAATTGCTGAACCATGTAATGAGTAAATAAGGCCTATCATCTACAGGTTTCCAAATTGCCTTTGGAATCAACAATAACACAAGAACTGTATGTTGGGAGCTTCATGAAATTCGTTTTTTTTATAGCAAATAAGCTCTACACAAACCTCACATCTACTTTCCAAGGGTGGCTGGACTCTGCAGCAATAATTCTCTGGAGTAATTATTTGTGCTTTACTATTTGGCTGTCAGATTGCAATATCTGAGTGTGGTTGATAGCTGCCATAACATTACCTCTTTGCTGGATTCCTCACATCATCCACCTTCCCAGTGTTAACTAGAACAGGGAGAGCCTGCTACCCAGGCATCTGAGACTCCCCATGGCTACACACAGTCTGCACTGGGAAGAACACATGGAAGATCCCCTAAACCTCTAGCGAGCCAGTCTGCAGAGGCGCAATGCATCACAAAAACAAAAGAGTAGGAGAGTCTAGTTCCATTGGCATGGCTTGGTTGACCAATAGATTAAGGAGATCGCTGGAATTCCTGCCCAACTGAGCTTGAAATAACTTACACATCTTAAATGTGATATACAGTTGTGCTAAAAAAATACATTTTTAAAAAGTAAAACTACTGCACAATGCCCTTTCAGCACTCCCTAAGCTGTTTTATTTAAATGTGGATGTATTATTTCTACTTCATTAAAACATTAGGTCATAAGAGTTCGAACCATGTGCCCATTTAAATATTTTTGTAGCAAATAATGATTTCTAAAACATATTTCAAGAGAAAGATCATGGTAAACAAATCATTTAAGAGAATAAACCAATATAAGAAACTCTAATATATTACAGCTTCTGAAATCATCATGAAATATGTGTCCACTTTGTTAAAATGTCATATTACTTTTTTTTTTTTTTTTATAGAATGTCTATAAAGACACTGACAGGAGTTGAAGCTCCATCCACTCATGAAGCCTGTTAATGAAAACTGCATCTGCAGCACTTTGCTGTTCCAATAACCTTCTTGAATAACTCAATTAGCCTCAACATTTCACTGGAAGCCTAATTACACTGCAGTGTAAAAAATGGAAAGGGAAAATAATTGAGAAAATGAGATCATGGAAATTCCCAAATAAGAAATAAGGATAACTCACTTTAATACTTAACCTCTTCACTACCAGACATTTCACCATACATGGGATTTAATTGTCATTATTACCAATAATAAAATATGATGAATAATTCATACACTACAGTGCAATCGCCTTATGATAGGAGACCAAACCTGATTTCTACCAATGCAACAAATGTTCTTGATTAAAACATCGGCAGGTATTGCAAGTTTTTATTTTATTTTTATGGATGGTTAATGAGGTCAAGCAAATTCATAGTTCCAGGACCCCTGTCGGACCCCTGGGCCCTATGAGGCTGCCTAGGGTAGCCATATGGTTAACCTGCTCTTGATGAGGGCCAGGGGATTAAGAAAAGACTTTCACTTTGGGTTTAAAACATACATGGGGTACTCTTAGTGATCTGCAGTTCAGCAGCCACTTTACAGTACAACTTCTGGGGAAAAGTTGATAGAAAATGTTTTATCACAATGACTGGGCGTCTCATAATATGGGTACTTTTGGATAATTGATTGACTGATTTGGGGATAAAGAAGGGAGAAAACAAGCAAGGCCACCCACTTTGCTACATTAACTCCCCCCACCCCACACACATATGGAATGAGGAGATAGAAGTGAGACCGGACTTGCTAATAAAAACTTAGTATTAAAAAAATAGTATGCCTATATTCAGGGGAGGGCTAGAAATGATGTTTGGGCAGGGGACAAGTAAAAAGGAATTGACATGTTTTCATGAAAACTCACACATCCCAGACAACTCTAGAACTGGAGACAGAGGTGTCCACAAAAAAATATCACTCTTAGACCCAATTTAAATCAAAGGAGAGGCAAATTACAGGGATGAATGGCACTTGCCTCTCCTTGCCTTTGCTATAGACACCCTTGCCTGGAGATGTTTAAGATCTTCTTGAGCCAGTTGCCCATGTACAAACCAACACAGTGGCTGTTATGAAGCAATATTTATTACAAAGATGGCTATCAAGGATGGTCCAATATGACCCAAGCAGCCCAGGAACCTAATGCATACACATCCTGGCAAAGTTATAAGTAATTGAAAATCCATATTTGATTTGGAATAAACACAGTTACCTTTATGGCTCTACAACTCTGCTATAATATTCAACCCAGAAATATATATTTGCATGTGAAAAATATTAAGCAATACTAGAGAAGTGTTTGAGAAAAATGCTCTATAAAACCTTATAGATAACTGTTGCATGCAAATAATGGAATCTAACAGGTTAAAATGATAGTGAGTGAAACATACCAGTGATGGCCAAAAAATGCTAAAACACCATATTTTAATATGAATATTTACCTGAACATTGTTTGTAAAATATAAACTTAAATTAATTTTCCTCTCATACTACACATAAACTGATTCTTGACATTTACATAGAATTAACATAAATAAATACATTCACAGCATATTAATATTAAATGAAAATCCTTATAAGCATTTAAATTAATTATCACTTTAATTTTATGCATTTATTTAGCATTTTCTGTTACAAATCAGTAACACGTGAATGGTTTTCAACTGTCAGTGCTTTGGGAACACATCACGTTAGCATGGTAAAAACATTGTGAAATGTTTTCATTATGTAACTATGCTTTGGAAATTATATCTATGTAGTTTGCCATAGAATAGCAAGAGTTAACTCCTCAGCAACAACTACTGATGTTAAAAGTATTGCCAGCACACAATATTATCTATTCAGTATGTTGTTTCAACTGTTCCACCTCAACCGCACCATGTGTCTGTAACTGTAAGTAGTATACGTAGCTGACCTATTGGCTGTGTCAGCAGTGGAGGGGCAGCAGACAAATTATAGAGGGCAAAGTCACTCAATAAGAATGAAATGGGAGCAGTAGAGTGCTCACTCTCCATTACTGTCAGCCTCATTAGAGCTAAGGGGTTAGTGTGGATGGGAGCTGGGCTTCTGATGACCCATTGATGCTACCAGTTTGGACAGCAGTTGGGAACTGAGCACTACACATTAAAATGCATGCAAAATGATGGCAGCTGATCGTGAAGTAGCATGTATTTTATAGTTTGTGAAGTTCTATGTAATTTTTAATCAAAGTCTCACACATACAAAAACACATACACAGGCAAGCATATGTTTAGTGCTAGCATTTTTTTGTTAATGGGATTTAATTTAAAGGGAGCATTCAACTTTGTGGATTTACACCATTGAATAAGACATTCAAAATCACATAACACATAAAACATGCTAAATGTTTTCATGGAATGCTCCCATTTTCTTTTAAGTTCATATTTATGTTAGCAACTTACATCACTATTCAGTTCAGATAAGGCAAAACCAGGACACAATGCAAAACATTCAATTTCTCTTCTCTCAGTATGTTTTGTATATTCTAACTGCCAGTTGCAAAGGACAGAATTTAAATAGTAAAAGACACAGGCAACACTCCAAGGTTTTTGATGGTGCGCTTATTAGAGGGTAAGTCTCCTTGGAGTGTCGCCTATGTCTTTTACTATTTGCTAGATTCTAGCAGGTGGATGGCCAGGTGGATGGCCAGAAGCGGTACCTGAGTGCGGGTAAATTGTTTCTTGTAGAATTTAATATGGAGGCATCCATTTAAAGTTGAGTTCCCACCTCACAAAATGTATATTTATTAAATATAGTGATATGTGAACATAACACAAACAATTCTTCTTAGAGACTGTATCCCTTTTATGTGGTAACCTGAACAGTCTGTAAAACTAATTTGCTGGTAGTGTCTTTTTAATTGTAAAGTGGTACATTGTTTTTAACGGTAGTTTTCCCTCTCTAGACAGTACTGTTTATATAGACATATGGAAAACCCATTATACAGTACAAACACCAAACTAAACAGAAATCTGAGTGGGGAGATATAAAAAATAGTCAAATATGATTTGATAATTGTTGCCAATATTACAGCAACAAACACACAAAATGTTGATTCTTCAATTATCTGTTGCTGTTAATCACAAAATACAAGTTTTAAATTTGACAAGCCTACTTAAAATCATCTATCTTAGCAAACAGATATAGGGATTCATTTACACCATATGGCTATATTGTATTAAGCCCACCACTTTGTCACAGTACCCCAATATCGGTGTGTCCTACACTAATTTTGACATGGGATATCGATCACGGTAACTGCAATACTTACTGCTTAAATGGCTTCCAGAGACTCTCCTCAATTTATTCTTTCATGTTCAACCAATATATTTAAAATGAAACCATGTTTATATAAATGGGTGCTTGTGCTGGTGTCCCTTTTTGTGTCCAAGATGGTGACCCCTAATAGCCGGGATGACAGCCTTGCTCCTCAAGCAAGACTGCCGTGACCTAGATATATAACTCTCTAGGTGAAACTGCAATGTTCATATGTATAGCAAATTTATATGCTGTGGATAACGTAGATTTCTCATCATATAACTAATGAGGTATAGGAAAAAATAATACATATAACCATTACTCGGGAGAATATAAGTCAATTAAGATTTTCACATTACCTATTCTAAAAGTGTGTCTTGGTTTTGCTGCACTCAAATGAACTATGAAAATTTTGTATGAACCAGCCAGAAAAATCAATCTCACCAAGTTAAGAGTACAGATCACCCTTTCCAAAACAGACTTAGTAAATTTAGGATGAATCTTACAAGCTGCCTGTTTCTATATTGGTCATTTAAATGTATATTACTTTAAAGTACATTGGCCTTGTTATATACAAAGGACAAAAAAACAGATGAGAGTGGAAGAGATCAAGCAGCGAATAAATGCTTTATTTCAGATTTGCAGAAAAAGGATTTTTCTGTATAGATTGGGTAACATTTCAACAATGACCTTTTGCTATGTAAACACAATTGGTCCATCAGTATAGCAAACAGCTGCAAAACAACTACACTACATTATGTTTGTTCTACAAGTACAACAAACAAAACAGTTACAAAACACATAAAGCTTAGAAAGTGACTGAAGATATAAGAAAAAAGACTATCATTATTTTCAAACATGATGGGTAATACCAGGTATAAAACTACTTTAATGCCACTCAGTTAGCCTCTGGGTGGTAAGGCAACATTATGAAAGGTAAAAATGAGACATATTTTAGATGTCGAGGTTGAGTATATGCTTATTATAAATTACATATTATATATTCATGTGTTGGAGTAAGGTGTGTAGAAAAAGACCTTAAAAGACTGCATTTACATAAATTATGGGAAAACACATATTGCAGGCTTGACCCATGGTTGATCATTTACAAAGAGCAACGTTGGTCAAGTTTGTAAAAGTGGAGCAAATCATATACATGCTATTGCATACATTCACACTCATACACCACACTTCATTAACCTGGAACGCAGAGCTATAGTCGTATAAAAATGTGACTGCTTGTGCACGTTTTTTGTTTGATGACTAGCTACTATTGTGCTCCCAAAATAAAGAATGATGCCTTTAAACTGATATTTACAAATGCCCTCTTTGTCTTATTATGTTATATGTAGTTTCTTTTGTATTCAATTGTTGTATAATTTATAAATAAGCACATTTAGCACATATTGTATTTAATGTTGTTGAATCTGTATTTATGCTGAGAAACTCAAGAGATCTAAAGAAAGTGATTTTTTTGTGACATGCCCAGAATAGCTGAGATATTATTGTACTGCCAGCGAAGCCCTTTGTGTCTGCCTGAGCAGCCAAGTGCAATGAACTTTTAATAACGTTAGTCAAGAGCTCTGAGTGGTTGATCCACTGCTGTCTGCTACGCTCTAAGCTGCACTTTTTTAATGCAAATTTTACACTAAAATTGCTAATTCACTAGCTGTACAAATACAAGTGAAGTGATTTACTAAGCTGTTTCAAGACAGTTTCTAAACAGCTGGAATAAGGAATGTTATAAAAAAAACAGCTGTCAGTTCTCAGAGTTCCATTTAGCCATGTAATGAATGAGTTATGCAGATGTAATTTATATATTTTATATTAATTTTCCTTTCCCTGTGAGAATGTTATGTTTAAATGTAGTTATATTTAGATTTCCACCAATTTGCTCTGCACTTTGCACTTCAGCTGTATAGCACTAGTGAAGATGATCCCGATGTACAAATAAATCAATAATATACAGTGTCAGAGATCAAAGCTTATTAATGGACAAAGCAATGGTAAGCTGAAATGTTTCATGATGACTGAATCAAAGGCCTTTCATCATCTTATTTTTCTCTGTCGGTTTTATTTATTTTGTATTCTTTTTATTCTGTATGCTTGAGCAATGCATATGAGTATGGTAGATAAGAAATGGCATAGGCTGCCTTCTTCAACTGTACCTTCTCATAAGAAGGTTTTTATAGAAGCAATATAACCAACACACCCATATATACATACAATCATATAAAAATATAACCACATTAATAATGTGTTCATGCTATCATATGGTAAGTAACACATTTGCCTGTTGTGCAAGCACAGTACCCCCTAGCGGCAATGGAGTGTGTGGTCAGAGATTGCCATTCCAGTACTAAGTGAATGAATTATAGAACAGCTGTTGGTTAACCCAGCACTCTGAAACATTCAGGAGAACCACAAAGTCAGGAGGTAAGGGAATGATCTCCCCCCCATTAGTGGTGCAGACTACAATCTCCACCAACTGGACTATCAATTATTACACTTCCTGCTCAGGCACTAGTCACACATATTTAGGCATATTTAGATACAGAGAAGGCAATGAGAGAACTATGGAGGAGATTGTGAAGAATGATTTTAACATTTGGAGTGGGCTGGGATAAATGTAAATGATAAAGCTGTAATAAAAAGGACGAACACTGAAATAAATGGGAAAACAGGCATAAGCAGTTTAAAGCTGAATTAAAGTGGAGGATTGAGAAATATTAGAAGGAAGAGAGCTGACATAAAGGGGAAAAAGAAGAACTGCAAAAAACAGAAGAAAAAAGTAAAATAAAAGAGATCAATCTGAAAATTAACAAAGGTCAGAGAGAGTTGAAATTAATGGGACTATAAGAGAGTGATTAAAGAGTAAAAAAGCTGGGATAAAAGGTGTAAGATAAGGAGGAGAACCTATATCAAGGAGGCGAGAAGAGAGAGATTGAATAAATGGGCAAATAATAAAAAAACTGCAAGTGGAGAAGGGGAAAAGGGGAACCATTTGCAATGTATCTGTTTTGGGTGGACAAGAAGAGGTGGCAAAAAGGTGTAAGTCAGTGAAGTGGACAGCTGTATCTAAGAAGGGGCCATGTCAACCTGGTTTGTGAGCAGGTTGACCATGCACAGAGCACCCCTGAATCTCTTTGAGTATGAGACTAAGAAACCTTAAGCATGAGCCTAATGAGTTTACTCAGTGGGATGCAAGTGTGCCAAATAATGGGCTCACACTGCAAAGAATGGGGACAATACCCTGTAAAGGTCCAACCAAACTCAGGACAGTTGGGAGATGTAAGTCTGTCAGCCTGGTTGCTATGGCTTCTTATTTACCATTCACAAAATAGTCAAGCACTTCTACTCTTATAGCAGTGCACTAATAACACATTATATTTCTATTGATGTTGCCCCAATAATAAGCTAAGGCACTGGAGTGCTATACTCAAACTACATCCACCTTAACTCAGAAAAGGATTTAGATTCCACATGATCCTAGGTCCTAGATTACTTGTTTGGATCCCCCCTTAATTCTTCACGTAGGAGTGGCTAATCAAATGCATGGTTGCATGCTTTACTCCTGGGTCCTAGGCAGTTGCTTCAGCTCACCTTACTGTTAATCGTGCTCTGCCTTAGCATGTTATGGAATCTGCATTCTGGCATGCTTAATAAAGTGGTGGAACTATCGCACCAGGGCTGCATGCTTTGGGGGCCTATCAGGTGGCCAATGAACTTAGGGCCACCCAATGGGTTTTGATGAACAGGGGGCTTGGTAGACCACCATGGCCCTTTAAGACAGCCGATCACTTCCTACCAGCTTCATACAGAGAGGGCCGCGTGGGAAGAGGCAGCAGCACAGGCAAAATGGGGGGAGAGGAGGAAGAAGAGAGAGGGGCTCCAGTCCACACACTCCCATTGACCTCAGCCAGCAAGCCACCCCTCTGCACGCAAAAGTTATGTTAACATGAGAGACTGCAAATATAAATCTCATGACATGTATATTTTAAGGTGTGTTTATGTATCAATGTTTGTATTTGAGTCAAGATGTGTGTATATGTAAGTGTGTGTCTTTGTATGTGTGTGTGCATCTGTATGTCAGGGTGTGTATTTGTGTATGTGTGTGCATCTATGTGTGACAGGGTGTGTGCAAATGTCAGTGTTGCATGTATCAGTGTGTGCATATCCGTGTCAATGTGTGTGAATGTGTCAGTGTGTATATGAATTAGTGTGTATGTGTCCGTGTGTAAGTATGTATGTGGCGAGGGTTCCCATCAGAAATTTTGGGTCCCCTAACACAGCTCAAGGTCTGGGCCCTTGGGGGCCCGCCTCCAGGCCTGCCCCAAAAATCCCACCCCAGGGCTTGCCTCCAAATCCCACCTACAGGAATACACACACAGATACAAACACATGCATTGATACAAAAAGGACACAGATACACACACAAAGATACACACATACTGACACACGCACATACTAACATACACACATACAGGCATACATACTGACACACACATACTGAAACAGACACACATATATATATATACAGACACACAGACATACATAGTGACACACAGACACATACTAACATACAGACACACACACACATAAGGACATGCATACATACATACTGACATACATACATACATACTGACATACTTACAGACACATACATACACCTACATACAGACACACTGACATACATACACATACATACATATAAATACTGATATACAGACATAACATACATACTGACATACATGCATACTTACACACTGACATACACACACATACATATATACACACTGACATACATACATAGATACATACATACACATACATACTGAAATATATACACATACAGACAGATACATACATATATACACATACATGCAGACAGGCAGACATACAGACAGACAAAAAAACATACATACATACTGAAATACATACACATACATACTGAAAAACATGCACATACATACAGATACATACATACTGACATACATACACATACATACATACATACTGACATACATACACATACACAGCTCATTTTTCAGCCACCTTCCTGTTTCTTACCTTTTCTTTGCAGGAGGGTGGCTGTGGCTGATGGGAGTCGACTGGCTCTCCCCTCCTCACGTACTGTGTCTCCCCTGTTTCTCCTCCCTCCCGTGCAGAGTGAGCTGGGAGGAAGTGACTGGCCATCACTTCCTCCCAGCACTACTTGTGGCTGCATTTTGTTTGCAGCTGCATTTTGTTTTTCTTGCCTCAGGGCACTCTCTACATTAGTTTAACGCATTTCAGAAGACAATGTAAAAGTTACATTCCAGGAAAAAGTTGGTCTTTCTAAGTATCTGGGAACATTACTGGCCTTAAAGCTCAAGAACTTGAGAGATCTGGGAGACCAAAAAGTTCGCTATTACTAAATGCAATACTGTCTCTTCAATATGCTGTGTGACTCATGTTTGAATAAATAACTTATATTTGCTTATTTTCCTATAAGTACATAAATTGACAGGAGTTTTCAATGACACTAATTCAAATTCTTAAATAAGTTCTCAATTACCAACAATAAAGCTTTTATTTATACAGGGTATAAAAAGGGACTAAATTCTACTTAACCAGATGACAATACATTTGTATAATAATAAGAAGAAGAAAAAGAAAAAGAAACTTAAGTGGCATGAAATGACAGATATTCGAAAACCTCCACTGATAACCATCTTATTATTTGCTAAAGGTTTTTCGAACCAAATTCTGTGGTATATCTTGCTTTAGAGGATTTTACAAAGTAACAAGGTTATACCACAAACAATAGAATTCAAAAGTGGATTAGTGTTAAAACCTGGTGGCCACTATCCATCTTTTCAACTCACATTGTCAGTTTATTGCTAGAATGGCATTGGGTAATATATTGATACTTTATAAATGATGGCATCTGTAGCATGCAAGACTGCACAGCATAAACATTTGCAGGCTCATAAATGGACTCATCATCCATAAAACATGTGCATGATAAGGTCAGCTTCAGGCAGCTTCTCAAATCATCATACATGTACGAGAGCATCCGGTGTGAAAAAAAAATATCTGGTGCCACTTTACAGGTAATAATATTTAAGTTGGATATTGACTATAATGAATAGTTTAACCCCTTAAGGACACAACTTCTGGAATAAAAGGGAATCATGATGGAATATTTTCGTCATATGTCCTTAAGGGGTTAAACAATATTTAGAAATACTTTTTTCTACCCTCCCTGATGTAGTACTACGCAATACAATTATGGTGCAGTTCATGGCTGGCCTATCCCAGATGACACACGAGACATCTCATTATTTTTAGAATGTACACAACTAATGGGGGATTCATATCATGGAAGGCCAGCAGGGTGAGTCATCTTGGATATGGAGAAAGTCTAAGCAAAATGAATATGTAAGTGAGTTTTGTTTTGTACAGTTTTGCAAGAACAAGTATAAATTAGTTTAGGATTACAAATGTACACTCACCTCCTTGCTCTTGCTGAATTGAACCCCTCCTCCCCCATCAGCAAATAAGAGGTTAAAATCCTCTTTTGCACTTTTAGCTGGCTCTGGAGGAACCTAATGCGTTGATTAGGCCTTCACCATAGGAAAGCATTGATTCAATGCTTTCCTGTGAGTTATTTGAAAACGCTGGACATCCTCATGCACAGGATGCCCAGTGTCATTTCATGAAGTCTAACCAGACAACCACCGTAGGCTTAACCCTGCAATACAAACATTGCAGTTTCTCTGCAATAGCAATGTTTTAGATTGCAGTGTTAACATGACAGGGACACTGCACCCAGACCACTTCAATAAGATGAAGTGGTCTGGGTGCCTATAGTAGTGTCCCTTTAAATACATTGAGCTGCCTTCACACGTAGCTACACAGACAGCGTTATTATTTCAGGATCAGTGTCATAAAACATTATATTTATCCATTTATGAATCCTCTTGAGATAATAAATTATTATCAATTTAGAAAAGGTATAGAATATAAAGTTTAAAAAAAATTTTTTATTTGTAACTGAAACTAAATGCAGATGACAAGTATTTTTTTAAAAGAAAAGACTAATCATTTATATTTATATTGCAACAGAGAAAGCTTTTCCCATTAGCTTTTGAAAACTGCATGAAGGCTGCCAGCAAAAATGAATTATGAGTTAATCACATTCACCACATCACAAGCTCACTTTGCATGAAATAGCTGACCTTGAGAAAATTAGAGGAGAAATGTAACTAGGGGAAGGGTAGAAATATAACATGCTTAAACGAAAACATAAATTCCTTATGTCCAATAAAAATGAACTACACTAATGCAAATTGTAGGAAATTTAAACTAGCTGATTTGTTTTCAGTTTATCTGTAATTATTTCAGGTTTAAACAAAATGTTCCAAAGGACTGCCTAATACGAAAAACAAACTAAAATGTTAAATTGAAACAAAAAATGCTTTGCTGTGTACAAGCCTACAGCAAAGGTATTAGACAATGTAATTTCTCCCCAATCTCTCTCTGTTGGCATTCCCCTAGGATCTGTCCTTGGTCCCTTACTGTTCTCCATTTATACTGCCTCCCTTGGTAAACTTCTCAGCTCCTTTGGCTTCCATTATCATTTATATGCAGATGACACACAAATGTACCTGTCCTTTCCTGATCTCTATCATCTTGACTACCTGTCCTCTCCTCATCTTGACTCGTGTCTCTGACTGCCTCTCCACGATTTCCAACTGGATGGCTGCTTACTTCCTTAAACTCAACCTGTCCAAAACTTCTGGTTTTTCCTCCCTCAAGTGTTGCTACTCCTGTGTCTGTCTCCCGCCACCAACGGCGCCACCATCACCTCTACCTCGCAGGCTCACTGCTTAGGTGTTCTCTTTGACTCCGACATCTCCTTCACCCCTCATGTCCAGTCGATCGCCAAATGTTGCAGATTCCATCTCAAAAACATGGCTTGCATCCGCCCCTGTTTAACAGCATACACGACTAAGGTACTGGTCCATGCCGTTGTTCTTTCTTGCCTTGACTTCTGCAATCCTCTTCTCAATGATCTTAAGTGTTCCCAGATTGCACCGCTGCAATCTATAATGAATGTGGCGGTAAAGCTCATTTTCCTGTCTGCCCGCACCTCCCACGCCTCCCCCCTCTGTCAGTCCGTACATTGGATTCCAGTAAGATCAGTGGTGTATCCTGGTTTTGTGCTGCCCTAGGCAGGACAAAACTCAGACTCCCTCCCACCCCCCCACGTGCCACCGCCACCCAACCCTTCCCCCTGCCCCGCATTCTATATACACACACACACACATTCACTGACAGAAACACACACTCACTAACAGACACACACTCACTCACTAACACACAGACACACACAAACTCTCTAACAGACTCACTCACTAACAGACACAGACACACTCACTAAAAGACAAACACAGACACACACTCACTAACAGACACACACTCATTCACTAACAGACACACACTAACAGGCAAACACAATCACACTCACTAACAGACACACACACTCACTAACAGACACACACACTAATAGACACACTTACTCACTAACAGACACACACTCACTAACAGACAAACACACACACACACTAACAGACACACACACACTAACAGACACACACTCACTAACAGACACACACACAATCACTAACAGATACACACACACTCACTAACAGATACACACACTAACAGACATACACTAACAGACACACACACTCACTCACATTAACACACTCACTTTTTTTTTAATTTAACCCCCCAGCCTCCTTACCTGGGAAGGGGGGTTCTCCCTCTCCCTGGGGCGGTCGGTCAGGCGGGCGGGCGGTGCTGGCGAGGGAGCCGTTTCCCCTGAACGCTCTCCTCAGCTCCCTTGCGCGCCGCCCGCAGAGTGATGTCGGGAACCGGTATATGACATCATATTCCGACTCCCGGCATCACTCTGCAGGCGGCGCATGAGGGAGCTTAGCAGAGAACTCAGGGGAAAGTGCTCCCTCGCCAGCTCCGCCCGCCCACCCAGCAGCCCATCTGGCATGTCAGTTAACCGCACGACATTTGACCTGGGCATTTGGGGGAGGCTTTTTTTTGCCCCACCCTGGTAAATGCCGGCCAATGCAAATGCCTTGTTTGCCTCGCGGCTAAAACGTCCCTGAGTTAGATATAGGGCTCAATTTAAGATTCTGGTGCTTGCTTACAAGTCCCTACATAATGCTGCTCCAACCTAGCTATCCTCCCTTCCCTAAAGGAACACCAATATAAGTATTGTGACAAAAGGCATTGTTAATAATTATCTGTTACAGTGAGATGAGTATACATATGTGTCTGTTCAAACTGAGCATATGTGTGGATGGTCAATTAATTGTGAACTTATTTAGGGAGCCTTATTAAAGAAAGACTCTCTGAGAGACTTTCCCTTCCATATCATTCATGAGCTTTCATTACATTACTATCTTAATTTTGTCAACTAACAATTTTAGTCAAATATTAGTCGACTAAACTTTTTGATATTTAGTTTACTAAAACTAGACTAAAACTAAAACAATACAGATGACTAAAATACAACTAAAATGCCATTTTAGTCAAGACTATGACTAAAACTAAATTGAAATTTGCTGCCAAAATTTACACAGGGGCTGTGAAAGGGTCAAAAGAGACAGACCAGGGCTTGGGAAAGAGACACCTAAAGGTGCTGGCGAGACACAAAAAGACACAGAGGGGCTGTGGAAGGGGCTAAAGAGACAGAAAGAGGCTTTAACTAAACCCATTTTTAGTTGTGTCGACTAAAATCTACTGGAGGTTTAGTTGACTAAAACTAGACTAAACATAGAACAATTCAGATGACTAAAACTAAAATGGCTTTTTAGTCAAAAGACTACGTCTAAAACTAAATTTACACTTTTACATTACTTTCATAGGTGTAATTTCATCAAGTTTACACTATAAAAGAAGCGCACTTGAGGAGTGCACAGTGTCTAGTCACAAAACTTTCAGATTACTATACTGTGCTAAACAATGAGCTCTATTTTGGTTAACCCCATTAGGACCAGTTATATACTGTCATAACAATCTAGACTTTAAATATCCTATGTAAAAATTGAATGTCCCACTAATTTAATGATTGGCACCTTATACACAGCTGAAAGTGCTAAGTAAGCATGCCTGCACATGAAAGGAACAAGTTTTGATATCTGTCGAGATGTCTGTGACTTTTATTTTAAAATCACATCTCATCTATCATATGTATAATGTACTGGAGCTTTGTGAACAGCTGGAGATGCCGCCTGGAGAGTCCAAGTCTCAGTGACAGGTGGAAGCCATTTTAAGTTTTTACAAGGAATATGTTAGTGAAGCAGATATGTGTTTAAGGCTGAATAAAAGTTGACTGAAATATATGTCTCATTGATATTTAGTGACAGCTAGTGACATTTCAGTAATTTCACTGGATTTTCAAGAAGCGTCTGACAGTCACTAAAATTCACATTATAAAATGTTTACCCTTTTCGGCATCTCATCATAAATATTAAATCATGCAAATTAGTTTTATTTCTACTTGCAATGTTCCTATGTCATGTATACGATACTCAAAGATTACAATAACAAACTATATTTTCAAATTTTTTTCCTTATAATTCCATTCTAGCACTACAGTAACATAGGGTGTCCCAGGTGTTTCAGTTGTGAACAAGCCCCAGAGCTCTGTACTGTTCATGACCTTGTTTTCTTGCAGGTAAACATCAAGTGACCCAGATATCACTGCTGTTCCAGTGTATATGGTCACATCCTGAATCCATGCCTGCTCTGGTATAGTTTAGATCAATGAAGAGCTCTGAAAAAGTCCATTGGTCCTAAAACATGCCTGTGGGAGCTTGGTAATTTAGATGTGATAGGAGAATTCATAACTGTTTGCATTAGGAGCTACTCTGCCATGCTAGAGCACTCCTTGGAAAAATATTAAGTATCAAAAATTCATGAACATTAGCCATAGCATCGCTGGATGATAAAAAAAAACACATTTTTCTTTCGAGCTTCAGAGAAAACAATTGCTTCATATGGGACAGGAATAACAGACTGGATATACCTGCCAACAAATCACTCCTAAAATAGAAACAAGCTCCCATCACGAAAGGGCATCAACAGAGAAAGATCATCAGAAAAAATGAAATACAAGGTATGGTAAACAGCGCTGATTTTGTAAAACATGACAGATAGTTTAATAGTGATAGCAGCATCTGAGGCGAGCCTCACAGAGGGAGTCTCTCTTGCTCAAAACAAGTCAAGCAAATTTGTTTGGCAGAGCTGATATATCACAACAGGGAAGCAGAATTCAGAATATAACTAGAGGAGAATTTCTCATATGTCCCCTCCCAACATCTTCCCTATGGTTCTGCATTAATGATAAAAATATATACATTATTTCACATTGTAACGGATCACCTGGCACCCCGACTGGGTACCTCCGTTGAAGGATGCTCCTAGTGCTTTCTGAGGGTCTCCAAGCACTCCAGCAGACACCATAACCACCGCAGACCCCACGAACCGCTGCAGCTTGGTTGGGGTCTCGCTGTCTCCTTCCCACCCTGGACCTCTGACAAGGCTCCAGGTTCCTGTGGGTGAACCTCTCTTCCAAGAGAGGGAAGCAGGAACAAGCTCTTACAAGAGCTTAGAAGTGATTATCCAAGGGAGCATGCAGAGCATAGCAATCCCTTGTAGTGATATAGCAATTACCCCAATAAGAGACAGGACTCTAGATTGAGGGTGAAGAAGAACTGTCTGTACTGGCACATACAGCCTATTTTATTCACATTCTGCACACATAGTACTGCCCACAGGGATTTGCAGAACAACCAATCAATACGTACAATACACTCAGACACTCCCACACAAAATCCTCTCCTCTTCCTGTGATATATTTACTGAACACAATGGTCTAAATTAATTATCAAAGGCAGGAAAATACACAGTTTTACACAATATTTATAACGCTAAAGTATACATCACATTCACATAAAACTTACATTTTCAGAATAGAAACATAGAAACATAGAATGTGACGGCAGATAAGAACCATTCGGCCCATCTAGTCTGCCCAATTTTCTAAATACTTTCATTAGTCCCTGGCCTTATCTTATAGTTGGAATAGCCTTATGCCTATCCCACGCATGCTTAAACTGCTTTACTGTGTTAACCTCTACCACTTCAGCTGGAAGGCTATTCCATGCATCCACCACCCTCTCAGTAAAGTAGTACTTCATGATATTATTTTTAAACCTTTGTCCCTCTAATTTAAGACTATGTCCTCTTGTTGTGGTAGTTTTTCTTCTTTTAAATATAGTCTCCTCCTTTACTGTGTTGATTCCCTTTATGTATTTAAATGTTTTTATCATATCCCCCCTGTCTCGTCTTTCCTCCAAGCTATACATGTTAAGATCCTTTAACCTTTCCTGGTAAGTTTTATCCCGCAATCCATGAACCAGTTTAGTAGCCCTTCTCTGAACCCTCTCTAAGGTATCAATATCCTTCTGAAGAATAAGCATACTCCAAATACAAACATACGTCAAAATCATACAAATTGGTCAAGTGGGTCAAAAGTTAGTTGAAAGTCCCTTTGTGACCAAATGAAGCATGGCTTTTCTGCCCAAAACCAGTTCCACAGAGTCTTATATCCTGGAGATAATTGGGAAGTAATCCAGATATCACTGCTGTTGTCCATCCCACAATACCTTATCAACTGGGAAGCTACCATGCCTATCCATGCCTATCCTTGCATAGCTGTATTTATGAGCAGTATTGTGTTTAAATTTAAGTTTGTTTTTGTGTGTAGTGTTTGCATTTGTGTGTTTGTATGTACTGTTGCTATTTGAAAGCAGTGGTGTTTTTGTGTGTAATGCTTGTGTTTGAATGTGTTTGTATGTAGAGTTGGCGTTTGATTGCTGGGATGTATGCACACAAAGATACACACTGACACATACACACACACACACATATACACAAACTGACATATAAACACATATCTCTCCTGCCCAGCAGTTTGGTAACCTGGGAGTAAGTGACTTGTGCTCACCTCTTCCCAGGATCACAGCTTAATATCTAGAAGGGGTAGATGTTCACGATGTTCGAAAACTGTGGCGCATGAGTAGACCCCTAATCAAAGATAGCCATCGGATTGCCCTAAGTACTTGTGACAAATAACAGGCCATCCGATTGCTATCTTTGATTAGGAGGCTGGTCATGTGCCGCAGCTCTTAAATAGCATGATCACCTACACCTTGTAGATGTGAAGCTGTGATCCTGGAAAGAGGTGAGTACAAGTCACTTGCTTCCAGCTTACTAATGGGCTGCGCAGGAGAGAGAAGGGAGAGCCAGGACCAGACTCCCATGAGACAGTGGGCAAATAGTTAAAAAAGAAAAACCTTGCTGCATGAGGGTTAAAACTGGCTGCACATGTGTACATGCTTTGTCCTAGATGGAATTTATCAACACATAATGTTAGAATACCGAGGGGACATAGTGTAACTCCTTAGCACCTACCTAATTCCTCCACCCAGCTTCAACCCATGGACAGCATGCGTGCCTTTAATTATCTAATGAAATATTCAAGAGTGGATGAAAATGACATTGGCCTTCAGTCTACCCCTCCGTGTAGCTAGGGGTTCCTGAGCCCATAGCCACCCACCATTGAATTAAAGGTTCAACATAATAGTAGAGGGTGGGCAATCAAAATAATTAAACTAATACATGTAAAAAAAATCATACTAACATTAGGCATGTTTTGTCTTCATAAAATATTTTTCTTCAGCTGCCAAAATCCACAATATACCAAGGATACTAATGAAATCAAAAAGGGACCATATTAACAAAAAAAAGCAAAACTAAAATATTAAAAACACAGCTCATTAAAAAATAATCAAAGTGAGCCCTACAAAGGTTCCAAGAAGAATAAGATTTCAAGGTGAGAAACTTTATAAAAGCTTTGAAATCTTTGTAGAGTGCTCCGGCTGGAATCAGTTTTAGTATATATGAAAATTTACATGCCAGACAGAATTTAAAATCTGCTGTTTAGAGCATTATCCTGCTAGTGCTAAACTGCTTAAAAATGGTTAAACACTGAATGGAGGGACAGTGCCAGAGGACTCTTCACCAACTATCACCAATTCAAGAAGATGAAATGCTTGTAGTGCCTTTAAGACTTCCTCCGAGCACAGCATGATATCATGCACATGATGCAGGGGAGGTAATTATAAAATGTCTTGCAATTCTGAAAATGTCATCAACAGTAATGTTTTATTTCTTTCAGAAACATATTCCATCTAATGCAAGTTGATAAGGTTTCCTCTGTTCATGAACCAACTGCCCAATACCGTATATCCCATACTACATCTATTTTGTACACTTTAAAATTGTTACCATTATTAAAGTCCCTAGTGAATATGGTATGAATGACTTTGCAATGCATGCTGAATTTTAAGATCTATTATTTGTACCATAAAACTGACATACAGTAGAGGAGTAAGGCAACAAAATTGCTGGTAGTAAACCTGAAGTATCAATTTCAGACACCATTTAATAACGGAAATTTGTTTCCTATAGTTGTCACCTTTTTACATATACGAAATGAAGCAAATGTTATATTTATATAACCAATATATGATCCATAACATTATATTAATAGTATAGTCAAGCATTATTTTAATCAGTATAGCACAGATTATTAGAAGGCCATCATTTTCTAAGTCTAATTAAGCTATGTAAGTTGGGGCATCATTTGGAAAGAATTCTTTGGAACCAATATGAACACTTGGCAAAGAAGTCAAGAAAACCCTCTTCTATTCTAACCACGTACAAAGTTGCTTAAAAGCTTTAATTCTGTTCTTGTCCAGTAAAGGGACAAACAGCAAAAAGGAGTCGTTGTTATCAAATAACCACAATAGCAACTTTCATTATGCTGCCTCAAATATGTAACTATGAAATTGCCAAACTCTTAGCATATTTGTTTGATGACCACATTTATTATAAAATAGCTATAAATATATTTTAAAATAATAATAATATAATAATAATAATTAATATATATATAATATGTTTTTTTTTCTTTTATGATTTTTTTCTTTACTGATCCTCTTTTTTTTTTTTTCTCACTGAATCAATCATCTTTATGTCCATCAATCATGTATTTTTTTGGCTCCACTAGTGGAATTAAGAATTGGGAAATAAAACATATATGAATGGTAGTTGAAAGTTTGGTTTGTATAGTGATTTTGGTACATTTCAGTTTGGAGCTTGGGAGTTTGATTGATCACCTGATCCATCCAAATTCCTATGAAGTGCAGTTTGTAAAGAAAGAAATCACCCAGTCACATATACCTGTATATATGTATTTAGCATTCTGATTCTCAATAACACTTACTACCTTTGTGGTGCAACTTCAGTAACAGCACATCCAAGAAGAGATGAACATTAGGAAATGTATTGCATCATGCAAATAGTGCCATCATTGTCAATGTTTCAGTCTACTATTACAAGTCTCTGTAGTTGAGTAAAACACTGACATCTAATGCAATATTCGCATGATGCAACAAACTGACTTACCTTAATACATCTTGGTGCACCTTTCCTTATACATATCATTTGTTCTAGTATGTGACAATATGATTGTCTCCCAGTGTGGTCACACCGCCTAAGAGACAATCTGCCTTTATTACTGGACTGCCGGCAATACCATGGAAGACTCCAATGTTAGTGTGCACTTGGTAGCAAGGCTGCCTCAAGTCATGTTGCATGGAGGGAAGTACTTCATTGCAACTGAATGAATGATGCAGCCTCAGCAAATGTATTGTAGGTTTGCCTCCTGTATTTGGCATATACCAGCAATACCAATGTCACCAAGGATTTTCAATAGGACTAGCAGAATGCCAGGAGCACTATTGCTGGACGCCCTGACTAGTGAGGAACTATCTTTGACATTTGTGGTTTGGGGGTGATATAAACAGTAGATATACCATAAACATTTACTGTCAAAAACTACAATGACAGTAACATACAAGGTGACATTGCGAAGGGGTTGTTTGAAGGGCTTTGTTTTTTATTTTTAATAATGTGTTCATCCTTTAGGGAAATGTTGGTAGGATAAAAGGTTCAATTACCAAATTATATCACTTAATTTCTAGACAAAGTCTTGATTTAATATTGTTAATTAAAAACTTTTAAAATTATTTAATATTTTTGGATAAACTTTTAAAATTATTTAATATGATGAAAAATATGGAAATTGTATAATATTTTCGATATATTGATATTTTCTACATATGATATCATTTCTGATTTTTCAATATTTAAAAAAAACTAAAACAATTTTTAAACATGTAACCAGAAATGTTAAATCATTTGAAAAGCTCAGTCAAAATATTAATTTGAGGCCAGAGTATGAAGTAGCAGAATTTTTTTTACATAGAGTAGGTATGGCAATAAAAGATGAATTAAATGGTTAAATAACATACTTAATGTTATTAATAAGATATTTGATGGCATTCATAAAAAATCATATTCATTAAAATTAATAAACAATGGTAAAATAAGGTCTGAATGTGGGCATACCACAATGAAAATGTGTAAATATTTAAATACAATATTTTGTAAGTGAAATAGTTTATTTCATTTTGATCTGCACATTTATTTCAAGGTTAAAAAAATGCCACTTTACATCTAACTAATAAGATAAAACTTTCAATCATAAAAGCAGTTGTAAAAATGGTGTAAAAGACTTTGCGAGAAAATATTAGCAAAACCGATGGTCGTTTCTACGTAATTCAGTTTGGCAAATATTTATAGAAAAACATATTAAGTATAATTATTAGCCATATTCTAAAGCATTTTTCTTTCTGCAATGAATACATGCTTCCAAATCTCATTAGTGTTTGGTCTTTAATCTTCCTTACAACCTTAATTAAAACAAGTTTAAGATTAAAATAGCATACTCTTTTTTATCAAGATTAGTTTTTGTGTCTGAGCACAACATTATTAATAAGATGATTTGTTTTGCTATTTATAATTTTTTAAATTTAATTAAGACTTTTTGATAGAGATGAAGCAAACTGATTGTATTCCATGTTACAACTCTTTTAAAGCAAATGTTGGACAGCATAAGCACTTTTCCTGAGTAATCAGCAACAGGCAACTGGGGAAGTTGAATAGTCTTAACAGTCATTTTCTGTAACCACTAAAGGAGTGGAGTGATTATATATAAAATCATCAATAGATTTTATGGCCTTTATACCAACTCTATATAAAGCAGTGAGATACTGTCAGTGACTAGGGCAAACTCTACGTTTCAAATTAAAGTGTATCTCTTTCTATTCAACATGACTCAAAACAGTCACACTTTTGGAAGGATAGCCATGATTTCAGGGGCCTGTCCCTCTTCAGTTCCCTGGTATCATACATTCAGGGACACCAGGGAACTGTCTTCTGGACAGCACAGTGTAAGTGCTCACTGGATGGTCCTGTTGGTAAGGGTCTAAACAGAAAGGATGCCATAGCCCTTGAGTTGATGAGGGAGTCCATTTTGCCAGGCAGACATAAGTCGCTTCACTGGTGATGAAACCCTCAGCCACTTCCCCCATCCAGATTGCAAACCTTATCTACTAGCACCAGGAATTAATGAACCTGTCTTTTCAACATACTGTGAATTTCATCATTATGGAGTCCTAAGTGGAGATTGGATAGCCTTTTTTTTAAAATGACTTGAACACTGTTTAATACATATAAAGGGCATGCAACCAAAGCCTCCTTGCACAATGTGTCCTAATATTTATGGTGCTTGGAGAGATTCTTTAATGTACTCATTGAATTAAAGAACATTTAATATTTTTGTTTGTTTTATTGCTTGTTTAAATCGCTGTCAGTTTTATTTACTTTATAAAATGATTCACTCTTTATTTTTATTGTCTGTTTATTGTCAGGCACAATATTTTGAGGCTGTATCTTGAATTTTGAAAGATGTCAATGTAAAAAAGGTGTTAGCAGCTTTTTAATATAATCCTCATTCACAGATATCAAGAGCAAACATCTATAAACAAAAGATAACTTCTAACTGGTAGAAATTTGATTTGTACAATAGCCTATCAAATTCAACTTCCAAAATGCTTTACTGATCCCTGCCAACCTTGCAAAGCTCATATTTTTATAAAATAATTGGCATGGGACAGTAACAATATGTAGTATATGGCAGATGTAAATAGTGAAAAACATGATTAGAGGAAATGACTTATGATAAACCAGTCGATTAACTGTAAGAATCTGTTGTACTAAATGCTAGAATGCTAATTCTTTGAATATTGTCTCAATTTGATCTCATCATGCAGGCTGCACCGTCTGCAAGCAACTGTCAACCTGCCAAGCAGCCTGAAAAATGAGACATTTATTAGGTTAGATTGAAAGAACATCTACAAGCCAAAACAGTGAATATTAAAATGCTAAATATTCTGATTTGTGCTTCTTTTTTTTTTTAGCTAAATTTCGCATTTATTTTTATGTGAAATCTTGCTCCATGGTTTCAAATATGCATAAACACGTTATATAATCTTTGTCTGTACATTGCAAACTGCAGCTTGGAACCACAGCAATACCGGAATGTCCTTGAGATAATAAAATTGTAATGCTCATAAAATATATACACTGATAAACGTTATTGCATAGTTAGTGAAGGAATTGACACAATAACAGCAGTGATCATTCCATGTGATATTTGATTACAGTCATTTGGTCCTGTTTAGTAAAGGTCAATGTGAATGGCTATCAATGTAGTGGCTACACTTCACTAAACATCAGTGCATGATATTAGTTTGATTGAAATCAAAGTCTGCTGATATGGTTGTGGGAAACCAGATTTACCAATTTATTGGCAAAATATATTTCCATGGTGTTTTAGACTTGCATCCTCTAAGGGAACATTGACTTTTTCTCATTTATAAGAATATATGTGATAGATAGAAAAGAGGGGTAGCAATAATTATATCTAAAGACCTGAGATTTTAATATATTTTCCATGAGTCAGACTGTAACGGGAGATATGTTTTATCCTTATCTGTAAATTAGACAATGTGATCTGTACACTCACAAACGTCTACGCTCCAAATGATTTTCCTGTTTTGGGGCTTATTGTTTGAAAAAATATGGATTATTAATTATGAGGGGGTGACATGAACTGTGTCATCGATGTCAGTTTAGATAAAAGATTAAGGAAGGGTAATAATATAGATTAAGAAGAACAAGACGCATGCTCAAAAATTAGCCAGCTGTCTAGTTAAATTCAACTTATATGATATCTGGAGGACCCAACACCCAACTGAGAGAGATTTGACTTTTTATTCAAATAGACACCTATCATATACTAGGATTGATACCATCTTTACAAAGTTTGCACATTTAGGAAAATGTATTTTGTTAGATACAGGCAATATCTCATGGTCCGACCACGTTCCTGTTTTCTGCATCTTTGAAAATAATTCTAATTACAAAGTAAGATCTGATTGGAGAATTAATTAATTTAATTTGATTTTAGACACAGCTAAACAAGAGTTATGTAAAGAAATACAACAATTTTTACAATGTAATGATAACAATGAGGTTGCAGACCCAATATTATGGAGCGCTCTAAAATGTACAATCAGGGGATATTTAATCAAAATGGATGCATATATTAAAAAAAACAAAAGGAGAAAATAAATAATGTCCAAGAGGAGATTAAAGGGAAATTGGATGAGAAGCTGGAAAGGCTCATATATAATTCTAGACAGAAATGGTATTATTCAAGCAATAGAGTGGAGAAAACACTCACAAATAAACTTAAGCAAAAAAATGAAAGATCAAGGATTCAGTGCCTTTTTGTGGGTGAGAAAGTTATATTAGAACCATATAAAATTACAGAAGCTTTTAATAACTACTACCAGTCACTAAATAACCTCAAACAGGGACAGATTCCCAAGATTGCACTGAAGGATTTTTTGTCGAAACTAAAATTGCCTAGGATTACCGATCAGGCTTGAGATTTTCTTAATAAACCTTTTTTGTTGAAAGAGGTAAGGGACACAATTTCAAAATTAAAAACTGGGAAATCACCGGGTCCTGATGGATACACTGCGTTATTCTATAAAAATTGCAGACCTCGTGATTTCCCCATTGTTGATCAGGCTATTTAATTTTTTTGGAGAGAGAGGGAACATACTGGACGAGCTGTTACAGGCTTCTAACTGTCCAATCCCAAAATTAGGGAAAGATCCCACTCTTTTAAAAAACTACAGACCAATATCACTAATAAATTTAGACAAAAACATTTTCAAAAATTTTGGCTGAAAGATTAAAAAACATAATAGCAGAAATAATTCATCCGGATCAATCTGGATTTATTCCAGGAAGAACAGGGGAAGATAATTCTTGCAAACTAATAGACTTAATCTCAGAGATACAGGCAAAAGCTGTCCCATCAGCATTCTTGGCGTTAGACGCAGAGAAGGCCTTTCATAGGGTAAGCTGGAATTTTTTGTCTGAGACTTTGGACTCCTTTGGGATTCAAGGCCTTAAGGTTAGCTCTTTGGCTTTATATAGTACTCCCAGTGGTAAGGTTATAGGACTAGCACGCAATTTGAAATTTTTCTGTATACATAATACGAGGCAGGGTTGCCCCCTCTCCCTTTTACTGTATTCAATTTCTATTGAACCCCTGGGAGCTCTGATAAGATCAACAGAGGCAATTGAGGGTATTGCAATTAATAACCCAAACTTTTAAAGTTACATTATACGCTCATGACATCATACTAACTCTTACATCTCCTGAAACTTCAATCCCCGCACTATTATCAACAAAAGGGGAATATAGCTCTCTCTAATTATATATTAAATTTATCTAAAACTCTACTAATATCAAATGGATTGACTTTATCTCAAAAACAAATTCTGCTAGATAGGTATAAATTCAAATGGAATAAAAATTGGATTGAATACTTAGGTATTACGTTCATATTCGATCTTAATCAAATAATTAAGGATAATTATAAAGTGTTACTAGAGGATCTGGACCTATAGATACATAAGATAAAAGGTATGAGTTTTCTTGGCTGGGTGTCACCAACATGGTGAAGGCATTTCTGGTCCCTAAAATATTTTTTTTATTCAGAATGATACCAATATGGGTTGCAGGGAATATTTTAGATAAAATAAACAAACTTTTACTCTTTTATATGAAACGGTAAAAAATCTCAAATCACTCAAAAGACCAAAAACAGAGATGGTACCTAATTGGGTCTAAATTTCCCTGATATAGGATTACACCATAATACTACAATGTTAACTCATATTATCTGGAGCAATAAAAAACAACTGGAGTAAGGGATGGTTTCACTGTGAGAAATTCTTCTTAAAATGTCAAAATCCATTCGATTTACTATGGATTAAACCTTATCTTGTAAAAGCCTTACATTTGAAAAATATAATCTTGAGAGAAGCAGTCAAAACAGGGGCAAAGGTCAGAGACAGGTTGGGTATCAAGCACGTATTTACCTCATCCACACCATTAAAGGTGCTCAGTCTGTATAAGATTTAGATTTAAATGGATGGATAAAGAGGAACATAAATACTTTTGCAGATGTTTAGTCTAACATAGGTATAAGAACATTTAGCCAGCAGAAGGAAGATTATAACCTAATAGGTTGGGACGTTTTTCCCTATTTGAGGATTAAAAACTTTTTCAAACATTATTACTGACTCAACTATTCTTGATGATTTTATTAAGAAACAACATAGGAATACATTACTCTCCTGAGTAAATAATTTATTAATAATTAATCAGAACTCCCCTCTTATTATTTCTATAGGAAAATGGGAAAGATATTTTGATAAAGAATTCTCTTTTCAGACTTGGTGTAAAACCTGGCCGGAGGTAAATAAATCAGTACATTCTGTCAATTTACAGGAGACTTTCTAAAAATGAATCCCCAGATGGAATCTGAGTCCCAAAGAGTAGGTACACTTGATAAACTAACTATCAATTCATGTTGGAGGTGCAATCAGCCATTAGGCACTATTTACCATATCTAGTGGGAATGCCCAAAATTGTACAAGATAAAAAACGAAACTGAGGGAATCATATCAAAAAACCTTCAGAGTAAATTCGTACTGAACTCTTATGTCTGGTTATTTCATTTAGAACTACCTAGGTCAGATAAACACTCTAGATATCTAATAATTAATATCTTATTGGCCATTAAGAAAGGTATAGCCAGAGAATGGCATAGAGTAAACCCTCCAGAATGGGCACAAATAATAAGTCAGATCTCACACCAAGGGAAAATGGAATATTACTTTTATGCGAGGAATAGTAATTTAACCTCATATTATAAAAATTTGATCACCACTTTTCTTGAATAACTAGTCCCTTATGGGTATGATGCTCACCGCGACAACTAACGTTTTGTAAAAATGGTTGTTAAAGGATACTCTGTCATTGTTTATAGAGGGGAAGGGGGAAGGCATAGGATGGAAGGTCTCACTCAGTAATACTCCCATAACCCAAATTATGTTATTCATAAAATGATGCTCCAACACTATTGGAATATAGGTTTGAACAAAGTATGTATGTATGTATGTAAGAATGAATGGAGGAGAAGAATGTTACAAATTATATTTCTTGATTACAATGAGGGATACATTTATTTCTGGAAACCTTAATGGTAACTAGAGGTGTAAGGTAGACGGGGGGAAGGGGCAGTGGTAGGGGAAAAGTTTTTTTCTCATTTCTTTATTCATATAGATATTTATTTATTTATTTTTAATTTTCTGCCATCTCTTCCCCCCTATGTCCCTATCTTTAATATGGGCACTGTTGAAAGAATTTTGAACTGCAATGTAATCTTTTGTGATCTGTACTTTGTATTTAACAAACTTCTCAAATGGAATTGTGATGTTTTATTATACATGTTATTAAGAAAACACTTATTAATTGTATTTTTAAAAAAAGAATATATGTGATAGCTCTGTATATATAAAAATCAATTTGAAAAGCTAGTCATCTATCTCATATTCACTCTGATGTAATCTAGTTTCTTCTGTCATCAACACGCTATTAAACACAGCACTCATTAAAATCTAAAATTACTTTACCACAACTAACACACTGAAACTATCAGAATTATCCATTGAAGTCGGAATTTTGTCCAGATAGATAAAATAAAGAAATTTCAACTGGATTTGCAATTCTCATATTTTTTAAAGGCAAATCTGGTTGAAAATCTTATTCACTCCCGTCCTGTGTCTGCTTTAAAATCACTCATTCTCTCTTACAAATCCTGTATAAAATATGTAATATTTGCATAATTATAAAAACATCACAATTGGTCAATCAGTTGCCTATTTTCAAAATGTTGTTCTGGATTTAAATAAACACTATAGTCACCTAAATTACTTTAGCTAAATAAAGCAGTTTTAGTGTATATATCATTCCCCTGCAATTTCACTGCTCAATTCACTGCCATTTAGGAGTTAAATCACTTTGTTTCTGTTTATGCAGCCCTAGCCACACCTCCCTTGGCTATGATTGACAGAGCCTGCATGAAAAAAATAACTGGTTTCACTTTCAAACAGATGTAATTTACCTTAAATAAATGTATCTCAATCTCTACTTTAATCACATACAGGAGGCTCTTGCAGGGTCTAGCAAGCTATTAACATAGCAGGGGATAAGAAAATCTTAATTAAACAGAACTTGCAATAAAGAAAGCCTAAATAGGGCTCTCTTTACAGGAAGTGTTTATGGAAGGCTGTGCAAGTCACATGCAGGGAGGTGTGACTAGGGTTCATAAACAAAGGGATTTAACTCCCAAATGGCAGAGGATTGAGCAGTGAGGCTGCAGGGGTATGTTCTATACACCAAAACTGCTTCATTAAGCTAAAGTTGTTCAGGTGACTATAGTGTCCCTTCAAGCTGTTGCATTCAAAAAGGTGGACATTCAGATTATATTCAAGCTTTCTTGAATTTGGATATTATAGTCCACATTTGCAATTTAAATACCCTGGACAACTATATATTGTCTAATCAGAGTTCAATTAATAAGTCCTCATGTCTGTTTTACATAATCTTCTTCTTGACCTTTATGGCATCTTGAAACAACTGACCAACGTTTTCTGCAAACTCTTGTTTCAAGATTTCTCGGATTCCACTTTTGGCATCTCTACTCTTTGGCATCATCTTCTCTATGCTTATAGATTATCCTTTTGGGTTCAGTGCTAAGTGTATACTGTTAACAAAATAATGGACCTCTAATTTCCATGTTATATCTAAGAATATGTTAGATATATTTTATGAAATGGTTCACTGAATGTTAGTGTACAGAGTGACTAAAAAATAAAAACATATTGATTATAATAATACATTCTATATATATCTTTATACTGACAGACTATCTTTATGATCTGATTTTTTCTGTTTCTAGATTTTAAGAAAACCAAGGCAGTCTGAGTCTTAAACAGAGTTCCATAAAGACATGCCTAATTAGTGTTCGTCAAAATAAGCTCAATGTTTTGTGGCATGCCTCCTAAAACTGGCTGGAGGGATGTCTAAACAAAATGCATGCAACCAGTTCTGGGATATGAGTTGAGGGTATACATTTGTAAATTTATTTTGATGTCCTTAGAAGAGGTTATTAACATTTACAGGAGAACTATGAACATTTTAAGTAATAATAAAGGATCTAAACTCTGGCTTGGAATATTTAGAATATGATCTAACTGCATAAAATTATTTGTGTGTGCTAATTGGACCTAGCACACTGTACAATTAGTTTCGCAGATTTGCTTGTATTTCATTAAAGTTGAAAGATTCCTCAAGACATGGTTTATATATTAAAGCATTCTAACTAATAAAGCAAAGGAAAATACAGATTGTATAAAACATTCATAGACACAGTAATTTGCTTATCATCAACAAACAAATAATAATCAAAAAAGTCTACCAGTATATGGCAAAGTATAAAAAATTAGGAGACCCTACTATAATTTATCACATGGGTAGACAACCTTTGGCACGCCAGATGTTTTGGAATACATTGCCATAATGTTCTTACAGACATAATGCTGGCAAAGCATTAGTGGACATGTAGTCCACAGCATCTGAAGTTCCAAAGGATGACTACCCCTGTTTTAGAATATTATTAGAATACACCATAAAATATATTTTACAGACTTATTCACTTTGTGGTCTCATACAGAAGATCAATTGCGTCTAAGCTGGATCTCTCAGTAATAAATTGTAGTTGAGCATCATTAAATCTGTCCAGGGCAAAGAGGCAACTGTCAACTCTTAACAGTATAGAACTTCCAATCTAGCCTTTTAATCAGACATTTTAGATTTTTGTTAAAAAAAAACATCTGCTACAACATAATGATTAATGGCTCTGAGCACATTAAAATAAATGAACGAACACTCCAAATTAAATAAAACATGTTACTGAAATATGTTCAATTGAATGGATATAGAAGATATAGTCTCTTCCAGCTTTGGGAGATATAAAGGTGTGTGAATAACAAGGCAAGGTTATGTGCAGCTGTGATTCTGTTCAATGTGAGAAATTTGGGGAGTTAGCACGATGGTACTAACCCAGAATACTTGAGATAGGATAGTCAGCTACAAATCTGCATGTATTATTGCACTTTTATGTTTACTATCTATTTTTATGTAACTGGCTACTATTTGTTTGTTATCACTTAATTAGTTCAATGGATATTATTGAAAGTAACCTATGCAATGACAAGTGAAAATCATATTATGTATGCTCCTGAAAGCTGATAAAAGCTCTATAATGGTGGTATGCATCACATAGCTGCCAGCTATGTTCAATGGATATATGATAAAATAAATGGACATAAAGATAAATATTTAAGACATGCTATGTGCACTGTATTGCCATTAGATGTTGGAAAATAACTGCAGTAACATTCTTCTATTTATCTGTGAATGCATTAGTGAGTTTGGATATAGGGAATTAGAGCTATCTCGTAGCCTGTGTTACAATTCATTTCAGAGGTAATTCCAGATTCACACCGTCAAAACTGGGGGTAGGCTGACTTTAAGGGAGTTTTATAGATTGTATTGTAAGAACTATTGTAAGAACTGGGAGACTCAAAACAAGTACTAAAAATTGTATTTCCAATATTAAATATTCAATATTAGAGGATCACTCCAGTATTAGGAATTATTTATTCTAATATTGAAATGTTCTTGTTTCATTAGATTTAGCCTCACCCCTTCATTTAATAATATAATATATTTATATTATATTTATTAATATATATATATTTAACATATAAAATACACAATCCACCGCACTCGCTTATTCACTAAACAATGATTTCAAATCTCACAGATTGTAATAGTTTTATTTAAAAACACCTCACCTGCTGGACTGACCTGTACCCCATAACAGAGTAAGCAGAGACGGAGGGAAAGTGGCAGCCTAGGCACGTTGCCTTAATAGAACTACACACCCACACGCACCTGATGTGCAATTTTGGGGGTATGACACGCACCGACTTAGTGGCCCGCCCGAGTACTTCTAACATGACAACCACAACTAATGCACACTACTCAGAACACGCATAGAGGTTTAAAGACATAAGCCAATGGTACCGATATGACTATACACGTTGGTTATACTAATCCAGCGGGTGACGGGTAGCAAATAGCATGTTCACTTTGTTATATATAAATGGTGACAAAAACACGGCAAGCTAATTTTTATATCACTGTTATTTCATTAGTACACAGACCTGTTGATTCCACTATGACACCTCAAGCTAGTTATACCACTTTGGCTCAAATATATTGCTCTTCCACGTATGCAAAAGGTGTCCAAATGCATCTCTACAAGGGATTATCTCCCCTCAGAGCAAAGGCAAGCCGATGCAAGAAGTTAGTCTCAAGCATGGAATTAGAGGCAAATATAAAAATAAATGGCCAACATGGCTTCTTAGTATTAGATGTGATATTTTATCTTTGAAATACCTATAACTTAAAGCTAATATATGTGGTTCTTTTTTCAACCAGAGCATTGCATGATAAGAAAGGGAACAGGAAAAGACAATGTAATATAAATTACTTGGAGCTTTTAGAACTTTAATTCACAGCCGTGCGTAAAAACACTTGCATTTACTTATAATTTCATGTTTTATGGGGAAATACTAGAGAAACAAAACAAACACTGTATTCATTACATAGCAGCGTAGGATTCTTATAATTCTAATTAATCCTATGGTTAATTGTGTGAAATAAGTTGAGAAAGCATGCATTTGCATGCATGAGTCCATTCAGAGAAGAATAAAGCAATATCTGTGCATGTCATATTCCATTGGCCAGAGAGCAATATTCAATTGTAAATATTCAGAAGCTTCGTGTTGTTCATGGGAGATTGGTCAATAGGTGTTGTAGCTGTAAAATTCTTAGTAAGCAATGGAATTGCTTGGAATTCTATTGAAGTATGATCTGCAAAATCCATTTCCATAATACCTTTGGGCAGAACTCATATAAAATCAAAAACATATGAGCGTAAATATATTCTTTGCATACACTGAACAGCATTCTGTTTTTTTGGATGTCACTCTTTTCAAAAACACACGTGTGCACACACACATACACACACACATATAGAAAGAGTAGAAAGAGAGAAACTGAGATGGAGAATATAAAATATATTGTCTGGACAATGGCAAACATAGGCACATTGGAAAACGTTTGTCACACAATGAGAACAAATTGCTAAGAGAAAATAACTTTATTTTGTAATTCGTAGCTCTGATGGGTGACGTCATTTCCAAGCAATAACACACTCATGGTGAACGTGCTCCACATAGAATCACTAGTCATTAAAGTATATGAGTCTCTGCATAGTCATGACTATCATATAACTTATTAAACATATTCATCAAACCACTAGCGGACTTCATTAGATCAAGGAGTCAGCAATTCATACAACATACAGATGTACTTTGGAACATCTGGAGAGCATAAATCACCCACACAAAGCCAATGTCATCTTTGTATGACTCACGGAGTACAAAGCCTGAACATCACTAACCTTTGTTCTAACCTACCCAGATACAGAACTGATAACAGCAAAAAACTGATATTTTACAGCAAGTCCCAAGAGGCCACAGAGATCTGGTTAACTCCGGATGAGTGTTCACTGTATTCACCATTAGTTAAAACAGGCCTGGCATATTAAAGGGGACAGTAGGGTAGTGGGTTATATGGATTCTTTTTAGGAACTTTTTTTTAACACTAACCTGCCACCTCTGATCCTTCCTCCTTTTTTTTTTTTTTTCTGCTCCCTTCCCAAGTTTTTCTCATTTTTTGCACCTACAATGTGTACTGTGCAGTATACACTGGGTTAATCTTTACCAACCCAACAATGCAGTTGATAGCAGTAGGACTGCCAAAATTCCGTCATCTGCTCAATTTCATTCTGCGCTAAACCAGACATTCATTGCAGACTTCTCTTCAGCCAGCAGCCTAGGTGTTATTTCTAATTACCCCAGCTACAGTCCAAATGTAAGTCAGAATGTGTATGACTACAGATGTATGTACGTGTGAATGCAGATGTATGGGGACAGGAATACATCATTGTATAAACATCTATCTATGTGTAATGTATTGTATTCACAAAACACTATAATAATACTACATAGATAGCATGAGTATGTTTTAGTATAGGGGTGATAACAGACAGAACGATACATGCTTAGCATGTTTTACTTTGGATACAGATTTCTTGATAAAAGTAATTAAAATTAACTGCCTGACCAGCTTTGGTACAAACTGTATTATGATAGACTATAATGGGAAATACTTGCTATCATTTATGTTCCATTCAGTTGCAGAATTCATATAAAATGTCTAGTAACATTATTAAAAAGGCCAGGAAAGTAGGAGTTGTGGAGTTAGAGTGGATATTCCGTATTAAGTGCATATGTGGGCAAGAATATAAAAAGAGTCAAACATTTTTACATTGTCTGGAACAGTGTTCATTTTGTCAACTAACAATTTTAGTCAAATTTTAGGCGACTAAAATTTTTGAGATTTAGTTGACTAGAGCTAGAGTAAAACTAAAATAATTCAGATGTCTATAATATGACTAAAACTAAAATGGCATTTTAGTCAAAAGACAATGACTAAAACTAAATTGAAATTTGCCATCAACATTACCACTGCACAGAGGGGCTGTGGAAGGGGCAAAAGAGACACACCGGGGCTTGGGAGAGAGACACCTAGTGGGGCTGGATGGGCACAAAAAGACACTGAGGGGCTGCGAAAAGACCAAATGAGACAGATAGAGGCTTTAACTAAACCCATTAGATTTTAGTCGTGTCAACTAAAATCTCCAGTAGATTTAGTTGACTAAAATCTAATGGATAATTAGTCGACCAAAATGTATTGAAGATTTAGTCGACTAAACCAGACTAAAATAAAACAATTCAGGAGACTAAAATACGACTAAAACTAAAATTATTTTTAGTAATAAATACTATGACTAAAACTAAATTGAAATTTACTGCCAAAATTAACATTGGTGTGGAAATGAAAGTCACGTGACCAAACTTGGTTGTATTACAGTGACTTAGAGGTGTATTTAATGCTACAAAATTACAAATGTTTACATTGCAGGGTAAAAACTACAGAGTCACTGAACCAAGACTACTTCATTGAGATGACGTGGTCTGGGTGCCTTTAGTGGTCCTTTAAGAAAACAGTAAAGTTGAGTATTAACAAATATAATTCTAATGATAGTTAACAGATCTTGTACACCACATTGCATAGTTACACCGTTGGAACAGTTTTTTCTACATACCCTGTTTCAGTCTTCATATCTATCTCTGTATACCAAGGGGAAATGTTTGCAATATGAGGTTATTATTCATGACGAAAGTTACATATAAAAGTGGAGTACTGTAATAAATACGTGCAATCTCAAAATAAAATGAAGAAGGCATTTGCTCACAACATTATCTGTAAATTGCACATGAATTAACTGTAGCTATAATTAAGAATGTCAAGTTAAAGAGTTAAATATATCAATACAGACTTTTTACCTCTTTGAATAAGTACTTACCACCCGTCAGAAACCAAGGGACTTATTCATTAAACTATGAATTGCCACTTTGAAAAATATAGGTCAAGTTTTCACAAACTCAGCTATTGGACAATACATTTTTTACTCCATCCGACCCAATCATATTTCACACCATCATCAAAATCTTGTCCCTAAAGAACCTATGTCAGTGTAGAATGCTCTTCTTATGTAGTATTTGTATATATAGTAGCATTGAACATTCTGTAGGAGAGGACCTTAAAGACAAGATTATTAATGGCTATTTTGTTATGATGGAATTATTCTGTCTTTGGCTGTTAGCATATCACATTTCTTAGAGAATAAACCTGCAAATTGAGATGCTGGCTACAGAACAACTTCTCTTGTTAGTGCTCATTGTGTTTCTGCACCAGTCACAGTAGGACTTTTGCAATGATTCTGTGAGTGCTGAAGCAGACCCTGACAGGAGCACAGTTGTTAGCTGCTCTCCGAGCCAGCATGACTATTTGATGAATCCAGTTACTATCTGGCACAGAATATACATCAGGGGCATCCAAAAGGCAGGAGTTAGAGTTGGTATTGCGAAATCAACTAGTCAGATACCAGGGATTAGTATATTACAATGTATACAGTGAGGTCTCTTTACAAAAAAAAAGAGCAAATTGTGGTGAACTGGCAACCACATTGCCTTACAATGACAAAAAATAATAATTGTAGCAGAATTAAATATTTTTTTTTTAATCTGTGCTATTTTATCTACACACATCTCAACAAATGTATTAGTGATACATATTTTGTAACCACAGAACATTACTATTTATCAATCTGCTATAATTTTTATTTATTTATGGTTATTCAAAATGTTTAAAAGCCTATAAGGAATGGTGCAGTGGAAAACCTATATACATGTAAAATGGATAATAGTAACGGATAAAATAGATGGGAAGCTTAGTGAAACGAGTGCAACAGAAGAAGTGAATGGGGGAATAAGGAAATGAAAAAGAAAATAAGAAAAACACTGACACATATTTATCTATGGTAATTCATGGTAGGTGACCCAACAGGACAAGGAGAATGAATGCAGGACATGTGTGAAGTCCAGAAGATGTGTAGGACAAGGGCAATTCAGAATGAACAACAGCCGATTGTGGGTCATTAGTAGGCTGGTATGTGATTCTCCTGACCAGCAGAATCACAAAGCCCAAAGTACTGATTCAATCTGCCATTAGAATGAGTACCTTAATGGTTCATATCATCACTACTTATGGGGATCCAGTCTTTAAAGGAAGGGACTATAGAGTGCTGCATTAATTACATGGACTAGGCATGCTGTCCCATACGTTATAAGCAGACTAGAAGTCTTATAAAAAAGAAGAGTGTAAGAGGTAAATAATGTGTTGTGGAAAGAGCAAGTAGACCTATTTCACCATGGACCAATCTCTGGCTTCTTACACAATACCCCTCAAGTGGTTGAGAATACTTTCATTTTGACTCTTATGATAGAATTATGTTTTTAGAAAATATTCTAAATTCTATATAAATTCCATAAGACACACTATAGACGCACTATAGAGTGCTGCATTAATTACATGGACTAGGCATGCTGTCCCATACGTTATAAGCAGACTAGAAGTCTTATAAAAAAGAAGAGTGTAAGAGGTAAATAATGTGTTGTGGAAAGAGCAAGTAGACCTATTTAACCATGGACCAATCTCTGGCTTCTTACACAATACCCCTCAAGTGGTTGAGAATACTTTCATTTTGACTCTTATGATAGAATTATGTTTTTAGAAAATATTCTACATTCTATATAAATTCCATAAGTTAAAATAGAATTTAAATGAGAAATAAAATACTTAATTTAGAGCATTCCAGTACTTTTGTTTACTGGAATAAAGCTTTTCAACTAACAATGACAATCATTTTTTTTTCTCAATTATTCTAATTCCCGTAAATGTCACTTCAACAAACAATATAAAATCCACTGACGCAAAGATCGACCAAGTAAAAACAAACTCCTAAGATGGTTTAGAAGTGCTGTGGCTTGGTGCCAACATGTTTGGAAATGTTGGGTACAGATACAATATGATAAAGATTCCTGGACAGCTTCAAAGCCCACAACAGCTCTTGGCAATAGAGGATGGGAAATAGTTCTAAAAAAAAACAGCACTGCAGGAAGATATAGAAACAATGTAGTGAATCCCAAAATGAAGAAATTAATTGGAACAGATTGAATTTCAGCAATCTTTGTCAGGAAATGTGTTTTCTTGAAAGAAAAAAAAATGAGCATATGAATGGAAAATGTAAATTGAGCAGAATGTATTAAAATATTGCTTATGCAGAGCAGATGTAAACTGCAGCTGCAGCAGAATCCTGTTTACATTCTTGACAAGTAGAAAGGCAGAAAGCATGGATAGGTTCACTTGACATGAAGAATAGGAGAACCTCTTATCTGCAATCCCTTAGCAGCCACATGCAAACACAGTGGCTCAGCCAGTCTATTTGATGTAACAGCAAACAATATTAAATTAAACTAAATTGCCCTCTTTTGTTCTGTTTGCATTTCACAGCCAGTAGCAAAGAGGGCTCTTCTTTACTCACCGCCAACTAGTAGAAAACATTAATTGTTAATTTTCATTTCATCTCCTTAACCACAAAACAGAGACTTCTCAAAAGATTTTCTTCACGCATATTGAAATATAAAAAAAGAATATCTAAATATATTTCTTAAAAATCAGGCAATGAAGATAAAGTGACAGAAGTATATTGAGTGCTCCTGCATTCAATTTAATAAAGGTTTAGAAAAATGTAACAATATTAATTTTTATTTAAATTAAATTCAAATTAAGTTGATTCTGAATGGCCTTCACTTATTTGGCGCAATATATATATCTGTTAAACAGATTAAGATGACCAAATGTTGATCATCCATCCATCTATACATCTTAATCTATGTGTTTTTAAACCCTAATCCACATGTAAGTGTGTAATCTCTTATTCATGTCTTTGTGTTTGTGTGTGTGTGTCTGTTTCTGCTATTTATTATCAATGTGTCAGTGACTGTGTTTAAAATCTCCTTATTCTTTGAATGTATGTTTCTATGATTTTTCTTAAATTTGGCTTATTGTCAAATGGATTTTAACTTTTATGCAATAGCTTCCACAAGTGGCAGGTAGACTGAATCTAGAAGCTTTTTAGATATATGGAAGGTGAATAATTGACAGCAACAGTGGATACTCTTCCTAGAATGCTTTCCTAGTAAACAATATCAAGCTCTCTTGAATAATACAATATATACACTGTTAAGATCGTGATATACAGGCCCTACGCTTTGTTACATTTTTTGCATTGGCCACTTGTTACCACATCAAGTGATATTATCAAACGATATTAGAATATGCTCTCCCACCTTGATTTGGTGCCTGTTTTGTATGGTGACAAAATCTCCACACTTTTTAAGGTTTAAGACAAAGTGTAATTTTGGGTAAACAATCATATATTAAAATTTTTGCTTGAGATGTTTACCAAAAAGCACTTTGGGTGTAATGTATATCTTGATGTCACTATGGCAATCCCTTGTCCATCAGCATTATGTGGGTAAGTCGGTCTAAATTTGAGAATTAAAAGTTGCAACGTGAAAATAAAACCATTGCACATTTCTTTCTTATGTAAAAAAAACTATTTAGACATCTTTATACCTTTAACAAAGTGCAAAATAAGTGCAAATGCAAACATATGATAAAATAGGTCATATTTAGTGTTACTGCAGCACTTTATATGTAACTCTCATTCTGTTAGATCTGCTGTAGTTTTGTAAATCTACACAAAACCAGATTGTTTATCATTTTCCTCTAGGAAATAATACAGACTCTCAGAAGCATGTAAGTGATTAAAACAAGTTGTACAATTAATTTAATGGGATATGAGCTTTGAGATCTATTTTTGAAAAATGCTATACTATATCACTGGCACAAAAAGCTACTTTCACTCATTCACAGAAAGCATTAAAATGTAAACTGGTATATTCTATATGCATCAATAATTAATCTATAATTTCATTTTTTTTTTTTTTTAAAGGAACCTGGTTTGTATCTTTAAATGAAATATATGATTTATGTGCTATTGCCATTATCCATTAAATCAGGCTCGCAAATACTATTTGATTGTGCCATTTAAAACAAATTAGCACATAGAGGCATAGATACCTGACAACAGCAGAATAAAAATGTGTATTTAATGATAGCCAACACAAATGACAGATTTTCTCAGCTTACAGCACATTGGTTCAGAGGGATTTCCTTTACCTTAATAGCATGTTGGACCATAAGACCAATGCACCTTGATTTAAAAGCACATTTTCCAGCTGGTTATATCAGATGTTTCATTACATATATTGATTGTCAACATGTCATACAATTAAGAATGATCACCAGGTTAACAAGCAACACAAATTAAATTTATTAATTGCTAATAAATACTTAGTACAAGCAAGTTATTTGAAATGCAATGGGAAAGTAACATTCTGATGTTCCAAAGTAAGACTACCCAATAATGCTTAATGATGTAGCACGTTAATTGGCAATTAAATGGTTATTAGTAAAGAAGGTTAATAGCCCTGGCAGACTTAGCTGGACACTACTGGTAGACTATTCATAGCATGAGTGAGAAAAAAAAAAATAAGAATGATATCAGTTTTAGTGCACCAGGGTTACATGTCATGTTGGAGTAAATCCAAATCTCTTGCTGCTTAAAGGGACACTATAGTCACCAGACCAACTACACAGCTTATTGAATTTGTTCTGGTGAGTAGAATCATTACCTTCAGGCTTTTTGCTGTAAACACTGTCTTTTCAGAAAAAATGCAGTGTTTACATTACAGCCTAGTGATAACTTTACTGGCCACTCATCAGATGGCTGTTAGAGATCCTTCCTAGGTCAGGGCTGCCTAAAATGCATCTAAACATTCAGTATCTCCTCCCTCTGCATGCAGACACTGATCTTTCCTCATAGAGATTCATTGATTCAACTCATCTCTATGAGGAGATGCTGATTGGCCAGGACTATGTTTGAATTGTGTTGGCTCTGCCCCTGATCTGCCTCCTTGTCAGTCTCAGCCAATCCTATGGGGAAGCACTGTGATTGGATCACGCTACCACTTCTGATGATGTCAGCAGACTGCTGAATTCAGTAAGATTTTTCTATATATAAGGAGGCATGAGGGGCCCAGGGGAGCTAGATGGTGGTTTTGGTTTTACATGTTTGTGTTCCTGATCCTATAGTGATCCTTTAACAAAATTAATTACGGTGAACCAATTGTAGCATTGGTGCTCACTGTACTATGTCTCAAGTTTAAACATTATAACAAACTGAAAGTCATGGCAGGTACCACAGTATCCATGTAACTCCCATCAAAATTAAGCTTGGCTGCTTCAACTAAACCAGGACATCAGTCTCGCACAGCACAAAAATTTTGTAGGGAAAAGCAGAACAATATTCAATTTTCAATATGCATTTTATACGAGAAAAATAGTCATTGCATTGGCTAGTCTGTTAATGCCTAGAATATAAACAATAGACAAAGTTAATCTAAAAATGGATAAAAACAGTCTCGCTGATATGTGATGGTAGGGTAATATTCCTCAGGTGTTGATCCGTCCGTGTGGTGGCAGATAGTCCATATATGTGGAAATAAAAACAGATAGAGAGCTTCCAATGGTGAAATATAGTACGTCTAGATGTGATGTATAAATCAAGAGAAAAGTATTCCACTCACATTTGTTGGAGCTTGAACCAGCTCTAGGAGAAGAGGCACTTAGTGGTTTAATCCCCACTATCGGATACACTTTAGTGATGGGTCCGTCTGTCACAACTTTGGATTTCCTTGATGTAGGCTGGAACCTGCTCAGATGTGCGTAGTTCTATGGTGCTTGGGGAGATAGGTCCGCCTCTCCAGTTTGGAATAATGGGTATCCACGAAATATATAAAACAGTAGATAGTGCTCTCAGTATGAACAGTAAAAATATTTTAAGAAAATAAGTTATACTTACAAGAATAGAGCAGACAAATACTGCTCTATTACCACAGCGCTGGTGGAATTATCCCCACCTGAGGATTTCTTTGGACAGGATACACTTCAGGGTTATGGTGTTTTAAGAATTAAAAATTAAAAATAAAAATTAAAAATAAAAATAAAAAGATATAGTATAAAAACAATATATGAAAGTGCCAGGAGTAGTTGAAATGTATAAAATACAATAAAAATAAGTATAAGATTGGTCCTCGTATAAAAGGCTAACCAAAAATAACTTTTATTGATTTAAAATACACTTTTTAAAACCATTTACGCGTTTCACCTATGAGGTTTTTTCAAAATGGTAAAAGAACAATACACCTGGCAGGGAACAGAATTTATAAGTTCATACAGAAATTGAATTTGGCGCCAAAATTTAGTGCACCAATCATATTCAAGGATTAAAACCGAACGAAAATTACAATAAGAAATGAGTAAAAGACCATATAAATACAAAGATCTAAGCCTGATTAGTCTTGGGTAATACTAATTTTATAAAAACGAAGCTTTTATAAAGTTTTATTTTAAGTTGGTCCCGATCACGTGATCGGGACGTGCCGCGCATGCGCGGACCGTCTGAATAGGCGGATCGCTTAGAGATGTAAACAGAGGGTTCGGTGGCCGGCATGGGAGCGCAATGCTCCATGGGAAATGGAGTCCTGTCGGTCACCGAGCTCTTAAGGGCAGAAAACATAAGGGATTGGATTTTAAACAGTATTACAGCATTCCAATAGAAGTATTTAGCAGAATCCATTTAACAATCAGAATAATAATAAAGCTGCAAATGCTAAAAATACACATACTGAAAATACAAATACAGATATATAAATGTATTATGTAATATATAATCTCTGCAATATAAATGCACTAAAAATAATTTAAAAGATAAGAATTCCATAAAAAAGGTAACAGTAAAAGTGGGTATTGTTTACTGTTACCTTTTTTATGGAATTCTTATCTTTTAAATTATTTTTAGTGCATTTATATTGCAGAGATTATATATTACATGATACATTTATATATCTGTATTTGTATTTTCAGTATGTGTATTTTTAGCATTTGCAGCTTTATTATTATTCTGATTGTTAAATGGATTCTGCTAAATACTTCTATTGGAATGCTGTAATACTGTTTAAAATCCAATCCCTTATGTTTTCTGCCCTTAAGAGCTCGGTGACCGGCAGGACTCCATTTCCCATGGAGCATTGCACTCCCATGCCGGCCACCGAGCCCTCTGTTTACATCTCTAAGCGATCCGCCTATTCAGACGGTCCGCGCATGCACGGCACGTCCCGATCACGTGATCGGGACCAACTTAAAATAAAACTTTATAAAAGCTTCGTTTTTATAAAATTAGTATTACCCAAGCCTAATCAGGCTTAGATCTTTGTATTTATATGGTCTTTTACTCATTTCTTATTGTAATTTTCGTTCGGTTTTAATCCTTGAATATGATTGGTGCACTAAATTTTGGCGCCAAATTCAATTTCTGTATGAACTTATAAATTCTGTTCTCTGCCAGGTGTATTGTTCTTTTACCATTTTGAAAAAACCTCATAGGTGAAACGCGTAAATGGTTTTAAAAAGTGTATTTTAAATCAATAAAAGTTATTTTTGGTTAGCCTTTTATACGAGGACCAATCTTATACTTATTTTTATTGTATTTTATACATTTCAACTACTCCTGGCACTTTCATATATTG
The DNA here is from genome assembly GCA_933207985.1 of Pelobates cultripes. Classification (NCBI taxonomy): domain Eukaryota; kingdom Metazoa; phylum Chordata; class Amphibia; order Anura; family Pelobatidae; genus Pelobates; species Pelobates cultripes. The sequence goes on along the minus strand of OW240912.1, from coordinate 253,601,465 downwards.
TTTTTATACTATATCTTTTTATCTTCATTTTTAATTTTTATTTTTAATATTTATTTCTTAAAACACCATAACCCTGAAGTGTATCCTGTCCAAAGAAATCCTCAGGTGGGGATAATTCCACCAGCGCTGTGGTAATAGAGCAGTATTTGTCTGCTCTATTCTTGTAAGTATAATTTATTTTCTTAAAATATTTTTACTGTTCATACTGAGAGCACTATCTACTGTTTTATATATTTCGTGGATACCCATTATTCCAAACTGGAGAGGCGGACCTATCTCCCCAAGCACCATAGAACTACGCACATCTGAGTAGGTCCCAGCCTACATCAAGGAAATCCAAAGTCGTGACAGACGGACCCATCACTAAAGTGTATCCGATAGTGGGGATTAAACCACTAAGTGCCTCTTCTCCTAGAGCTGGTTCAAGCTCCAACAAATGTGAGTGGAATACTTTTCTCTTGATTTATACATCATATCTAGACGTACTATATTTCACCATTGGAAGCTCTCTATCTGTTTTTATTTCCACATATATGGACTATCTGCCACCACACGGACGGATCAACACCTGAGGAATATTACCCTACCATCACATATCAGTGAGACTGTTTTTATCCATTTTTAGATGAACTTTGTCTATTGTTTATATTCTATTTTTTTATTATTTTTTAGCGCAGCCCTTTCCCCCCTTTTTGTATTTTATTGTCTCTACAAGGGTTTCTTGAGGGATTCCCTTATAGGGTTGCTGCTCCTCCGGTTTAGCGCAGACTCTTCTCCCCCCTTTGTTTTGTTAATGCCTAGAACCTGAAGACAATATTGTTGCATATGTACAATATGGAAAATATCAAATTTCCATACAGATCCCTCAATGGGAAATACCTTTTGGCTACCTAAGATATATCTGACCAGCTATGCTGGACATTTTATGACTGATTGTCTAGCATAACAGTTTCACTACTTGTACATGTAACATAATGTTGCATACCATAGCTCTTGACTAACCAATATCCTGAACTTCAAACTATAATGGGCGTCCATTTCTATTTTCTTTCATTTTAATTTACGTTGTCCTGCCTTCTGATTAATAATGAATATGCAACTTTTAAAGTTATGTGATTGTTTTTTTATCCAGCAAATAAAAGATTTTGAATAGGCACTAGTTTGGCCTGTACTGTGGATTTTAAAACCAAGCTGAAATCTTGGCTTGGTTTTTGCTTGGATCAAGGCAAGAATTTTGGAATTTTCCCAGCCTTATGCCTTACAGTTTTTGTGTTTCTTGATCAGCTGATATGATTAATTCTAGTCTCATGAAAATTATTTTCATTATTGAAACATGCTTGACCAGTCTGAATCATTAATTATATTGCAACTAAATCCAACAAGATTATTCAGTAAAGTCCATATGATGTAAGCAAAAACTGGTTAAAATAATCAAATTTCAACCAGATTTGCATTTCTCATATTGAATGCCAATCCATTACAATTGGGTTATATAAACAACAAAAACAAAAAACATCTAATTTGGTACTTCCCTGTGTCCGCTTTAAAATCTATTCTCACATGTGAATGCCATATAAAACATAGGACTTGCAACTTAATCACTGACAGTTTTATTGACTAAACAGCAAATTAGAGTGAATGGAAAACCAGATGGCAAAATTTAGGAGAACATTGCTGAGTTGTAAAAAATGTTCTAACACAGCTATAGTCACAGCATGGCTATTTTTTTTGTCTATATATTTCAATTTACTTGTTTTCAGTTCTCAAAAATGTTGTGTTTATTGAATAAACCCTTTAAATTCACACTGAACAAATCTGTATAAAAAAAAATATTCACTTGCTTTTTGCAGTTGATCCTACAGAAATATGTAGTATTTGCCCATGAATAGTGCAAGCATCCAGCATGCATATAGTTATTATAATAATAATAAAAAATAAATGTAACATGGATTTAATTAATTATATTCAAGAATAATAAATTAAATAACTGTGTAAATAACCTTTGATTGAACTGAATTTACAGGCAGACAGCAGCTAATTCTGCATAATTATTAATGTATTTTAGCATTCTGTTGTTTATTTCCATTACACCATTCTGGATTTCAGCAATTCACTTTTATGTAAACAGGCTGAAATCAGGTCCACATCTCATTTAATTTAGAAATTGTCTTTGCAAAGCTAGACACTGTTAAATTTTGACAACAATGTCCAGATTTTACAGTGCAAATACCTTTGGACTTTCCTGTATTGTTTTTGGATTTAATTATCCTGTGAATTGGAAACTTTCATGCATCCAAGTAAAAGTTTAAGCTATAAAAAGAGAACAAAATGTGGATATATTGTACGCGGCGTAAAAAAATTTCTACACTTTTCTCAAAATTGTTACTTTTGTCTGTTGGCTGTCTTTGTATCTTGACTCTACTTTAATGGGCCACTTTTGTCTGAGAATAGTCATTCTTAAAATATGACTGATTCATTGCCATTTTCCTTTCATAAATCATAAAATAATGTTATATCATTATATGTCATCTGAATTTATTTGTTCTTTTCTATTATTTCCAGGTCTTGCCCTGGAAAGAAATGGTCTTCTATCTCTAAGCAATGTGATAAAACTATATGGATATAATGTGTGATTTAGAGAAGAGTATTATTATGCCTTCTATTCAAAAGACATAAAATATGCACCCTGTATCACTGTGTCTATAGCATCCAATATGTTAAAAAAAACAAAAAAACTATACAACATTAGAGCATTATAGCTGGAGATTTCTAAATATACACTATTATCCTTTTATTCCTATTATATGTTTTAATTCTCTTTTGCATTTACACTGCTTAATGGTTACTAATATGGTGCCTGGCAAAGAAGCTCTAAATCAAAAGAATGGATAACAATTAAGCAGCACTTAATAGATTTACTTTCCTGTATAAACAAAATATGATGGCTGTGTTGGTCAGTTACTACCCTACCAATATTCATAACACTAAATCAATAAGCAATCATAATAATCATTTATAAAGCAAATGCATCAGACAATTATACTGGTATGTATAAATAAAGCAAGAATCCTCCACTGCTTTCCATTTTGTGAATCAATCAAACTACTATGGAATGAAAAGACTAATTGCAAACATTTCACATTCGATAAGAGTTTCCCTATTTGACTTGCACATGTAACACAATAACCATATCTCTTTACTAACCAATATCCTGCACTTCAACTTTAATGGACGTCCATTTCTATATTCTTTCATTTCTTCCTACATGTCAATTTACTTTGTCCTGCCTTCTGGTTAATAATGAATATGGACTTTTAAAGTTTTGTGATTGTTTTTAATCCAGCATATAAAAGATTTTTCTAGTATTTGCTTTTTTTTCTTGTTTTTTTATTTTTTTATTTTTATTTAGTTAGATAAATATTTTAGCTCTGACATCTTAATTGCCTTTTGAAAGACACAGCTGGATGTTTAATGAAAATTATCATATCCATAACTCATTATTCATATAAAATAAAATGTCGTTTTACATTGAATGGAGTGCCAAGACCATCAGAAAAAAAATGTTTTTAAAGGAAAATTGCAGCTTCCAGCATTTCGGAATAAAATGTGCAGCATAATGTACCATATTCTCAAGGTGAATGGTTATCCCAACTGCCATGGGACCAGAACATACAATATACACAAGTTCTCCAGCATCTAACCAGCAAATTATCACTGTTGTAGTAATCCATATGCAGGGAACAATTATGCAGACAAACACTGTTTTATTAATATTGTCTGTATCATCCAAGTCTTATTCCCACGCAACACTGATGAGTGATAGGGAAACTTAGGCACCAATAGAAGTGTATACTTCCCTTTTAAAATGCAAAAAAACCAAACACGAACCCTGTGCCCCGAGGATATGACATGCCAAAAATAAAAGAAATCGTTTAATAGACCTGAATAAAAAGTTACACCTACTTGAATGACAAGCATTTACTCTCAAGAAAGACCTTTAAAAGCTTAAAAATACAAACATAGAGTAGTAAAGTTTTTTTTCCTTTTGTAGCACTGCAAAAAAAATCAGCAAAACGTGCACTCATGTGTAGAGACTACTAAAATATAACGCCTTTAATAAATGTTGCATCCCTGTAGGTAGATTCCATGCCTGATAGACATGTGCAATTCGTTTTGGTCCGAATATGAATACGGACAAATTTCGGGAAATTCAGACATTCGGGTACTTTCGAATGTCCGAATTGCCAAAGTGCCGAGGTTCCGAAATTACCGAATTTCCGAACTGTCAAAGTGCTGAAGTTCCGAAGTGTCAAAGTGCCGAAGTTCCGAAGCACAGTATTGCCAAAGTACTAATATACTTACCCAGTGAAAGAAGAAGAATGTTACATTGTATACAATTTTAAATAAAAAGTATACAAATATAGCCAGGATTCAGCTGTAAGCATTTGCAACAGCCTGTCAATGTAATGGCATGAATGAATAAGTAGATAACTCTCTAATTCCCACGGTATTAGGGAGCTATCTACTAAAAGGCTGAAAGACCTAAATTGGTCTTTCAGCCAAATTTACTAATACTAAGTAAACATTACTTAGTATTAGTAAATTATGCCCCTACTCGCTATCCCGCGAGTAGGGGCATGTCTATTAAACAGTGAACAGCCTGTGGCACTGTTAAAAAAAAAAAACTAATGTCCTCCAATCTGGCCCCCACCCCTGAGCGGCGGGTGGGGGCCCTAAATACTAATAAGGGGGGGACCTAATGTCCTCCCCCCTGGCCCCCACCCCTTAGCGGCGGGTGGGGGCCCTAAATTGGAATAAGGGGGGGACCTAATGTCCTCCCCCATGGCCCCCACCCCTAAGCAGCGGGTGGGGGCCCTAAATTCTAATAAGGGGGGGGACCTAATGTCCTCCCCCCTGGCCCCCACCACTGAGCGGCGGGTGGGGGCCCTAAATTGGAATAAGGGTAGGGACCTAACGTCCTCCCCCCTGGACCCAACCCCTGAGTGGCGGGTTGGGGCCCTAAATACCAATAGGGGGACCTATTGACCTCCCCCCCAGCCCCCACCCCTGAGCGGTGGGTGGGGGCCCTAAAAAAATGTTAACTCCCCTCCCAGGTGACTAGGGGTCCCCAAACCCCTAGTCACCCCCTCCCCCCAAAATAAATTAACCCCCTACCTGCCCCCCCTCACCCTAAAAATAATGAGGGGGGGACCTTTAACTAAGTACCTGTAAAAATAAAAACAAAACTTACCATTCAATGTTTTCTTTCTTCTAAAATTTCAGCCCCAAAAAAGGCCAAATAAAAAACCATAATAACCAGCGCATTTAAAAAAATGAAAAAATAATCCATCTTCAGACTGAGTTCTGCAGGGCGGGAGAAGGCTTATAAAGCATTGCCCCGCCCAGCAATTAGTCTCAGAGCACTCTGATTGGTGGGTTTAAGGCGGGGGGACAATAGGTCCCCTTTCAGTTTAAAAGCCCCCACTCGTGCGTCGCAGGGGTTTCTCACTGTTTACTAGACATGCCCCTACTCGCAGTATAGTGAGTAGGGGCAAAATGTACTAATACTAAGTAATTTTAACTTAGTATTAGTAAATTTGGCTGAAAGACCAAATTTGGGAATTAGGGAGTTATCTACTAAGCGGCTGCAATAGAAGTCCCGAAGTGCTGAAGTCCCGAAGTTGCCGAATTTCCGAAGTGTTGAAGTGCCGAAGTTCCGAAGTTGCCGAAGTGTTGAAGTGCCGAATTGCCGAAGTCCCGAATTACGAAAATCCTGAATTTCGGAATGCCGAACCGAACCTGCAATTCTGAAGTGTGCACCAACAGATGCTATCAACAATTTGATATTAAACAGATGCTATTAAACAATTGTGATATTTTAGCATCCAATATAATTTCATGTAGGTTATTTACAGTATAGCTATACATAGTAATATAGTAATACTATATATCAATATAAATTGCTTCTGTTTTGAAGGAGCATTCTGAAATTAAAAATACAAACCTGTTTTTTTAATGTTAGAGAGTTCTTTTGCATATTTAGATTCAGGATCTCCCTGGCAACTAAAAGATAATGTATTTTTTATTACCTTTAGCCATGCCTGCACCTGGCTGAGATTGGCAGTGGTGATAATCTCAGCCAGTCCAATGCTTTCCCATAAGGACATATTGGGGACTATTGTGCATGCATTACAGTCAAGCCGCTGCACCAATCAGCATCTCTTCATAAAGATGCTTTAGCTCAAAACATCTCTATGGGAAGTGCTAAGCTCCTTCAAGCAGAGTCTGAAGCTGCTGAATGTCTGTCCTGCAAATATACAGGGACTGTTTCCTTGCACCAGAATCTCTATATTAAGCTGCAATGGTTCTGGTGCTAGAGCGTTCCTTTAATAAATAAGAGTCCATATTCTTTAGTTTTTCTGAATTGGTTCATCATGTCTGTATAATAAAGATTATGGGATCTGAATGCTCACCCACATGTGTTCCTTTTTACATATAGAAAAGAAATTCCTTCACGTGAAAAAATTAAAGTTTCCTATCCCAATGCCTCTGCAATTAAGGCAAAACTGCCTGTCAAGAAAGCTGTATCCAGTTTTACGATAAGAGAGCATTTAAAATACATCAGAATTAGAGAACAACAAACACATCCTCATTATCAAAACTAGGTCATAGTTAAAAATGTGACAGTTTTGGGATTCAATGCCATAAATAGTAAGCACATCTCTGCAAGACTTTGCAAGTCATAATAAGCAACAGTACAGGAAAGTGAAAGGAAAACTGTATGAATGGTAATGTTTTATTGTGAATCGGAGAGCTAACTGTACTATTACTAGATATGCCCTCTAACTCCTTCTATACTTAGCTTGAATACATCTGTATATGGAGTTAACGCAAATAGCATTCTTACTTTAATGTAGTTTATTCAATAAATATAAGACCTATTTATAATCTATCTATCTATCTATCCATCTCTCTATTGAGAAAGCATATCTGTACCTCTAAATACTAAGGTAAGTTTATTCTATAAATATGCCATACCAAGCCAGTCCTATGTTTCCACTAACTAGCATACATCACAGGTGTCCCTATTTAGGAGGGAAAGTCCCTATTTGTGGTCCAAATCTCTCTGTCCCTCTTGTCTATCCTAATGTCCCTTTTTTTCTAGAAGCACTGTCTTGAGCTCCACAGCAATAATGTTCCCAATAATGTGTCTTTAAACCACAATAGATATGTTTAGAAGTCAGACTGTGTAATTGGATTTTTCTTGTTCTAAATTGCATTTTAGTTGCACTAGTAGCGATTTGGTACATAAAAACATACAACCTTCTGGTTGGTTTTACTTAGACTGGTAACATTGGCCAACATTTTTGCATGTGATTTATGTAGGGTATTCACAAAAGTGAAAATGCAATGTGAATTTTAAATGTAAGGTCAGAGTAGTTAAACTGAAAGCTTTTCAGTTACATTTTAAACTCTCTTTGAGTTCACTTTAAATTCTCATTTTTAGTGAATAACCCTGAAGATTTCACAGTTTCTGCTAAGCTTATTCATTAGGGTTTCTGCCAAATCGCAGTTTGCAAAATTTAGGCCAATTGGCAGTTCCATATCTCCAAAGCACCAAATGGACGTATAACTAAACATGCGACTGCCATGATGGACAAGCATATTCGTTTGCATTGGGATTTGGATTTTCACCCACCAAGAAAAAGAAGATTGATGAGCACAAAAGATGATTGGCTGCTATGGGCCACTAAATGTAACTAAATGTAGTAGCTGTGGTGGATAGAGTGTGTGGACTCTGTCTCCCTGATATATGTTAAAGGGACACTGAAGGCACCTACACCACTTCAGCTAATTGAAGTGGTCTGGGTCCTATGACCCTTTTGCACTTAGTGCTGCAATGTAAAACATGGTAGTTCCAGAGAACTGCAATGTTTACATTGCAGCTCTAAGTCTGTTAGACAGCCACAGAGGGCTTCCGGAATACAAACTGACTTTTGGTCTGTTATTTAAAGCTGGACCTTCTCACAGACCTCCAGCATCAGCCTTTCCCCATAGGAAAGCATTGAATAATGCTTTCCTATTGGGAGGTATAATGCGTGCGCGGCCATTGTGGGAGGACCGTGGGCGGAGCCTGACCCAATTTTAACCCCTTTAGAGATGCAGGAGGGGGCAAGAGGGAGGGAGGCAGTCCAGGAGCTTATAGTGCCAGGAAAATGGGTTTATTTTCCTGGCACTATAGGATCCCTTTAAACAGTTTTTGAGTTCTTGGCAATAACCATGGCTTTTTCTGCTCTACCTGAGCCAAATTGTGACAGCTGAAAGAAAGCTGATATAAACTTTTATTGACATAATGAGAACATATATAATATAGCATTATCAATAGCATTACATTTATTGTTTATATTATTGTTCACACATTTAAATAACTTCTTCATGGGAAGAAATGGAGCAAAACATGACTTTTTAGAACTGCTTAATCTTCATTCAAAATGTGCTTAGGCAAGCAAAAAGTTTAAAAAAAACTTATCTTCTGCTTAACTAACTCAAAGGAGAAAATGATCTACCCTGTGCCAGTAGCAATAACCCCATTGGGCTTAAGCTTGTTTTATGTCTTGCTGATCATGTCCCAGAGCTGGAAATAATTTCTTTTATTTTGCTGCCAAGAGATTTATTTTCACACATTGCCTTTCATGCAAATAAAATAATAAAACATAAAAAAAGTAAATGCAGGAAAAAGTAGAAATGCAAAGCATGTATTTTTCATTGCACAAACAAAATGACTAAGCTAAATAAAACAAAAGAAAAATTATTCAAAGATAAAACTAATGGGTTTATTTATTATATAGTGAACTGTATTGAATAGTGAACTTTACTGAATTTAAAAATGCAGGTATAATAACCAAGGTAATCAGGTACTTTGACTTAAATATTGTAACATGGTTTTCCGTTCACTCTTTAGAGTAGAAAGTTCTTAAAAAGCCATACTAGAAGGAATAATAACAATGCTTAATAAACCCTTTAACTCATTTGCAGGTAGCACTGAAATGTTGTTCGGACTAGAGAAGTGTGGGCGAATGATAGCAAAAAGAGGGAATATGATCAGGGCAGAAGAAGTTTAAGTACTGGATGGCCAAATAGAAGATGTAGAGAACAGCTACAAATACCTGGGGTACCACAAACACATGGCAACCCTGAAGAAGTGGTTAGGAGGATAGCAACATCCAAGTACTTCCAAAGAGTCAAACAGGTTCTAAAGTCCCAGCTCAATGACAAGATCAAGATCCATGCATTCGACACATATGCACTACCAGTCATCAGGTATAATAACCTGTCCAATAGAAGAACTGGTCACCATGGATGTCAATACCCAGAAACTACTCACTATGAATGGAGGATTCCACCCGAAATCCACAGTTCTGGATGAAACACAGAGCATCCACAAGTACATCATGAAGATGGCTCCCAAAGATGGACTGCTAAAGGAATGCTTGAGACAACAACAGAAAGAAGATGCAGAAAAAAAGGAGATTCCATAGCAAGACAAACCTCTCCATGGGGTGTGCCAACAGCAGGTAGCTCACATGACAAAATTCTGCAAGTGGTTGGAAAAGGCAGGACTGAAAGACAGCACTGAGACAATAATCCTAGCAGCACAAGAACAGACACTTAGCGCAAGATCAATAGAAGTGGGAGTCTGCCACACCAGGCAGGGCCGGTGCAAGGATTTATGAAGGGAAAATTTATTTTAGCGCCCCCCAAAAATTGTATCTTTGCCTGTGTCTTTCTTTACCCCTCGTGCATTTCCAGTAATTGCAGAGCGTGAGCCAATTTCACCAAGAAAGGATGGGACATTGTTGACATTGACAGTCTCCCAGGGGTTGAGAAGAGCAGTGGTAAGAGAAGACTCACTTTCAGATATTTTGGTGGACGCATGGCTGGCACCTACTGGGGTTAAGAAATTCCCAAAACGTTAAAACCATATAGTGGCTTCTAATGTTGGAGTATTCCTCAAATATATATGTATTATATTAATATTTGTATATATTCTAAACATAAAATATATACATATCAATATATGCTAATACTAAATATGTTTATACATTACACATATGTTATTTTACTTGTTCTTATTTTTTGAAACTTGATGTTTTAGAGACACATGGACACAAAAACATAATCACATTGACAATGACACAAACGCAGACGTACCAACACACACTCATCACTGACAGACAATAAAGCACACAAATGGACACACACTCATTGACACAGTGTGACACACAACCTGACACACACTCATCATTGACTCACAGCCTGAAACAAAAAACACAAACTCATCATTGACACACAGTCTAATACACAAACAAGCACACAATCATTGACAAACAATCTGACACACAGTAACACACAAAAACACACACTGACACACACAAACACACACTCATCACTGATACACAGTTTGACACACAAACACACACAGTCTCACACACAAACACACTGATATACAAAAACACACTCATCACTGACATATAGTCTGACACACAAACAGACACTCACTGACACACATATACTGACACACAGGCATGAACACATTTACTGTCACACACACACTCACTCTGACTGACTTACTGTCGTTAGGTAGCAGCTGCCATGGTACTTTGATGAGTAATGCAGCTTGATGCATCATTACATCATTACAGCCATTCACAGCTGGACGTGACATCATATATCCCAGCAGCCTTAGCTCTGTGCACTGCGAGGAGCGATAGGCTGCTGGCAGTCCTCACTCCTCGACATCTCACAGCAGCAAGCTTTCTAAAAGCCAGCAGTAAGTGCCGACCATCCCAAGGTAATAGAGACCCACTGGGAAAGTTCACTGTATCCCTGTGGGCTCAGAATGACCAGTGGGAGAAACGAGCTCTGTGCTCCTCCTTCCTGCAGGTCACCCAAACTTTGCACCCCCTGGCCGCTGAGCCCTAAGGCGGCCGCCTGTGCCGCCTTATGGCAACTGCAGCCTTGACACCAGGCAAGACCAAAGGTGCAGACTGTGCAAAGAGACCTCTGAGATAAAAAAGTACATAGTAGCCGGATGCAAGATGTTAGCAGGAACAGCATTGACGTAGAGACGCAACCAAGTTGCTGGGATTGTGTACCAAAACATCTGTAAAGAATATGCCTAAATCCAGATGGGAAATACCACAAAGGGTAGTTGAGAATGACAAGGCTAAAATCCTGTGGGACTTCCAGATCCAGACAGACAAGCAAATACTGACCAATCAACCTGACATCATGGTGGAAGACAAGGAATGGAAGTCGGCAGTTGTGGTGGATGTTGTAAAAACTAGTGACTATAGCATCAGGAAGAAGGAACATGAGAAGATGGACAAATACAAAGAAATGAAAGAAGATCTAGAAAGGATAAAGTGAAGGCAATCGTAGTACCAGTTGTGATATGAGCAGTCAGGGCTGTGACTCCCAAGTTGGGGAGTGGCTTCAACAGATTCAAGGTGGAACATCTGAGATCACTGTTCAAAAGAGTGCAGTTCTAGGAACAGATACTGCGCAGAACACTCAGACTCCCAGGCCTCTGCTGGAGGACCCAAGAATGAGGAATAAACATTCCACCAGAAGCTGTGTTTACTTTGTCATGATCATCAGTCTTAAGCCCATATTTAAAGGGACACAATAGTGTTAAGAATACAAATCTGTATTCTTAAAACTATAGTCTTCATGTCCCTAGTTTGTTTTAGGCTACCGCCAGTGTGATAAAAAATATTTTATCTACCTTCTCTCAAGTGCTGATCCACCCATGGGGCTGCTGAACTACAGAGAGAACTATGGACTACTCAAGGACTGATTCCAGCATTCCCATAAGGGATCTGGTGTCTGTGTTTCTATTATTTATTTTTTTGCAAAAGAAGCAATAACTGTGCTGGAAGACATGTGAACACCATGTGGCAGGCTGGGTTGCAAGATCTGCTTTTATTCTTGCTGCCTTCCAGTAAATTGAGGCATACAGCGTTATTAATAAATTTGCTGTTTTCTAAAGCTTAATACCTGTGAACCAATATTACTTAAAGGGACAATCCACAGCCCAAATATAAAATAAATATAACTGTTTAGTTGATATACTCCAAATAAAGACTTGCATACATTTAATTATTTTCAGACTTTCTGTGGCTGTCTAATCACAGACTTCCCAATGCAGCTCAATGAGAAGTCTTTGCAGATCAGGTCCTCTGAGCAAGTGCTACCTCTTGAGGTCAGCTGCATTGAGCTAATGAAACCAGGAAGTAACATTACCTGTTGTCTGCTTGAAAGCCATGAGGTTAATTTATAAAAGTGTAAATTTATATTGAAATCTTCACTTTTTGCAAAATGAAAAAAGAGGACACTCTCTTCACACGTAAAGCTTTTCAGAAATCTAAAGTTGTTTAGGGGTCAGGAGTGACCATTTAAAGTACCTATTAAAAAAAAATTATATGAATACTTTGCTTAAGGTATGTTTATTCATTACTCTGTTGCTACGTTTTTTTTGTTTGTTTGTTTTTTTACCATTGTAGTGTTTTAACCATTTGACCATATTGTATATCTGTAGCTCAGCAATCAAGTTCAGTATTCAAGTTAGTCATAGTATATAGACTTGAAAATCTTACCCAAAGATGTCTCACTTTTCACTGAGCCCTCAATTAATTTATCACCTACAGTTTAGTATTCCATGAGTCATGAGCCACATTTTCAAGGTAAATGGGTGCTACTGTGGGGCACAGTGCTATTTACTTAAACATTATACACGTTATCAGAGCGATTTCCTCTTATCAATAACCATGTCCCAAAAGAGTGCGTAGTTTAGCCTTAAAAAAGATGACTGTATGTCTTTCACACCCGGCACCACCTTCTGTAGGCCTAAACCACTGAACTTTCTTTAAAATTAACATTTTCATTTCCAGATTAACTTCTGCAACTCTTAAAAATCACAACATCTGGGACAAATAAAGGCAATCTAACAAAATGTACACGAGATGAACTGATTGTTATTTTCTATGACACTGTGTCCCTTCCTTGATGATCAGTATGTCTTCCACGAAAGAATCAGTGATCTAAGACTTTCTTTCTCAACTTCCACAAGAAAAAGTAAGAATACCCATTGTGAAATGGGCAAAACACCCCCTCATGCTACTAATGCAACAGTGCATGAAATTGAACTCAAAAAAGAGCCACCATTCCGTGTGACTTCTTGGCTGACACAATTTAGATATTTATAGCTTTATGAACGGGCCACTGGAGAAGAACTTCAAGCTTTTTCTAGCCAAGAAGGATTAATGAACATGTGCACCTGGTAATTACAATACTCCATCTTACTGAAAGCCCTCACACTGCCTCAATGGCAGAGGCTAGAACGAACAGCCATTGAAAATATCAATCTGTAATTGTACAACTCGTCTAAATACTTCAATTTAGAACCTACTTTCACACCTCCACAGGTTGTGTTCTCAGCAAGGAAATGGGCGTCAGTGCAATTTACATGTTTTTCTTTTATTGCCAGTGTTTTTGGTCATGCTTCATTTAAAAGCTAATCTTAATAAAACTCAATTGTTCATACAAGTAGAAACAGACAAACAAATTGATGCAACACAGTGGAAAACAAGGCTCAGTATAAACTGCAAGGAACCTTGAGCAGATTTGTTTAAGCATCATGGCAAGCTGTATTTTCATTATATAACATGGTACATGCTTGCTACGTAAAATATTCAAGGTTATTAATATTGTATCCAACACTATTAATCTCCTTCAATTAATAAACATGGATATGTAGCTGACAGCAGATAAACACACACATACACATATGTATTTGAATGCATGTATATGGACATTATCAGTAAGATAAATGCACTATCACCTCTTTAGCGTGAATCGTTTTTCCATAAACTCTCACAATGCCACAAGTTAGGAGACTTCTGTGACCAACCATGGACATCTTCTCTACCTCTTTTATGTCATATATGTACAGTAAATCACAGCACACAATGCACTTAAAGTACACATCCAACATAATGTCCTGCATTACCTGTAGCTATATATTCAGTGCAAAACTGGCATGAAATTTACCAATAAAATCAAATTGGATTTTTTGAACCCTATATAGAGAAAAGTTTCTTTTCTTGCCATATAAAAAAACAACACTTCTTTAAAATGTATTTACGTATATACTATACAAAATAGCATAAACCAGAAATACAAAGCACACTTAGAATTCCAGTAGCATGTGCATATTTTAATATAACATATCCTACTCTGTATACATATATACACACATGTTATATTATTTGTGTAGGCGCACACACACGCAGATTATATATATATATATATATATACATATGTGGTAATTGTTTTTAATCAGAAATGTACCTCAGTGTTTACTATTCTTTCACACTCCAGTTGATGTGGACTACATCTCCCATGATGTTCAGCATCAGAGGAACAGTAATCAACAATAGCTGAAGTACCAAAGCTTAGCCATCACTGACCCAAGTTATCTTTATACCTGCTGTACCAACATCCACAGCAAAGACACTTTATAACAGTGACAGCATAACAGCACCAAAGCACTATTATGCCTGTATTGATATATATATGATATATATATCTATAAATATATCATCATGCAATTATGCAATTATGTCTCACAGGAGGAATTGTGAAAGGACACTCTAGGGTCGTGCATCTGAGCAGCACAGAGAGCATCCCTTAGCCTTAGCTGGAAATAGACCTCTGGATTAAGTACCAAAGCATTCCCCTCCCACCTACTGCTCTCAGTCTCCTGCATCAGAAAAGGAGGACTTACTATTAAATGCTGCCTGAAATGAAGGGGCAGGGATCCTTTCTCCTAGAAATGAAGCACTGTACAGTATTGTTAGCTTGCCCTCTGATTATCTTACCTTAAAGACGATGTGGTAGAAAAAAAAATCTTTGTATGGTCCCACTGGATGATATTAGTTCAGAGCATCTAGCAGTACATCCGTCCAGAGCATTGCCATTGCTAGTCTGAGCAGGAAAGACAGCTACCGGGATGCTAAACAGCACACCAGCCAACTTTGTGTGTAGCAAAGGCTCTCTGGAAAACCTGGCCTGTAGCTCAGCAGGGGAATGGAATGGAGCCCTTTCTAGAACCATGTGTATGGTAGTGGTGGTGCATTAGAATGTCAGAAATAATAACAATAAAAAAAATAAATAAAAAACGTTCCTCTCACATTTTATTTACGTTAAATGGTCTTGTAATTGTTTTTTTTCCATTCAGTTTAAGTGCTCTCAGGCACAATGTAATAATGCATTAGTGACAATGGGCATTAACTAAGCTGTCAGAAAACCATACACAGCAGAGCTCACATCACATTACAGTTCTGTATAACACACACAGCTTGAAGTATTTGTAAAAATCATTTGTAATAAATAATGAAAGGATTATTCACTAAACACTGAGTTACAGATGCAACATTGATTTTGAAAAAAAGTTGAGTATTAACCCCTTAAGGACCAAACTTCTGGAATAAAAGGGAATCATGACATGTCACACATGTCATGTGTCCTTAAGGGGTTAAAATCTAGGCCAATATTACTCAGCTGGAAACAGATATAACTCTGTTGGCGATGAATACTTAAAGTGACAGTGTAATTTCTGAGTGCTTCATAAAAATATAACCTCAATGAATACTAATATCTGTTGCATTGGAATGTTGTAGAAACCAAAACAACCAAAATATGCTGCTCAATAAATGGTGTTTAAAACAAATGTTTCCTTTGAAAAAAAAAAAAAAAGGAAAAATCTAGTATGTTTAAGATTGCAAGGCTGAGGAGGTTATTCTGTAAACTCTTCAGAGCTGGAATAGACAATAGTACTTTGCAATCTAAAATAAAAAGTACACATAGTTCTATATACACAGGGATACATTGTTGGAGCTAAATTGTATCTACTAGAGACATCCAAGGATAACTTACCCAGCAAGCCTCAAAGAAGTAATGCTTGCCCTGTGATGCTCCAATCACAGTATGACTTAGTGTGTTCAGAGTCTTTGCATCACTATGCCTCACAAAAGTGATGATGGCACCTTGCAAACCTGAAAGAAGTGATACCCAAACAGTGATGCGCTATCGCAGTGGTGCGATAGGATGAAATAAAATGCATCTTCTATAATTGCCAGCGTTTAGGATCACTCTGTAAGGAGCAATGTAAATATGGAGCATTGTATCACAATTAGCCTTCAAAGTCCTCATTTGAGTCCATTATCACCTGAAATATATGCATGTGGGGCATTGCAGTACCCTGGGCAGGTAGCTGAGCACACATTGATGTAATTTGCTGCAATGGTAATGCTTATGAAATAAACAGTGAAAACAGGCCATTGCCTTGAAACTGCCAGAGGAGAAGGTGTAAATCCCATGATAATTTCTGGTACAGTAATACTGATCAAAGTTCAGATTTTTATGCCTTTTTGAAGCAGCAGATGTTTATTCATCTATTTTAACTTTTTTAGATTCTTTTTTGAATCTGAGGGCACGTCCTCATATATCTTTTTATTAGCTGTGAAGGATTACTTTTGATAATATTTTCTGTAATACATTTCTATTTAGCACTCATACCAGCTGGCATGATATCCTTATGGGACTCTGAAGGGGTTTTCTTGGCATTTTTATTGCACAAGTTTCCAGGCATCCCTCTGGCACTATAGCCTAATGGGGATAGATTTAACTCTATGGATGAGATTTATCAAAGCAACACATGTAATATATTGGGGAAAAGAGCTACATAAAACATGACCTTCATGGAAATCAAAACAATGTTTCAATATTTAGTATAATGCACTCAAAATATCACCAGTGTTGCCTTGACAAATAGTTCCCTATTTTTACTGGATGTCCCTGGGTAGTGTTTATTTGTATATCAAGTGTTTTGAAGAAGGAGCAGGAGTGCACACATACCTTTTTACTTTATCCACCACTCCTATTGGGGTAAGATAATATGAGCAACTTAGAGGCTCATCCCAGTTAATATGTGGTTCAAGATACCCATTGCTCTTATCCTTACACAGCTACACACCTTGTTAGAGGCTAGAGTGGACCATTGAACTGGTGTCCCCTGAACTGGTCCTAAAGAATCGTGTTATTTATACTGTCCATTAGATATAGTACAAGAAAGGGAATCTGCTGGATTCCTTCTCCATGTATTAACTTGTTAGATCCCACATCTTATGTTTAATAGTGTATGTATGATGACACTTACATGTTATTTTAAATGACCACTGTGGGCACCATGAAGCCTTAATTGCCATGAAATTATTATAGTGAGAGGAGGTCCCGGTGGTTTCTTACTTCTTAAACATTTTAACCCCAAACCTTGAAAGATAGCACCTAGTCGGTCACCCCCGTTACTTCCTTTAATTAGAAAGAATCAAACTGGGTGTTGATCATAGAGAGCCTGAGCTCCACTCACAGAAAAGATAGAGACAAAGCTACAAAGGTTCGAGATTGAAGCCTTGGACCTTCATATAGATTCATGTATAGGTCCTGATTGTTAAATGGCTCATATGTCTAGTATATGAAGTAATTTTTGATAGTTAATGCTAACCTATACCAATTCTCCCAGTCCTATACCAACCCTACCCTTAACCCTATTCTTGTCTTAACTCGAACCTTACAGCTACCCTAACCATACCATTAACCTTCATCCTACACTATTACTTACCCTAACAAAGCATCAATCCTAACCCAACATTAGCCCTTACCCTACACCAACCCTTACACAAGTGTAAACGCTAACCGTGACCTGATATTAACCCTAGATTTACCTTAGCCCTACACTAACCCTAACTCTGTGGAATGTCCACTGCTGAAATCAGCCAAGGGATTTCACAGCTAAAACAGTGAAGAACTGTCTGCGAGCACCATCTAGTCTCAACACACTACAGGGTAAGCGCACAAAGAGAAGTGCATAAAAACATTAAATGCACTCACAAACAATTGTGCAGAACAAATATCTACTTGGGCTGCCGCTGTCTTGCGTTTTGTGAAATGCCTTCTCACTTCCTCAGGACCTCTCCCTCTCATGCTGCAGGCGATCATGCTGTCCTTGATGCAGGTCATCTGGCAAATCCCACCACCAATCACAATCACAAGGAGGACATGCAGGCAGGTTCTGTTATGACCCTGGGTGTCTTCCTCTCTCGGCAGGCAGTGTGAGGGATCATACTGTATGTAAATTCCATTTACAGGGCTATTTGCAGCACTCACTTTGAGCACTCAATACATCTCATCTCACAGAGTGGAGCCCCAGGTATCAACTAATACTTGGGTTTCCCAGGTGTGAGCAGAGATTTAGTCCTGCTCACTTCAAAATGTTAGAAAGCTCTGTGCCGTCCTAACGATGTTAAAGCCCACTCTCTATAGGATGGCATGGAATGTCCTAATGGCCATGAAAGGTTAATATAACAGTGGTGCGCTAACTCTTTATAATGTACGTATTACTGGTATATTCTTTCTTGTAAATATATGATTCCCCAGTAGACTAACAAATTGAGTTCTTACAGCCTTATTTTTAAATGTCTTGATTTTATAGAGGAGGTAGATAAAATCAGGGTATTGTGGCAGGTAGCCATGATGCTCAGTTTAGAGGCTGCTGCATGATATGCATATTTACAGCAATTGGAAAGAACATGTAAGTTAGATCTCACTGCGAATCAACCGATGGATTCCAATACATGACTATTGCTTTGTGTTTAGAACTTTCCTGACAATTTGCACTAAATCGGTTGCAAAATTATTACTTTTATTTGGAAGATGGAAATGTGAACCGATCATGAGCATTATATCAACCTCCCAGCTATAGCATTGAACCTCTTATCTGCATATAACACATATTTCCATGTTGCTTTTCTAGAGAGTACCTGGAAATGACAACATGAACCGATGAGCTGTAGAGACAGGCAATCCTATATTAGCTTTCATTATGGTTTACAAGAATCTGTTGCTAGACCATAAATCAAGAGAAATGCTTTTTGTCTAGTTGTTATCTAAATAATATTTATTTTCTGAGACAGAAAATGGAATTGAGACAAATCTGTCTTAATACAAGCTCCCATGATGCTCATTCATACTTTAGAATCAATATCGCGAGTAAAGAAATTCAAAAATATAAAAATGACACTAGAGTATGTATGCATGCCATTTTGTTGTTTGGACTGCTTTAAACTAGCTTTTCAAATGGATATTCAAAATGAAAAAATCAAACAAAATACAGTTAGAGACAGCGTAATTACCATGGCTATTCCTGAATTTTTGACATTTGACTGCATTGCAATCATCAAGTCTTTGACAACAGCAGAATGTTCTACACATTTTATGTGCAAATACAAATTACTGTTTATTACAGGAGATGTCATGACCTGAAGTCATTAGCAAATATTTTTTTCTCTCATACTCTGAGAAAAAAAAGGATTATGCTTTGTTTTCTTTTATGATATCATGCAGGTCTGACTCTTAAACAATTTCTATGTTGAGGAGAAGCTATGTTTGTTTTAGATTTGATTTCAGCAACCAGGGGTTGCTTTAGATTTTAGGAGACCCAATTGAAACTATTTAGCTCTTTATAAAAATATAGCTGAGAGGATATATAACAAGAGAAGGATACACTACTCCTCGGTCATCTAACCAATCAGTGTCCTATCCCTAGGAATGCTGAAAAATGTGCATTGGTAATGCCTGACAGACTTACACATGTGCAGTTGGAGGATCTCTTCACCTTGTAAAATCAGTTCACCTTATAATCTGTATATTATATTATATATGCTATCATAACCTTTTTTGTACAATCTTATATAAACTTTAGAATGCATATCATTGAAGTACAAATTAACATAAAGGCACACAGTGCATGTGATAATATATGATGATAAATGCCCAAGTATCTTATGGGTATTTGCACAGCGATCAATATGATTGGGAATATGGATTCTCAAAATACCAGTTGAAAAAAAAATTCATTTTTGCTTACTGTTACTTTATCAGAGACAGCCAATTTGCCATTATGTGTATGGAGAAAGGAGTTATAAAAAGTCAGATATTGTTTGACAGATGTGCATAAGCAAGTTAAAACATATTAAATATGGTAATAATGGTAAAAACACTCTATACACCGTTTACACATTGTACCTGAAGCTATTTTTAATTGCTCAATGTTATTATGATAGAATTATCCTCCAAGGCTAGCAATTCATTTTGCATGGTAAGCTGATAAATGTAGCTTTATTTGTATTGAAAATTAGCTATAGAAATTTCTATCTATCGACATAATTATAATAATAATAGTTCTTTCTTAGAAGCACTTAACAATAAATGCCAAAGAACTCTTAAAAAGCAGTATATAATATACGCGTGTATATTTTATATAGTGTTAACAGCTGTACTTAGAACTTACAAATTTACGGCTGAAGGGACATTCTTGAAGTGCACTAGTCATAAAGACAACATAGTAGGAGGTACAATACATATGGATACATTATGACTGAGAATCCCTGCTGTTTGAGGTTTGTAGTTTGTATGGTAATTAGAAGCATACAGATACAAATATAAGGATGAAGTGCACTTTTTTTTTACATATCTGAAAGACAAGGAACATACCATTTTAAAGTGACTTGGATAATAAGGACCAAGCACCTTTGTGAAAAAATGGACTGACTGATTATATTAAAGAACTAGTATAAGAAACAAGCTGACATAGCTATTGGGAGGGTGGGAGGTTGTATATACAGCATAAACCATTGTTCATCAGGTGTTTAAGGGAGAACTAGTTCATATATATAACACTTTTAGAACTATTTTTAAATAAACAAAAGTGTTATTTGCACAAGGTTATATATGAAACCTTAAAGAGAGCCTATAGGGCAGCATAGATATTTATGATAAAATCATGTGCACATGTATAAATCTAGGGTTGGACAGATGGAATAGGCAAGAAGGGAAATTGCGTAGCTCTAGCTCTTTGTATCTTATTAAATCCCTGTTGCTTCTTAGTGAGATACAATGCTCTGCATTCATTTTAATCCTGCTGACGTTCATTCATTGATCATAACTAAAACTTTACAGGATCAAAACATTGCTGCTTTGACACAAAGGAAAATTAGTTTTCAATGTCATCCAAACTGCTAAAAGTAAATAGAAGAAACTTGGTGAATGTAAAGATTTAAAACTTGCACGACAAAGGAGAATAATGCAAAATACAGATGTTTAATGGGATACTATATTCATAGCACTATACTTCCCTCTGCTCCCCTGGTTCACGCCCCTCCGGCAGTGTAAGGGTTAATAAACCTATGCTGTACTTATCTGAGTTCAGTCTGTGCTCCACCCCTTCCAACATTACCCAACGGGGGGCACTAATGCACATACTATCCTTACGTTTTTGTGTCATTTTACCCCACTCCTGCGGAATTTGATGGCACTATGTAAATATCATAATAATAATAATAATAATTGGAAAGCATCCTAATGGTGCATATCCTCATGCAGAGCGTGAGGACGTCCAGCGTCAGTTAGGCAATCAAAAGTCACTTAACCACCAAGAAGTACCTTAAGTGGCTGTCTGATTGACAGCCACTAGAAGTAGTTTTAACCCTGCAATTTAAATTGCAATAATTAACATTGCATGGTTAAGGGCAATAGGAACAGAGCACTCAGACCATAATTACATGTGTATATACTCAATATAGTATAGTGGCTATTATATGTTTAAAGGATCGGCTACATTTGTTTATCTGCAAAACACTGCAGATGATGCTAAAGCTATAGGACTGAATGTGTTGCTGTTTGGCTGACTGGAATTGAAACGTGGAAATAAAGCATTAGACATTTGGAGGCTGGCGTTTTTGTGGTCTCTGGGAAGATCTCTAATTCTTATTTTTCATATCCTATGATCTCCAAGGCCTAATCCTCCCCGAGGCTGATTGTAGGGATGTGCATGGGAAAAATATTCAGTTCGGTTCGGCATTCCAAAATTTGGGACTTCTGCACTTCTGCACTTCAGTACTTCAGCACTACGGTTCAGTTCGGCACTTTGGAACTTCGGCACTTCGACACTTCGGCACTTCGATACTTCGGAACTTAGGGACTTCGGGTAAGTGTAGGGTTAGGGTAGGGTTAGGTATAGGGTTGGGTAAGGTTAGGGTTAGGGTTGGTTTAGTGTTAGGGTTAGGGTAAGAGGTAGGGTTAGGGGTTAGGTTAGGGATAGGGTTAGAGGTAGGGTTAGGGGTAGGGTAGGGTTAGGGGAAGGGTTAGATGTTGGGTTAGGGTAGGGTTAAAGGTAGGGTTAGAGGTGGGTTAGGATAGGTTTAGGGTAGGGTTAAGGATAGGGTTAGGTTAGGGGTAGGGTTAGAGCAGGGTTAGGGTTGGTTTAGGGTTAGGGGTAGGGTTAGAGGTAGGGTTAGGGGTTAGGTTAGGGGTAGGGTTAGAGGTAGGGTTAGGGTAGGGTAAGGTTAGGGGTAGGGTTAGATGTTCGGTTAGGGTAGGCTTAGAGGTAGGGTTAGGGTAGGTTTAGGGGAATGGTTAGGGTAGGGTTAAGGGTTAGGGGTAGGTTTAGATGTTGGGTTAGGGTAGGCTTAAGGGTAGGGTAAGGATAGGGGTAGGGTTAGGTTAGGGATAGGATTAGGGTTAGGAGTAGGGTTAGGTTGACCCTACCTCTACCCCAACCACTAACCCTACCCTAACCCTACCTAAACCCCTAACCCTACCCCAACCCCTAACCCCAACCCTCTCCTCTTTTGCCACTTTTCAGAAATCCAAAGCACTTCGATACTTTCTAAATTCGGCACTTTAGCAATTCGGAAATTCAGCAATTCGGCGGTTCGGTTCGGCATTCCAAAATTCGGCACTTCGCCAATTCGGCACTTTGGACATTTGGAAGCATCCGAATGTCCGAATTTCCTAAATTCGGCCAAATTTGAATTCGGAACTAAACGAAATGCACATGTCTGGTTGATTGTTTGAGTGGCACAGTCACTCACTTGTTGTGAGTGTTTCCATATGGGGTGTGTTGGAAAAAACCTTTAGTATACACAGATTTGCATTATTTGTATTTTATTTTATTTTGCAGGTTACCCGAATTTGCTGTGAATGTACACATAGGAACATTTGATTTTGTGCACCTATTGATATATATTGTCTTCAGATTTGGTTACATGCTTGTGGTTCCCATGCAGGTTTTGGGTTGCTTTATGATTGTAAAGTTTTGCCACTGTTTCTAACTTAATATAAATTCAATATGCTATTTTTTTACACAATTCTTCTACGCAGGAATATATGTTTTTAAATTTGATTTTATAAAAAGCAGTTTATTTAGTGCCTGCTTTAAAAAAAATCAATTTATACATTATTTGAATGCACAGGCAATGTACAGGCAATTAGAATATGCTATTAATGGATGGCAAGCAATTCAAATCAGACAGGTACACAAAGAAAGATGTTTGTGGATACAGTATTGTTGAAGAAACTGAACTGCAAGAGTATTCAACTTTAAACAGTAAACCTTATCGACTAAGTATTTGTATAAGATTAATCTATAAAAAGGCTATAAATATATAGACATAGGAAGAGCGGTCATATAGTGCCATTATTACTTTGAAGCCTTACCATGCTTCTCTCCTTATTCCCCACATTTGTCTCTCTGCTCCACCGTGCTACTTGTCTCTGACCTATCTCTCCTCTGGCTTTTTGTTCAACCACCCCTTAATGTATTGGTGTCTTTCACTCATCTTTTTTGTGTATTACTCATTTGTGTGTAACTCATTTCTTCTCTCACTCTACCCTTCTCTCCCTCACTGCTAACCCCACCTTTCTATCCTTAGTTCACCCCAGCTGTCTCATCCCCATTCTCCACATCTGTGTCTTTGACCACACCAACCACTCTCAAATATTGTGCCCCATGTGTCACATCATCATTTTCTCCACTTATGTCTCATTATCTACTATTCTCACGCTGCTCCGCCCCCCCACATATACCCTATCACTGCTCCTTCCTCCCACATAGACCCCATCACTGATCCTTATTCCTACATAGACCCCATCACTGCTCATTCCTCCCACATAGACCCATCACTGCTCCTTCCTCCTACATAGACCCCATCACTGCTCCTTCCTCCCACATAGACCCATCACTGCTCCTTCCTCCTACGTAGACCCATCACTGCTCCTCCCTCCTACATAGACCCCATCATTGCTT
This sequence comes from Pelobates cultripes, assembly GCA_933207985.1. Taxonomy (NCBI): domain Eukaryota; kingdom Metazoa; phylum Chordata; class Amphibia; order Anura; family Pelobatidae; genus Pelobates; species Pelobates cultripes. The sequence goes on along the minus strand of OW240912.1, from coordinate 253,577,200 downwards.
CTTCCTCATACATAGACCCCATATTTCTCTTCAACGTACTTTGATGCAGGTCATGCTCTTGATATGGTGTTGTACCTGGCACAATGTATTCTGGCTCTCCCCACCCCCTACCTTCATGGCTGTTTAGTAGCATGCTGAGGTAGAGGCTTGAACATAACTCTACCTCTTACAACTCTGCACAAGTGCAGCCATAAGCAGAGTTAAGAAATCCCCATCCATCCCATGTCTTCAAGTTTTCCAGCCCATACATATCACTGTATATGCCAGCCGGGAAACCCAACTAAGGACTGTATCACTGAGGGGGATTATTTTCAGAGGATTTGCCCCGCTATCATCTCTGCTTCCTATGTCTGTGGCTATTAAAAGAAAGAGCTAAGGCATCCACAAAGCAAATAACATGGTGACTGTACATTAGAGTTACAGCGTTGACATGTACTATAATTTTAATAGTACCGTCATCCAGGTACACCATGTAAAATGCAGCATTGAAATTGATGTTACTATTATTGTTGAGATTTTTGGTATGCCCATGAGATTTTTTTTTTCTGTAACTGAATGTGAAAAACAATAACTTCATAATAACTGACGCTTAAATACTGCCTGTTTAATGCAGCCAGCATGTTATCAGTACTCTGCACAATGCTGAGAATCCTGGGAAATATATCTAAAGCACTTTGGTATTTTATTCTTCTCTAAGGTGTACTTCTTCAGCTATAAAGATTGAATATATACTAAAATTGCACGTAAGAGCAAACTTTAAAATGACAGTGTTTTATGGAACATTTTGATAAAATGACATTGTCTAAATATACTCTAAAAGTAAAATTCAAGCTCCATTTCAATTCAGATCAATATAAAAATGTTAAATGCATTCGGTGGTAGCAAACTATTGATTTAATAGTAAATGTAAGATTATTTGGATGGATATTAAAGTGATAATAAATATAACTGTACTTATCTTTCACAGCTTTGTAAAGATCCAAATGTTAATTGTACCTTGAGGAATTAACGTACAACGGGCTTTCAAACTTGACTTCACACATCACCCATTTATTGTTTGTGGTTAGTAGTTTGTGGGAATGTACGAGTATGCAAGGTTAACTCAATTAAGGATATAAACTTGGCACTTGTATTACCAAGCAATCTGGCATGGTAGGCACGTTCAAACATCAGGAGAAAGAACATTTACAAAAGCGGCACATGCCACACGTGACGTCAGTAACAAAACAAATACTACACACAGAGACTTTTGTTCAATACTTGTGCCATGGATGCCCTGAATTAAAATGGGATTTCTTTAATGAATGCGGTCTGTGCATCTACCATTATCACAGTGCATACTGCATACTGCTCAGTGTCCTTGTGACGGTTATAGTGAATTCCAATAAGGGTAGTCAAAGAATGAGGAATTAACTCATGGCTGTGCTGTTTAAAAATAAAATAAATTAATTAAACTTGCATCAGGAGTATCTATAATTCTACAATGTGATTACAATGTATTAGGTAACTGTCATGTATAATTCTATAATGTATCTTCCATGATGTAGAACATAAGTAGCCACAGCTATAGTTGAATTGAATCCTATCAGAAATAACTTAATTATTCGCTAAAACAACAATTCAAAGTGAATTTCAAATCCAAGGACAAAATACCCAGTCTGGAAGCATAGTTCGGCTATTTTGACCTTTTATTTAAAATTCACTTTGAATTCACATTGAATTCTCCCCTTGGAAAATAACACTGTTTGAGGTGTTGCATTTGGCTATTTGACAATACCATATATTCCTTCCCATATTCCTTTTACACCATCTCCTTTTAAATATTCACTGGCATTCACTCTTTACTTTTACTTTTGAATGTTACGGAAAACTTGACCCATAAATGAATTCAGTTCTTCTCAAGATGGATGCAGCTCTACAGCAAGATTGCATGGACTCTATAGGTTTTTTTTTATTCGCCTTAACTGAGTGCTCCATTTCAGAAGAGGTATTTGATCCTTTTTGTTAAATATGTCTTACAGTGTAATACTCTAGACCTGTGGATACTTTATTCACTCTTGTATAGCGAACGGAATGCACTAATAACTTATTTAGGACATAGTTTAGCATTAAAATGATTTGCACTTAATTCATCCTCAGTGGGATGGCAGCCTCATGTCAGACATTATTCATATATTATGAAACACATGTTTTAAGACCTTCTGAGCTTACAGAATATAATTCCTTACGGCTTTGCAGCTCAATGTAAAATTGATGCCTGTTGGCACTACATGGTAGGATAACAAGGCATGAGCACCTGTAATAGAAGATCTGCCATAAATCAAATGCTTACTAAATTTGAGAAGCTACTTTTTTTCTATTTGACTAACCAAATTATTGGAGAGTCAGTGGTATTGAAGATACTAAAATATTCAGCATAAATACAGTTATGTCAATATAAAGAGAAATGATAAAAAATGCATTATGGAAATCAATATGCTTTGACAAGGCCGGTCTACATTTCTTTTTACATTGTTTCTAAACACTTGGTACCTAAGTAGTTACACTTTGGGCTATAAAAATAATCATCACAAGACACACAGTAAAATCTGAGTGCTAAGTGTCCGTGTTGTCTCTATCTTTCATATTTTCACCAAGAAACAGGAATATATTGAAACGTGTGTAAACAGGCTGAAAAAAACGGGCCATTGTAGTTTTTTCATTTGCTTTCAAATTCTTTTTGGAAAGCAAAATACCGACAAAATGTACTTTATTTATACAATTAAAATATATACCCATTATAAAAATAAACATTAATGAATAGAAAATTATATGGTTAAATGGCTGCAGGATTGAATAAAAAAGCTACTTTATCTTTGGAGTTCGCTTGCAAGATGGCAGCTTAAATTTGGAGCTGACCCAACATCAGCTGAAAAAACAATCCACTCACACCTGTATGGGTAAAATAGGAAAGCAAGGGCCTTACAACCCTCTCACCCCTCTGTCCCAAGGATGACCTGGCAGGCCTTGCACAGCGAGCCATCAGCCTCTACCTGGATCCCTCTGTTAGAACCCTGGAGACGAGGAGAGCACACTGCGAGAGAGGAATATCTCCTACTGATGAGGTAATCTCTTCAGCCACTGATAGACAGCCTCTAAAGGAGGAGTTAACCCTCGAAGGGAATTATTGCAGTTTATTCAAAACTGCAATAATTACCTTTGCAGGGTTAAGACACTTGGGACACTGCACCCACCTGGGACACTGGGTACCTATAGTGTCCCTTTAAACTGCTTTGGTGTATACTGAATTTGGGCAGATTTAGTGATCTTCCGAATGCATGAAGTCTGAAAAGAAATGTAGCCAAATCATGAACAAAGCCAAACGTGCAATAATGGACAAGCATGTTCATTTTGATTCATGATTCTGAATTCTGTTTGCGGATCCAAAAGATGACTAACGGAAATGTTTTTTGATGGCTAGGGGATAATCACTCAATTTTTATTTTATTCACAGATCAAGTGAGAAGTGATCAATAGAGGGAAAAAGGAGGAGCCTTCAAAAAAAAAATCTATATTTTTATATTATATATTTAATAAATATATAGTGAATAAATGTAGTTTTTTTTTTTACTGCTCATCCTGTGTACTGTAAAATACATATATAATATTTATATTATATATATATTTTGCAGTACACTGATTGGTCAATTTTCACATCCTTTTGGTTAGTCCCAAATTTAACATAATTCTGCCGAGCTCAACTGCCATATAGTCAAAATTCAGCTGTCCTCCTAAAAAAATATTTTAAGCAGAAGTGATTTAGCCAAAATGAAGTTTTCTTTCATGCACAAGTCTATTTAATATCTTGAATCCATGATCAGTATTTAGGCAATATCTTCAAAAACTGCTAAGCTTAGTATACTTTCATCTTTTTCTTTTCTGTGACCTTTGTTACGGCATGATCATCTATATAATCCCAATCATACAATATTTCAATAGAAACGAGGCCTTCGCTCTTTACTGGGATGGTACGGCCAGATTTATAAACAATGTCAGACAATTCACTGAATATTCATAACAAGATTGATGATCTTATGTAAATAAATGCAAATTTGCAACATGAATTGATGATCAATAGGAAAATAATACGAAGACATAACTTTGGCATTAAATAACAGAAACTTAAATATTAAAATCCTGACTTTGCACAGTTACTTATAAACGTTTATTTACTTTGCAGAAAGTAAGTTTTTGGTGGAGAAATAATAGTTATCATTCGTTGCAATTGATTGAGTGTTTTGACTAAACAGTCATTTGGAAAAGTTTTGACTAAACAGTCATTTGGAGATAAGATGGCAACTGACTTTCAAAAGGCCAACATAAACTGAGTCGGGATATGTACAGCTGGCCAAATGAGATATTATTTAGAATGCATTTATTTGGCCTCAATTTCCCTACTATTCAAAGATGTGTTAAATAGTACTGTAAACAAATCACAATCAGAGTTGTGCCACTTCCGGGTCTGTGTATATGTCACTGTAGAAACTATATAAACTGGGGATTTGCAGTAAATACGAGGCATTCAAAGGTGACTGTTTTACACATATCTTCACAATTTTGTGTCTACAAGAGTCATTTACTAAATAAATTTGAAATTCACTTTGAATCCCTGACAATTCACACTTTAAAGGAACACTATAGGGTCAGGAACACAAATTTGTATTCTCACCCTATAGTGTTAAACCCACCATTTAGGTGGCTTGCTTCCCCTTAGCCCCCTATAAAAGTTTAAAACTTACCTTATTTCCAGCATTGCACGGGTCCGCTGGTGCTGGCTCCGCCCCCAATGTGACATCAAAATGGCCATTTTTTTTAGCCTATCCAATGCATGGGGAGGGGCCAAATGCACAGGGCGGGGCCAAATGCCATTTTGGCCACGGGGCAGGGCCAAATGCACGGGGCGGGGCCAAATGCCATTTTGGCCAATCAATGCATCTCCATGAGGAAAATTCAGCGTCTCCATGCAGAGCTTGGGGATGCTGAATGCCAGGGCTGCTTTTTCGGCAGCACTGACCCAGGAAGCACCTCCAGTGGCCATCTAAGGAGTGGCCACTTGGAGGTGTCCCTAGAGGCAATGTAAACACTGCCTAGTGCTTACATGAAAAAAGCCTGAAGGGAACTATTATACTCACCAGAACAACTACATTAAGCTGTAGTTGTTCTGGTGACTATAGTGTCCCTTTAACAAATAACCCTTTTTATCAGAAATGAAAACTATGCATCAATTCAGGTACAGCCTTTTTTGGATATGGAATATTTTGTTAGAGGGGTAAGGGAAGTACGTGCAGGGTTATTTACTAATGTGAGAATTTAAGGTGAATTCAAATTAAATTTCAAATGTAAGATTAAAATAGCTGGTATGCTTTAAGCTCAGCTACTCTGGCCTTAAATTTGAAATTCACTTTTAATTCACACTTTATGAAATAACCCAGATGACCAGCAACACTGTGGTTTTAGAACTATGTCAAAATTGAATTTAGGGGATTTAGTAAACACTATTTTTCAATCCACTATTTCCTATTGTTACTCATTATCTTCCTGTCAACATGTCCATTCTTCACAGATCTTTTATAGCAAGATGCGCTTGAACTACGGCTCACTTGTTTTTTTTGCACCATTCTCTATAAACTCTAGAAATTGTTTTGCTTAAAAATCCAAGGAGATCAACAGTTTTTGATATACTCATACCACCGTGTCAGAAACCAACAATCTTTCCACAGTGAAATCCGTTCAGATTACATTTCATTCCACTGGTAGGTCTTTTGAATCATGCCTGTATGATTTTCCTGTATTGGGATACTGCCACAGGTGTACAAATGTACCTAATTAAGTGGCCATTGACAGTATATATGTATATATACCAACATATCTGCAAATGAATTAGGGTTGATGTTAGGGTTATGGTTGGTGTTTGCATTATGGTTAGGGATGGTGTCAGTGTAAGTCCTATGGTTGATGTTAGAGGTAAACGTTAGTGCTTGAGTTAGGATAAAGCTAAATGTAAGCGTGAGTGTTAGGGATTCTTTACATTTACACTCAGTGACTGCAAAGTGCTGACTTAAAGATATACTATGGGCACCAAAACAATGTTAGATAATGTACAATGCTGTTATGGTTAGATAAACTTTCTATGGCTAGATTGCCCTTTATAGTTGGCATACAATATATTGTGACTGGTTTTCTATGTGAAGTGTTGATTCATTCTTTCCTGTTTTAACCAATAAGGCATAAAGACATTTTGTTCAAAAAACCTTTTTTTAGCAGGTCATCTATACTAGATGGTTTTATAGATTGCATGATCGCCATTTGTTTCTTAATTTTTAATGCATGACATGGATTAACAGTGCCTGGTGTTGAAAACGTAGTATAAAATATTAGGCAGGCAGACAGACAGACAGAGAGACAGAGCGACAGAGCGACAGAGCGACAGATAGATAGATAGATAGATAGATAGATGATAGAAAGAAAGGAACATAATTAATGTCTACTTATAAATTTCATAAGTACAGAATACAGTGTGGAATAGAATGACAGTACCATTTTACTTACAGATTTGAAAGTAATTTAACACAGAGTAACTGAAAGATCCCAGCTGTTCAAAACTTTTCTTAGCAATTGATTTAAAGCATGTCTAAAAAGTGTTACATATGTATGTAAAAATGATGCCATATTATTTTCCTCGCTGGAGTCATAAAGAGACTTGGAAATAGCTTCTGTTACAAACATAGAAATATGAACCACACAGGGATATTTAATCACAATACGTTGTTTTAGAATTAAAAATCCATTTCGGATGGAGTCTCACTGGAGCAAAGAAAATCTGGTTGCTTATAAAAATCAATTTAAAACTTTTAGCACACAAACAAAAGAACACAGAGGCAGATGTTTTTCGGCATTCAATTAGACACAATCATGTTCTTTCGAGAATAGGAGTGATTGTATTGTGCAGTACGTCCAACTGTATTGCTTAAGTTTATAATTATCACTAACTATAAAAGCATGTTTGCTTTTAAATGGACAGTACTCTATCAGTTGCACATTCTGCAAAACTGTTTTTTGTTGTTTTTTTCAATCTTTTTTTTAATTACCATCACATTTAATCACTGCCAGTCTGCTTGATGTAGTATTTATTCACCTGGATGAAACACAGATGATTACAGTATAATTTGTCAGGTTGTCTATGCTTTTTCAAAGACAAATATAACAAATATGTAGCATAAAAATAAGAGAAAATGAGGTAAAATTGCAAATGAGCATCAAAACAATTCTCTCAGACAGAGCAGTTTGGAAGCTGTTCTTTTTAAACAAGTGTAACATATAAGTATCTTATAACTATTCACTAAACTCTGAATGCCCTCTCCCCCCCTCCTTTCTGAGCATTGGATTGTGGGTATTAAAGCTCATTGAGAAGTCTTTAAAATGCATATGCTCTGGTCAAGTGCTTACCACTTGAGCTTTGCTCCAAGGAGCTAAACTGTCTCCTGGGTGTCTGCCTTACAGCCAGGTAGCTGTAACAGGGTACAGCTATAAAAGTATAGATTTTTTATAAAAATCAACACTTTTATAACATTCAGCAAGCTGAAGTACATTACATGTTTGAGTTATCCTTTAAGTAATAGTAATAAGACCGGAAATTGAACTATATTCATATTGACACTTGGGAAAAAAGAAATAGATGGCTTTGTGAGAGTGAGGAATAAAAGTAGGAACTAGTGTGGTCATGTGGATTTGAATGAGTGAGATTAATAACTGGGAGGTTATTTATGCGTGTCAAGAAAGGTATTTGCGACTAGGACAGTTTTCAGGAGTGAGGTAGGTGATTGGATAAGACTTGAATGTTTGACACATTAGCTTGGCTAAGAGCGAGACTGGGCAGAAGGAGCATAGGGTAAATTGTTTCTTTTTGCAGATATTAAATCCAGAATCTTTTCCTCAATCATTGCAGCTGCGCTTACAACTTATATCTAAAGAGCTTGATTTTATATGTGAGAAGCTAAATGTTCGTAACATGTATTACTAACTTCTGTATATAACACTAATTGTTAATTTGAAGGGATCTCCTAAATGAACTACGAGTAATTGTAAACTGTAACTAGGGTAAAATGCATCTGTATATGATTTCAATTTATGGCACTCACTATTAAAGGATCACTATAGGGTCAGGAACACAAACGTGTTAAAACCACTATCTAGCCCCACTGGTCCCCTCATGCCTCCACAAATACAGCAAAATCTTACTGTATTCAAGCCTGAAGCTGTAGATATGCATGCTGTTTGCCTCAGAAAAACAAACTGTCTGCTGACATCATCAGAAGTGGTGGCCTGATCCAATCACAATGCTTCCCCATAAGATTGGCTGAGACTGACAAAGAGGCAGATCAGGGGCAGAGCCAGCATGATTCAAACACAGACCTGGCCAATCAGCATCTCCTCATAGAGATGAATTGAATCAATAAATCTCTATGAGGAAAGTTCCGTGTCTGCATGCTGAGGGAGAAGATACTGAATATTTGGATGCATTTTAGGCAGCCATGACCCAGGAAGGATCTCTAACAGCTATCTGAGGAGTGGCCAGTGAAGTTATCACTAGGCTGTAATGTAAACACTGCATTTTCTCTGAAAAGACAGTGTTTACAGCAAAAAGCCTGAAGGTAATGTTTCTACTCACCAGAACAAATTCAATAAGCTATAGTTGTTCTGGTGACTATAGTGTCTTTAAAGTAAGCAAAGTAAAATTATGATTTAAAAAAGCTTGCAAATTGTTAAGTGCTCCCTCCTATACTAGGTGTTAGACATATGTCTGTGTTTGTCCTGATAACATAACCTGATTGTTGGCTGACCTTAACACACATTCAGAGATAGGCATACAGGGCCAGATTTAAATATCAGACACCCGACCGCCACCAAAAAGTTAGATTTAATTGGAGGACACACAAGAAACCAAACAGTACATCTCTCACCCTCTCTATGCAAATAAAATATTTTTTATTATCATGTAAAAAATGAAACAATATATAATAATTTGTAAAATGTAAAAAATACATATTTGGAGGTGGGAGGGTCTGGGAGGGAGGGTCTGCTGCTGATTGGCTGGAATGTGTCTGCTGACTGTGAGGTACTGGGTCAAAGTTTACTCAATGATGACATAGGGGGCGGACCACACGGCGCATATGTTTGCCATCCGTGGCGAACCGTTGGGCGAACCGTTCGGGACATCACTAATTATCAACATTCTATAAGCCACGCTTAAATTGATGTAGGCGAGTGTTCAAGCAGAAGGTATGTTTTAACTACAATAGAAATGGCCCAATTATTTCAGTCAGTTGGCTATTGTGATAGCATAGGCGGGGCATGGTGAGATAGAAGATTATAGCTCTAATAGTATCTGTATTCAGGTATTGTAGAAATAATAGATCATAGTTCAAATGCTAACCGACATGGATGATTTCTCTGTAGGTTTAAGATGTTCTTTCCTGTCCTATAGTTACTTTCTCGAAGAAGAGAAAAAAATTTCACTCAGCTTTGATTTGTTGTATATTCTGCAGTGAAAGCAAAATTGTCAATGATATATCAATGTCTACTAGAGCTGGAAGAATTTGAAAACCAGGAACTATTTGTTAAAAAAGAATAAAAATGTATGTTAGATGAAAGACGCATAATGTTCTGTTTGACGCATAATATTATCGTGAATGTAAGAGTTCAAAGATTAGTATAATACTCTGGCTTTCGTATGATGGTGTAGGTTTGTAGGACAAAGGTGAATGTAATTACAATCAAAACAGACTATTAAATTAGTCTTATTAAAATTGAATATATTTACATATCGATTATAGAATACATTTAAGCTGAAAATGACACTTCCTGAAAATACAATGCCATTTAGTTCTACTACAGTTAATTGTTAATATTAACTATTCAAAAAATTTAAAAGGAAAAATAGTAAATATTATTTAAAAGAGCACTGTTGGCTGCTTTTTTGTCATTCCATATGATCTACCTCATCGTTATCCAGTTATGATTTACCATCATTCTACTGTGTACCAAAACCAGAGGTATATCCTTCAAGTGTGGATTGTATACCACTGCATGCTGTTTTACCTAGAGCTCTACCATATGTGATTAATATCTTATCTAAGTGTTGTTTTTCCTTCCACGTACTACCATATTGCACATGGGCATCCGCAGGGGAGAGGCATGGGGAATCTCATGCTTGTTCTGCTATTTTCATGTAAGATTGAAAATACAGTGCAATACTGGCACCGTCACTGTGTATGGAGAGAGACAGTGATAGGAAGCTACATCTTATCCCTGCTTCTCTCTCCTGACTGAATCCGCAGGGGAGCAGCACATGCAGCCAGCAACAGCAGAGACAGCCTACATATCAGGTAAGTGAGGCATGGGGGGATAGCCTATAGATCAGGGAAGTGAGGCATGGGGGGGCAGCCCATAGATCAGGAAGAGGCATGGGGGCAGTGAGGCATGGGGCAGCCTAGACCAGGAAGTGAGGCATGGAGGGATAGGCAGCCCATAGATCAGTGAAGTGAGGCATGGGGGCAGCCTACAGATCAGAGTGAGGGAGGGGGCAGGGGAGAGACAGCCTATAGATCAGGTAAGTGAGGGAGGGGGCAGGGGAGAGACAGCCTATAGATCAGGTAAGTGAGGGATGGGGGAAACAGCCTATAGATCAGGGAAGTGAGGGATGGGGGGATAGAAAGCCTATAGAACAGGACAGTGAGGGATGGGGAAAGGGAGAGACAGCCTATAGATCAGGTAAGTGAGAGATGGGGGGGTGCAGTATACAGATCAGGTAAGTGAGAGATGGGGGATCCACCTACAGATCAGGTAAGTTAGAGATGGGGGATCCACCTACAGATCAGGTGAGGGATGGGGGAGACAGCCTACAGGAAGGGTCAGCAGGGAGCAGGAAGGTAAAGTAAGAGAAGGAGCAGAAAGGAGAAGGAACAGAAATGAGCACGAAGGGGCAGCAAGGAGCTGGAAGGGGCAGCAAGAAGCACAAAAGGTAAAGTAGGAGAAGGAGCACAAAGGAACAGAAATGAGCAGGAAGGGGCAGCAAGGAGCAGGAAGGGTCTGCAAGGAGCATGAAGGGTCAGCAAGGAGAAGAAAGGGTCAGCAAGGAGAAGAAAGGGTCAGCAAGGAGTACGAAGGGTCAGCAAGGAGAAAGAAGGGTCAGCAAGGAGAAGGAAGTGTCAGTAAGGAGCAGGAAGGGGCAGCAAGAAGCAGGAAGGGGCAAGAAAGGGTCAGCAAGGAGCTGGAAGGTAAAACAGCACAAATGTAAAGTAGAAGGAGCAGAATGGGTCAGCAAGGAGCACAAAATGTAAAGTAGGAGAAGGAGCACAAAGGAACAGAAACTAGCAGGAAGTGGCAGCAAAGAGCAGGAAAGGTCAGCAAGGAGCTAGAAGGGTCATCAAGGAGAAGGAATGGTCAGCAAGGAAAAGGAAGGATCAGTAAGGAGCAAAGGGTCAGCAAGAAGCAGGAATGGGCAAGAAAGGGTCAGCAAGGAGCTGCAAGGTAAAACAGTACAAAGATAAAGTAGAAGGAACAGAAAGGGTCCACAAGGAGTTGGAAAGGGCAGAAAGGAGCAGGAGGGGACAGAAGGAGCGCAAAGGTAAAGTAGGAGAAGGAACAGAAATGAGCAGAAGGGACATCAAGGAGCAGAAAGGGTCAACAATGAGCTGGAAGGGGCAGAAGGAGCACAAACATAAAGCAGAAGAAGGAGCAGAAATTAGCAGGATGGGTCTGCAAGGAGCAGGAAGGGGCAGCAAGGAGCAGGAAGGGTCTGCAAATAGCAGAAAGGGACAGAAGGAGCACAAAGGTATAGGAGAAGAAAGAATCAGAAGGGGCACAAAGGTAAAGTAGGAGAAGGAGCAGAAAAGAGTAGCAAGGGACAGCAAGGAGCACAAAGGTAAAGTAGGAGAAGGAACAGAAAGGGTCTGCAAGGATCAGAAATGGATCAGAAAGAGAAAGGAGAAGAAGGGTGCAAAATAAGCAGAAAGTAACAAAAAGGTAAATGAGCAGAAGGAGCCAAGGATGAGAGAAGACAGTGTCAGAAGAAAAATAAGAATGTGTCAAATGAAGGAGAAGAAAAGGAGATTGGAGCAGGAAGGACAGGTGAAGTGAACCCTCCACTTTATTCTGGACACCACATCATAAGGCTTTGGTACCTGGGCCTGGCAGGGAAACTTTGGAACTTCTCATCTCCCCAGTTAAAAAAAAATATCGGTGTTAATGTGTTCTCTTTTATTTACTGTCAGGAAGCACAGAGTGCTGCTGGGGTGGGGTGTCGCTGATTGGCTAGAGCGGTCAGCTGGCACCTTAAGCCAATCAGTAGCTCACCATTCATAAAAAAGTAAAACATTTTTATGAACCGGGAACTAGCGATTGGCTTAGAGCGTCAACTGACCGCTCTAGCCAATCTGCAGCACCCATGCTTGACTTCAATCTGCACTTCCTGACACTCCGTTTCAGAAGACGAATACCACTGAGCGACATGGAGATCTGGAGCTGGAAGAAGCCTTTGTGGATAAACCATTTGAGAGTGGTTTAACTCCTTAAAGGAAAGAGAGCAGCCAGGGGCTTCCTGGCATCATAACATTTTCATTTAGATAAAGTGGTTATGGTGATCAGAATGTTCCTTTAATTTGCTCAAACATGTATTCCTGACACCATAGTTGTGAAAACGCTATTCACCCTGACTTTATGTGATAATGACTATGCCCCTTCCCTTTCATGACACTGTCAAAAAGGGACCAAGCATGGATGTCATTACAATTTTGCCCCCCCCTAGAAACATTCCTGCGGATGCCCATGATATTGCACTATTGGTTTGCCTCTGTTTTTGCTTCCTTTTCATATTCTGCTACTAAGCGAAGCTACCAAGAAAGTTCCATACTAGGACTAGAAGCTCTCTTGCCACCTTTGAGACTGTGCCGTACCATTTGGTATTTTTCTTTCTTTCAAGTTTTATTGTGGACTCTTTTTATATCCTGTGGGGTTTTTATTGCTCTTATTGATTTTATTCTTATTATAATATACTATTTTGTTTGGAGTATTTTTCTTGGTGCTACCTGTATATTGTTGTTTGACTTGTTCTAGTTTTCTTGGTAGTTGGAGGGATTCCCTTATTATCAGGTGTGCTGCCTCCCATCCTAGTGTTCTTAGCTTGTTTTGCGCTGCTCTATTACTTGTTCATTTTTATTATGCACAGTATAAATATTCTTTCAAAAGGTTGCAAATTGAACGGCAAAATAGTTAACAATGTCAAGACACCATATACAGCTAGTTCTGAGCTTCCAGAGAGCAAATCCAAGTATGATAGCTCTACTTATCATGAATTATTTAGACTTATATCTGTCTGTCTGTCTACCCATCCATCCATCCATCTATTTATCTATCTATCTATCTATCTATCTATCTATCTTTCTATCTAGCATACAAATCACATAAACTGCAACACTCCTATAGGTATTGACAATTACATATACTTAATAAATAGGCATTAACATTAATTAATAGCTTTCATAAATTAGTGAATAAACATCATAAAGATATGAAATAGTCACTCATCTAAGGAGTGTAAAAGTAATTACATGTTTCATGTCACATCTTAAATAGCTCAATCAATTACCTCAGTAGTGCCAATACTCTATCATCACACTGAAATTGACTTTAAACCATAGACATAATAATTATGGTTCTCCAAGACAAATTTTCCTTCAATGTGTCAGATGCTAAATGGAGTAGAAATTAAGGCTACATATATGTGCATATGCATACACACACATTGGACATTTTATTAGGTAGATTTGCACACGTCTCCTGCAACTAATCATTACCCCAAAAGGAAATTAACATCTGCTTTTCAATGCCTGCCGTGTCTTCAACTAATACCTAAGCTTTGCAAAGCTTTATGCAACCCCAAAAAATATTTGCATCTTTACCCTGAATCGTGTCTCTCTTGCAAATAATATGTGTGTTCCGCTTCAGTTTACTTTATCTTTAAATATCTGCAACATTCTTTAGCCACCTAACCACCGGACTACTATTGCAATTGCCCTCAAACTCACAAGCAATCAACTTAAAACTACCCTGTGGCGGAACAGACCTCGCCACGTGTTCTTGGAAGGGGCTGCTTGCCCGCCTCCTACCTTCTGACTATGGCCCTGGGATATATGGTATTTGAAAACACTATTTGTGCCCTGTGACAAAACTGGAGATTGTGCACAAATATGACTATTGTCCATATTTTTTATGATTCCCTTTGTTTGTTGCACTGTTTCCCATGCGTTTCATCTGTTGTTTCGGCTGGATAGACTACCAGACAAACTGGGTGGGCACCATTTCATGTATCAGAGGCACATGGTGAGAACAATGGATGAAGCACATGGTGAGAACAATGGATGGTGGCCATTTTAACTCACAGACACTGTTTTGACTTTTCTACACGGTGCCATCTCTGGGGTATTTGGAGCACAAAGACATTGTTCAGTAGTTTTAAACGACAGAACAGGGGACACATTTAACAGTAATTATTTTTCATATAGCCTGTATATGTTCTGTGGAATCTGCATTAAACCGTATCTTCCAAACTACTGAACGGATCTGGGTAAATTTTGGATATGTGGTTCACCTAGATCCCCAGGTTCCGTGGATCTTTTTTTATGGGGCTATTGCATGTTTTGGGGTCCCTGTGATGTGTTTTATAATACTGTATTTTCCTGCCTGTGATAATTAAGTTAGTCTATTGTGTTGAGATAATTGTATCACAGGCAGAGGGGAGGATTTCTGATGTAATGAATGGGAGTGTTAGCTGTGTTGTAATGTGTTGATTGGTTGATCATTTTCAGGGGAGCCACCACCATTTAACAGAAAATAGTTCACAGATTTAAGGCCCCTGATGTAGAAACATAGAAACATAGAATGTGACGGCAGATAAGAACCATTCGGCCCATCTAGTCTGCCCAATTTTCTAAATACTTTCATTAGTCCCTAGCCTTATCTTATAGTTAGGATAGCCTTATTCCTATCCCACGCATACTTAAACTCCTTTAATGTGGCTAAACGTTTTCTAAATGACCAAAAAGGCTTTTTTAAATGCGGGCAGTGCAATATTTGCAAAACCACAGGCCCCCTTTTGGAAGAATAACCAGCTTCCAGTCACAAAAGACTAATAAATCATATATTATCGAAGACTGTATCACATGCCATTTGAAACAGGTTATTTATTTATTGGAGTGTAAATGTGGTCTGCAATATGTGGGCCAAACCAAAAGGTTATTAAAGACAAGACTCAGAGAGCATGTCTACAATATTAAAAGAAAATTTGAAAACCACACTGTGTCCAAACACTTTTCAGAAGTTCACAACAATGACCCTAAAGCATTAAAATTTTGTGGTATACAATTAGTAAAAACACTATGGAGAGGAAGAGATTTGAGTCAGAAATTGACCAATCAAGAAATGTTCTGGATTTTTCATTTAAAAACCTTAATTCCGTTTGGCTTAAATGCCGAACTAGAATTAATCAATATTTTATAAACTTATATTCACCTTGATGTTGTATAACATTTTATTTTTCTAAGGATAAGGTTTTAAATCCTCTCTTCTGCTATCAACTTCCTTGTGTAATTATATAATTAACACAGGTTTAGACACTAAGTCATTTCTATAGATAAGGTCTTGTGCATATGTATATATATATATATATTTGAACCCTTTTTTTTTTAATGAATGTGTATTACTGAGCTTATTTATGTATTTTTATTATAACCAGTGTTTTAGAGTGTTTTTAAGAATATTTTTGATGTGTAAGATAGAATCAGATTACTTTGAGTTTGTAACATACACTGAAATTATTTTTGATGTTCAAGTATTTTTTATTTTTATATTTTTATGGACAAAAACAAAAAGGTCCTGTTTACTAAATAAATACAAATTCATTGTATTGATGTGTTTTAGAAGGGGTACAATCCACCTTGGCTGCTAAATAACAAGTTATAAAATTACTTTTATTACTGTTTAAACTTAGTTTAAACAGAATGTCATTTATGTTTTTTATATACATTTGTTTAAATTAATATTATTCATTGAATATACCCTGTATTGACTATAATGCAATGTTTGCAAACAAGATGTTTTAGACATGAAAAGCTCTGCCACAGAAGGGAATCCTGTGTCTTTAAAAGAAAATGCTCTCTGCTACATCTGACAGGGTATATACATCACAAGATAAGGCAGACTCGTTATCTTGAAAAAGCCAGCTGAGTACCTGCTGAATTGGTTGAACACATGGATGAGTTAGAAGCCTTTCATCTTATCTTTCCAGGCAGACACCTTTGGCAGTTAAGTGCTTTGTCATCCCTCCATTTGAACTTGCAGCATTTCGGCTAGATCCTTGGACATTTTCTGGATTTCTACTGCACCAATGGAGTGGTAATACTTTCAGCACACTGCTTATCTGCTACATATTCTGGACTCTGTTTGGAGTTTTATTTTTACATGATATTAATAAACTGTGTTGCACTTTCTTTGCTTGGTTTGTATCTTTGAAGATACGTTACTGTGATCACTGCTGTTGGATACAAAATTTACACAGAATACTCCTAGTTTCCTAAACCACTGCTGTGGAGGTGGAAATCATACACATTTATCTCAATACCCAGCTTCCCCACAAACACTTATTTGGAGCTATTGCACAGCACTGACATTTATCTACTTTTGGACATTCTATCACATAGGTCTGCGGAATAACCTTTTATGTATGGCAGCAAATTTTTTTTTATCTTTGGACTTTTAATATTTGGTGTCATACAGACGATTTAATTTTATATTGTGCTTTTTTGTTCTATTTTTTGTGAATACTATATATATGTTATGTTAGCATCGTGTTGTGTATATATATATATATATATATATATATATATATATATAAATACAACACGATGCTAACATACCTGCACAAAAAGAACAGAGGATAATACTCGTAGGCTTCAGTTCAGAAAAAATGGTGACAGGGTATGTAACGAATCACCTAGCACCCCGACTGGGTACCTCCGTTGAAGGATGCTCCTAGCGCTTACAGAGGGCTCCAAGCACTCTGCAGACACCACAACCACCGCAGACCCCACGAACCGCTGCAGCTTGGTTGGGGTCTTGCCGTCTCCTACCCACCCTGGACCTACGACAAGGTTCCAGTGGGTGAACCTCTCCTCCAAGAGAGTGAAGCAGGAACAAGCTCTTAAGAGAGCTTAGTAGTGATTAGCTAAGGGAGTATGCAGAACATAGCAATCCCTTGTAGTGATATAGCAATTCCCCCAATAAGAGACAAGACTCTAGATTGAGGGTGAAGAAGAACTGACTGTACTGGCACATACAGCCCCCTTTATTCACATTCTACAAACATAGTACTGCCCACAGGGTTTTGAAGAACAACCAATCAACACATTACAACACAGCTAACACACCCATTCATTACATCAGAAATTCTCCCCTCTGCCTGTGATACAATTATCTCAACACAATAGACTAACTTAATTATCACAGGCAGGAAAATACAGTATTCTAAAACATATCACAGGGACCACAAAACATGCAGGTTTACACAGAATACTCATAATTTCCTAAACCACCGCTGTGGAGGTGGAAATCATACACATTTATCACAATACCCAGCTTCCCCACAAACACTTATTTGGGACTATTGCACAGCGCTGACATTTATCTACTTTTGGACATATATATATAGTATTAAATATATTAATAAATAGTGAATTCTAAGCATTAAACATTTACCAATAACTTGATGAATTTACAAGATTCATTGACTGACATGTTGCAAATCATTTATTAACTTTCCATATGTTTTGAGGAAAGCAAATTAAAAAGAGATATCATTATAGTAACCCTGTTTACAATCACAAAATATGTGTTAATACATCCATCTCCAGACATTAAATTGAGTATATGTACACTATGGTGCAATACGCATCAAGAAAGTGAAGTTTCATAATGTTAGCACTAGACAATAAAATTCCAGTTTATGAGCATAAAATGCATTCTCTCAATCTGCAAGACCATATCAGCTGACCAATAAAATTCAACTGGTCACCTTTCCCACAATATAATAGAGTGCTATACATGTTGTGGTAAAAGTGAGTATGCACAGACATAGATTTAAAGGACACTCTGAGCATCATAACTACTAGAGCATGTTGTGGTGATTGTGGTTGTAGGAACTGTCCCTGAATTTATTTTTTTAAATGCTTGACATTTCTCAGATGTTAATGCTTATGAATCCTTACTTGTAGCTTTTAGGCTCCACCATAAGCCTTCAACATTATATGAGGATATCTGGTTTCCAATTGAGCCAATGTAGACTTTTCCTATGTGAATTAAACGGACACAATAGTCACCAAAACATGCTGATTGGCCAGGATGGCGTTTGGCTCCACCCCTAGCCAGCCTCCTTGGCTGAGATCATCAGAATTGACAAATTAAACCAATCCAATGCGTTCCTATGTCAAAGCATTGTGATCGACTTAGATCATTACTTCTGATGATGTCACCCAAGGAGGCAGATCAGGGGCAAAGCCAGCATCAGCAGACTGTAATAAAGGTACGATTTTACTATATTTAGAGTGGAAAGGGGGGCTAGATAATGTTAAAACTATAGGATCAGGAATACATGTTTGTGTTCCCAACCTTATAGTGTTCCTTAAAGTGGAAATTGAGATTTACCCAAACAGCCAGAAGAAAACCTTATGAACTTCTCCGAAATGTCAAGGATTTAGAAATTATATATTGAAATAAAATTGAAAAGAACCATGAACACTGAAATAAACCCTAGTGGTAATAATGTTTTGAGTATCCCATTAAAGGAAAACACAAACCACCATAATCAGTGCAGCTCATTTTAATGGTTATGGTGCCAGATGTGCCCTGGGGACCCCCAAATTTAAGTAGTAAAACTGTTTTAGAAGAGTTTGATTTCTTGCTTGGTGTCTTCTGGACATTGCTCCCAGCTTCTCTGCAGCAGGAAACTTTCTTTACAGAGCTTAGTATGGTTGTTCAGGGCTTAACTAAGTTACTGAGATCAGCAGGTGCTTCCGGCTTTCATACAGGAAAGACAGCGCTGGGGAAGGGACCCCAAGTAAGACGTTAAAGCATTTTAAAATGCCAAAAGAGAGGGGAGGTTAAAGTGCTCCTGGCACCATAACCACTGCAGTGCACTGTAGTGGTTATGATGCTTGGAGTGTTCATTTAAAACTAAAAATTAGGTAACTTCTTAAGCACCATTTGTTCATTATTTGTTTTGTTTTTTCATTAGTAGTCATTGTAATGAAATCACATGAAAAAAAGGCAACTTAGATAATGTTGCAGATGTGGAAATGTAGATAAAAAAAAAAATAAGGTACTTGTTTCGAATTGCCATTTACAGACAAAGCACCAATGACCAAAGATACATAATAAAAATGTTTAATATCTTTATACATTATCTTCCTTATTAAATTACTTGGCTTAGTCACACTCGTCAAATAAGCTTTAGGACCCTTATAACTACTGTATGTCTTTGGACTTATGTGCTTGTCAGATGCATTCATAATTACATTTGTCACCAATCACCAGGTTAACAACCATCTGAATGCCACAATTTACCTCCCGGGGACACTTCTGATCAAATAATATAAGCATTGTTTTACAAATGTTATCTTTAAACATTTCACCAAATATTACTTGGAATACTGCTATATCCAAGAATTGTACTTTATGTATGCATCTGTAATAGCTTCTCCTCAACACTCAATTTATTTTATTGTTTGCTTGTTGCTTGCTTTTATCTAACCCATAAAATATTATTTGTGTGTTTTTTTCAAATGTATTTTCCAGTGAGCACATCACTATCACATCAAATACAGCTTATGTTACGTGTGTGTATGCTTGTTATAAAAAAAGAGAAAACATAACAGTTAATAATATATGCATTTTCTTTATTTCAGTGAATGTTTGGTATCTGTGTTAGTGTGGGTATCTGTGTTAGTGTTAGTGATTGTGCATCTGTGTGAGTGCAGATGTGTGTTTGGTGGTGTTTGTGTATGCATGTAAATACACCTACGCTTTCAAGCAACAACACTAGACACAAATATACACCTTCATTTAATTAAAACAGTACACACAAATGCACCTCTACATACTCTATCCAAAAACAAGCCTGCATTGACACTGCAAGCAATTGAACACTGCATGGCTAGGGAAAATGGTAGATCCCAAGTAAACAAAGAATTATGGGAGTTATACAACAGTTGCGAATATACCTTTTGGCCACTCCAGCTCTACTCTTTTGGTTTTTTTTTTTAGCAGGGCCTTCTTCACTTCTTGTCTGTGTTAAATTCCATATGTGAATTACTTGTCAAATATCTCCATTCTATAATTATAAAGTGCTGCGGAATATGTTGGCACTATATAAATAGTAATAATAACATAGGAGGCCCAAAAATCAATAAAAAGATCCATAAATCAATCTGTCTGTCTGTTTATCTATCTGTGATATATGCATGAATAACTTAATACAGATCAATACTAAATATTTAGATTTTTTTTGTAATACAGAACTCTGTGAAGTGACAATTAATTGAAATATTTCAGATATTCTAATGGTTTGCTTTGATTTTTATATTTTTCTTTATACTTTTCACATTAGCCACTTAGACTTTTTATTGTTCCTGCCCTGCCAATATATAAAGCCTTTTTGTTGTAATTGATTTAGTTTATGACAATAAATACCAATATTAATTAGTCACACTGGACAAAGCACATAATACTAACTGTAATTACTAATGTCGAGATTACATTAATTAAGAGCTGCTGATTAGATGCCAGATTTGCAGAAAGCAAGGCAGCACTTAAATTAAAACCAAGGGCAAAATGGAAAAATAATTTCCTTTCATAGTTGTATAAATAGTATAGATCATCTGGGTGACTGTTTGCTCTGTGATTATGTGCATTCATTTTTTATTTTATTCAAATTTCAGTCAATTACTTTAAAATGTAGATTGGTATTGCTCTTTATAGCCAAGTTGCCTAAACACTATTCAATAAAACTGTATATTCCAACTACAATGCCTAATTACTATGTTGTGTTAAATTTATTCCAGGTAACCACAACTTTTCTTTAGATAAATTATTTTTTGTTTGTTTTTTTTTTTGCTCACTACACCCCTCTGTCTTTTTTTTTTTGTGTCCTATGCTGGCACTTAATTTTTAATTTATCACTCAATATATTATAAAGTTAAAGGGATACTATTATCACCAGAACACCTACAGCTTATTGTGGTTGTTCTAGTGTCTACACCATGGCCCTGCTGGCTTTTCAATGTAAACACTATCTTTTCAGAAAAGTCACGGTTTACATTACAGCCTATGAACACCTCTAGTGGCCACTCCTCATACCCTGTTTCCCCGAAAATACACCCTACCCCGAAAATAAGCCCTAGCTGGATTATCGGGGTGGGCTGCAATATAAGCCCTACCCCGAAAATAAGACCTAGGCATTGCACCTTGCGGCCCGGCGAGACTTCCTTCTTCTACCGTATGAGGAGGAGGGGGAGGAGCGTTGCGGGCCGCGGCATCGCGCAACGTGATGACGACCTTTCGCAGCGCCGTCAGTCTGCCTTCACGGATCTTCAGCGGAAGGATCCATTTCCGGGCGGTGAGGCACCCAGTGGTCGGACTCGGCGGCAAGGAATCTTTGAAATGTGAGTAGATATTTTATGTCTGGGACTGAATTAATTAAAGGGGGGTGAATTAATTAAAGGTGGGCTGGATTAATTAAGGGGTGGATTAATTAAAAGGGGGTGGATTAATTAAGGGGTGTGGATTAATTAAGGGGGGGTGGATTAAAATTAAAGGGGGTGGATTAATTAAAGGAGTGGATTAATTAAAGGGTGGGGGGGTGGATTAATTAAAGGGGGTGGATTAATTAAGGGGGGTGGACAATTAAAGGGGGTGGATTAATTAAGGGGGGTGGAATTAATTTGGGGTGGATTAATTAAAGGGGGTGGATTAATTGGATTAATTAGAGGGGGGTGGATTAATTAAAGGGGGAGGATTAATTAAAGGGGTGGTGATTAATTAGAGGGGGTGGATTAATTAGAGGGGGTGGATTAATTAGAGGGGGGGTGGATTAATTAGACAGTACGGTATTTTGATCCCCAGACAAGATGAGTGCAAAGAGAATTAATATAAGACCCGGTCTTATTTTCGGAGAAACACGGTATATCTTCTAGAGGTGCTTCAAGGGTCAGTGCTGCACTGAGGTTCAGCATCTCCACACTCTGCAGGGAGATGCTGAACTGTCCTCATAGATGCATTGATGCAATGCATCTCTATGAGAAGATGCTAATTGGCCAGGGCGGCATTTGACTCCACCCACGGGCCATCTCCTTGGCTGAGATCATCAATTGTGATTATGTCAGCTAAGGAGGTGGATCGGGGCCATACGTAAAGCTGTAAAAAGGAGCCCTGCGTGGTGTTGTAAAAAGGTGAGTAAATCACCTTTCTAACAAGAGGTAAAACCTAAATGGTGGTTTATATTATAGAATATACGTTTGTGTTCCTGACACTATTGTGTCCCTTGAAGTACACCGCTATGCAATATCATTTGTATATTTTGTTTTATTTCATGATTGCCTGTTGGATGAGAAATGTTTCACTGTTCTGTACCTATTCAGGATGTGTGTGTGACTTACAGATATAAATATTATGTTACAAATATGTTACAAATATGTTTAATAAAATTCTGAAGGCTTTTTATAATGACTAAAGGCTAAATCTGGATAAGGACATACCCCTCCCAACCCTGTTCTAGAGTATATTTGACAAGTTAATATTATGCTTAAATAATACCGTCTTAGAAAACAAGCCATTTGTTTATGTCATTAATACTGTAAGGCATGTTCAAGCGGAACACAGTTGTGTAGTATGCCTTTGCTAATACTAAAACAGATGGCTAACTTTATCACATACTAACATTAAAGCTTTTCCTTATATCTGCTTTCATAGTATATGCATATAGCTATATATACGCTTTTTGTATTGCAGATTAAAATAGTGCTTCCAACTACGGCAATATAAATACAAAACAATTTATTAATAATAAAAATACATTAATAATTAATAGTGCATTTGTTATTCATCTCATTTTGGCAGATTAATTTTTACAATTGGATTATATAAAAAATGCAGCCAAACCGCTAACAATATACAGCGTCTAGACTTAGTTATCACTCTAAGGGATATATTGTGCCTCTTTCTATTATTATTCTTATCCTTGCAACAAACTGGTAAAGTTTTTAGATGATAACTAACAGTGTAAATTGTAGAATGAATCAATTCAGGGGTACAAAAAGGGCTAATATAGATTTTAAATGGTTAAAACCTTCTTATTTTTTACACATATTTTAATGCATAAAAAGCAAGATGAAACGTCCTCTATTATGTATCAATAAGCAAAATACGGAACAGTCACCATGAAAGCCAACATGAGGCATGTGAAAACACTTGGCATCTACAATAGTACATGTTTTGCCTTGATAAATCTCCCCCCATGTTGTCTCAGGCTAAGGGGGTTAGCTTGATTGATGGGCTCTGGTCTTTGTCGAAAGTAGAATTACTGCACCACAAAGACTTTGAGCTTTTGCACCATATCTACTGCAATATACCATCCTTTTAATGAACCATAGCTACTCATTTTCTATCCTTTTAATGTACCTTTATTTTTTCATTCCTAAAATAATATTGTGAAAATAGCTTTAAGAAGGAACAAGTGGGGAATCTAACTATACTTTTAAAAAGCAAGAAGCATACGATTATGTCTAGACAAGGGACACACAAATCATCTTGTGCAAACATGTTGAACTATGCGTTGCCAGATGTTAGACTATAACTCTCATAATTCTCTCCCGGCTACATTCTGACAGAATAATGGGAGTTGTAGTCAAATAGCATCTGGATGGGTGGTTCAGCTAGACTCTCTGAAGGAAAGTCACAATGTAGAAATTGTGCTGGGAGAAATGTCTATTTCATAAATCTCTTTGATTTTATTACTAAGAGTGCACTAAGAATGTTTTTATACACTTCAGCATGAATATTAAAGACAGTTTCTGAATTGACTAAGCCACTGCCATCTGCACTGATTACTCAACATAAAATATAAATACATCTGTTTCATTAGTTCAAGGTTTGCTTTATGTAATTTGTACTAACACTTTATAAACCAACTGTGCGCAATTAGAGATGTTCAAATATTATCTTCAATTTGTGCGCTCGGCATGATGCTTTAGAAAGATGTAACGCTAAAGTGAGTTCAGTGCCATGAGAAGGACTATTTAACGTATAGATCGCTTATTTCATTGTTTGTTCCCCATCCTGTGAGCACAGTTATAGCACTCATATCATTTTCAAATCTAATTTCCTTAGCAAAGGGTCTGCTAAGATGTGGTGTCCCCTGCAGGTTGTTCTGCTTTGTGCGCTGTAAGCTCTCAGTGTAATTAGTACAATACCTAGTCAGCGCATCCCAATGTTCTATTATTTAATCACATAACCTCACAACTTAAGGTCATGAATTTGGAATGTGTCTCAAATAATATTAGAAATTTTGAGATTTACTGTTGTACATCACCTTCAAAGATGTCTGTCTCAGACACAAAACTTGGAAAGAACTCATTTCCACAATATTCCAGATGCCATGCAGAATATGCCAATATGTATACAATACACAGCAAATATCTGGATGGCAGGTAGTGTCAAGGGCACATAAACAATGTTTCTGCTCTCAAAACAGCATTTCTCATGTGTAATATACAAACATTCATACGTACATTTATTAATACATGAGCAAACAAGGCCGTTAATTACAATTATTTTACATACAAACTTGTACACCATGCAATGGTGATCACAAGATAATGCTATAATATTAAAAGTCAAAAAGTTGCGTAGGTTCTAATAAACTGCTCATGACACTACCTAGCAGTGTTATAAGCTAAAATTAGAATTCAAAGTGAATTTAAAGTTACATTTACATTGTAGACCAAAATCGACAAACTGGAAGCATACCTGATGGAGACTTTTTCCAATATTGCTAGTTGCCTTAAATGTAAAATTCACTTTGAATTTCTTTTGTGGTGTCTTTTTTGTGTGCAATCTATGTTGTCGCAGAGAAAATTGGTGCACACCTAGATGAGCTAAAACTTCGGTCTTCATTTCTGTCCTTAGGGATCTCCAACACGCTAATGAGTTTGGATATTCCTACTGAGTGCATAGGTGTCTCAATTAAATGACTGAGTTAACGGGATTATCATAAAAATCTAAACTTTTGGTAGGCTGCAACCTCCTAGAAGAGGAATACATTTCTATAATCCAAGAAATATAATTAGGCCATGAAATATCACAAAGAAAAGTGCAAACAGCACACCAGGAACACATACACTTTAAATTGTAACTCAAATAAAACACAAAAGTACTTGAAAATATCTTATTACTTATTGGTTCAAGATTATCCTGTTTATTCACTAAAATCTGAAAGATTCCTGTAGAAAGCCTCATAAATAGTTACTTTATACTGAGTTCAGTCCTATATTATTGTTTTTAAACAATAATAATAAAGATTTTTATTTGATGAGCTCACCCTTTCTTCCACTCTTCCTGTTTTACTTTTTGCTCCAAAAATGCTGAAAATATCATGTCTTGACTATATTTTGTTTAATGTTAAGATTTTTTTTTCACAAGAAAAATCTCCCAAATTTCAGTTTCCATATAGCACTACTTATATATATCATTTTTAATTTTATTGTTTTTTTTTTTTTTGCATATATTAATGAGTTATCTATGAAATTAGTTACAATAGAATATGTTAATTCAGCCAGGCACAATATATTATTAATAACATGAATATGGCTATTTTACGGGCCATCCAATCTGTTTTATGAAATAGAAGGATTATTTGTGGTTTTTGTCAAATCATTCAAAAATGAAAAGAAGTCATGAGATTTAAATTCCAACTGCGACAAAAAGTTACCCATCTCTTTCTAAAATATCCCTCGCCTTGCTTTCACTGTACATTCTGTTTAGTTGCATTTTTATTTCTGAAACAAAAGATCATTTAGCAAAGGTTAAGGTTAATAAAGCAATCAATGAAAATTCCGATATCAAGTCATTTTCAATGAATTATTTATGAACTTTTCGAGGTGCTTTATGCATCTTTATTTGGGGAAATGTTAAAATATGTAGTTTTAGAGATGAACACTTGAGGGAGTGAAACTTCATTATGTCAAGTAACAAGGTACAAATAACAATCTTATATTGAAGACAAAGAAAGATACATTCTTTGTTGTTTTTGTTAATATCAACCTAAATTTTCAAGAACGTAACACTTTTTTATTTAAGAATGAGCTTTACCATTAATTTACAATGACGTCTGCTCTAAAATGCCTTAATGAAACACCTGCAAGATGTAATGTACATCCATAGGCTCTCTACCTTAAATCCTTAGAAGTGTCACTAAAGGTGATTCATGGATTTCAAAATGCCAAAAATATTGATTCTGCACATGTAGCAGTTCACATTTGTCCATGAATGACATATTTACATCTCACAACTATGCCATTGATATGAGCATTGCATATCTAAAGAAATACTAGTATTAAAGTATAGTGTTTATAGAAATAATGCACAGATGAAATAATAAATCTAATTAGAATATAAAACAGACTTCTAATGAAGAAGAATGCCTCAATCCGCTTGAACAGTAAAAGCAAAGAAATTGCACTTTTATTCATGTACATGACATGGCTTGGACTCACACTGGAAGCCTGGATCTACCTTCTAACATGTTTCACACCTTGACACCTCTCTAAATCTATCCTGCTTTCCTCTCCATCACTTACATGTGACTGCAAAGACTATTCATCAATTTTGTTAAAACAACTTGAAATCGTTCTGTGCACTAGTCCAGTGTTTGTATTAATACACGTGTGATATATATACTTAATAAAGCTTACTTCATTTATTTTGAATACCACTGGGTGCTCTCCCTTCATGGATTATTATATATACTATAAAATATATATTTTTTTATTGTCAATGTACAGTATTACTACATGAGGCTTCGTAGCTGAACATACTGAAGGACAAATCATAAGGCAAACCTGAACAATCTGCAGTTAAAGCTTTGCACACTGAATTACAGAATTCAGATTTAAGTAGACCTATATTTGTCTGGATGTGGGCAAGTGAGCTTACATTCTATAACCATATGACATTATTAAATCCTAATTTATTGCAAAATATTTTGATATTCATAATGGTTTGGAACTGTGCACTTTTAAGCATTTTCTTTTCTGGTACAGATTATACCAGTCATTGTAAAACTGCAATGTACTGGAGATGTGTATTCGAATTTGTTTAAACAAGTAAGCTACCTTAATAAAAATCATTCCATAAAAGAGGATTATGCTTATCTGAACTTCATAGAGCTGGCACGAAAATGAGAATTTCCCTGTTCAGATCACAAGTTCATATGCCTACTTATGAAAGCATTTTCATATAAATCCTTTCATTTTAAATACGGTTCACATGCAGAAAGATCACTTAACAAGCTGTTTAACTGTTTGGCTAGATGATGTTCTGCTCATTTCGATTCTTAACCTTATTATCCCATTCATTATATCCCTATAGCCTTTGAAAATCTAAAAACACTAAAGAATTAAAACAACAAACATTACAATAACAATGATAATTAGGATATTGTTTCATTTAATATGTAGCATAAATACTGCCATAAATGCAGTTCTTAAGTTTGCTGTCTGTTGTAGGGGTATCTGGTAGTTTAATATGCACAATATATAAAGTTTGTCTATTGGTCATGCAGAACAATTGAAATTCCTTTTATACCTTGATGTCACTGGTTTACATAGTAATAGATATGAAATAATTACTGGGTCCCTAAATGTATTGAGCCAAATACAGCATCAGCTTACAATAAACTAATGGCAATTGGAATTCCAATACCTAGTGATCTGATCTGTTAACAATTATTCAAAGATTCACAATTCAAGAGTTTAAAAAAAATCACATGTGAAATAAGCATTGGCAACATATTCATTTTCTGCCTGTACAAATTGGAGCTATATATATATATATATATATATATATATATATATATATATATATGGAAGGCATGGCCTGAAGTTGTGGGAGGGGCTTGGTTACCCTTCTTAAGGGACTCCAGACACTTCCCTCACTACCTGTTAGGTTTGACGGATTGTTGGGGAAAGAGATCGTCACTTCCGGTTTCGGACGGCAGTTCCGGTTTTCATTCGGAGGCATCCAGGGTTACCTCCGGGTACCACGGGCTGGCGCGCGTTAGGTCGGGCAGTCGGCAGGCGATTTCATGCAGCAAATCGTAAGTTAAAACGGCCGTCGCAAATTTGGCGGCGCGCCCGTTTTACGTCATCATCAAGGGTCAATTTTCAACACGCTCACAATTACTAGTATAATGTAACTTTATACTACAACCTAATCACATCTTGAAACATTTTCACACTATAAGCACACTTATGCTTATTGCTCACTCCTTACATTACAGGTCTTCTTGTGTCCACTCATTAAACGCTGTTACTTAAAGGCATACACGGGTATAGGCACCAGAGCGACCTCTGGTGTCTAATTTTGATTAGAGTTTCTTGTACATGTTCTTTTCATTTCTGCTATTTTATTTATGTTTCATTAAAGGTTGCCAGTTACTTAAAGCACAAGTTATGGCATATTAGGTTACAATCAGTCCAGATACATTTTATGCGGGGCACATTTTTAAATACAATTAGAATATGCTGCTAGCTTAACAATGACTACGGATTATGGCATTGGGAATTTAAATATATGGATGATTAGCACTTAGGATGTCTATTGAAATCTTTTTCAGTATTTTCTCTGCATTCCCACGGTGGGCAGCTATTCTAACAACTTTCACGGGACTTAGGTCAGTTAACTCGAGTTATTTTCTACTTAACAGTCACCCTACGCCAGGGTCCTTATATGTGTTTTCTGTATTTTAGGTATAGGCATCCTTGCTCTTTTGTAAATTGGTGCCCAGTCCTCTGCTAGTGCAATACTACTGGTAGGTATCTGAATAGCAGGGGAGTTAGGGGTCATATTTCTGTGCCCGTACAAATGTATATTACTTTCGTAGGTTACTACAGATCGCCTGTACCCCCTTTTCTCCTCATAATATCTGGCAACTCGCTCATCAGGTACGTCATATCTTCTCGACTATTATTCCCCCTACCTACCCATTCGGGTTTAGTACAGATTTACTGGCTTACAATAAATAGGACCCACTAGCTATGTTTTTCTGGCCTCTTATGCCTTACGTTAGTGGTCCCGCGAGGCCAACATCCATCCTCATTTCGGAGGTACGGCATCCCCTCGGGCCCATTCATAGCTAGCCGCCTCGCTTAGTTGCATAGAGAGGGCCTCACTTGTCACTCCCATTCTGTCTTATGCTGTTACAAATCACGGAGAGGCCTTCACCCCGCCATAATGCCAATGGCCACGTACCCCACACGAGCCAAATCATAGATAGCGCCTCTCATAGCCGCTTGGCTACTAGCAGGGCCTCACCTGTCACGTTGCTTAATAATTCTTCGCCGCTTGGCATTAGTTATCATAAGCCAGTTGGATAGCACCCCGGGTAACATGTCATTTTTATGTTATAGCATGTCCCAAGTTCCGGAAGGAAGGGAAGATGAGTCCATACCCAGTACACCAGCTAGATCAGTCACTCCGTCTCGGGGTGACGACATCGCAAGCCCTGCCTCACTCAGGGCATGGACTATTCCCAGGATCACGGCCGAATTAAGGAAGAGAAATATTCCTTTCCCTGCTATGGCTAGGAAAGCAGAACTGTACAGATTGCTGAATACACAGACTGATAACGCGGGGGCGGGTGAAGGGTCCAGTGGCACCCAATCTTCAGATCTGAATACGATTCTGTCCTCAGTCCTGACCTCTTTGGGTCGTATTACTGACAAACTAAACAAAATGGAGGCAGAGAGCCAGCAAAAGTCGCTGGCTGCTGCAGTGGATCCGGTCGCTTCGGTCCGTTTGGACCCCCTACCGGGTAATTTACAAAATAGTTTAAAAGACCCGCATATTATTAACCCCGCACACATGGTGCCTGCTAAAACAAAAAAGGACATCTTGGAAGGGAAAGATATCAATTTGGTATCACTTCTGATAGCCTCACAAGATGTCCTTGAAAATAAGACCTATGCATACGGGGATGTGTCAGTGGTATTGAAGTCCAGAGACCCCAGGTTGAATCAGAAGCTATCAATTCCAGAATTTGTACTAGCTTTCGGTATATACAGAGATGTGATATGCTTGGTATACCCGGATAGGAGGGAGGAATTGGACCTGTACCTCCACAAGCTGGTGGATTTGGGGCATAAGTACGGTGGTACGTCTTTTTACGACTACCACCGTGCCTTTTCCGCGAAGGCGTCGGACGCCCTTTCACAGTTAGATTATCAAACAGATTGGGGCGTGCTGGATACAGAGCTTTTTTCTCATTTGCTCGTCCAACTCCCACACGGCTAATCTGTGCCCTAATTCTCCAGAGGTAAACGCTGTTTTTCCACCTCCTAATGTAGTACCCACAGGGAGACCTGGCATGGTGCTAAAAGATAAACTAGGCCGTGACATAGTGTTTTTGGGTAAATCGCAGGTCTGTAACAATTTCAACTCAGGTACTTGCGGTTACAGTGCCTGCAGACTTCTCCATGTTTGCTCACTATGTTTCAGAGCTCACTCCAAGGCGATGTGCCCCAATAAATTATACCCTAAGCAGTACTTATCGTCTCTTCATGTCTCCCTACTGAAACATCTTTTGTGTGATCACCCTTCCCAACATCTCGTTGATTTTTTGGTGACAGGGTTTACGATGGGGTTTCACACGGGTATTATTTACATGCCCACGGGGATCCTGGAATGTAATAATTTGCAGACAGCCTTAGCAGCGCCCGACACTATTGACCTACTCCTACAGAAGGAAATTGACCAAGGTTTCTTATGAGGCCTTTCCAACTCCCTGCCTTTCGCGGTTTGGAGGACGAACCCCATAGGACTGGTCACCAATAAATCCTCCAATAAACAAAGATTAATTCTCGATCTGTCTGCCCCCCACGCATCTCATACCCCAAGTCTGAATTCACTAATTCCGTCTGAGGAGTTTTCCCTCCAGTATGCCACCATAGATAATGCAGTCACGGCCATACTCTCAGCAGGGGTAGGGGCATGGCTGAGTAAAACTGATATTGCCAACGCTTTTAAGCTGCTCCCTATCCATCCATCCCTATGGCATTTACATGGTGTTAAGTGGCGAAGTTCATATTACTTTTTCACGCGTCTCACGTTTGGATCTAAAAGCAGCCCCAGGATTTTCGATATCTTCGCTGAGACGTTGTGCTGGATGCTGCTTAACATCTGTAAATGCCCCACAGTTATCCATTACCTGGACGATTTCCTGACCATAGAAAGTAATCTAGTACTTCCCAGTAGCCTCAAGTCTATCACACAACTATTTACACAATTAGGAGTGCCTATTTCACCTACTAAGACTGAAGGTCCAGATACTATCATCCACTTCTTGGGGGTGGTGCTGGACTCTGTACACATGCAGGCTAGCCTTCCCAGGGAAAAGATTGAGCGCATCCTGGCAGCCATCGACCTTTACTTAGGAGGAGGCTCATGTAATAGGAAGGAGTTGCAATCCTTATTGGGTTCTTTAAATTTCGCTATGAGAATTATTCCACAAGGTAGAGCATTCATTTCAAGGTTACTTAGCCTGATTCCAATGTTGCAATCTGACACTTCCCACATTACTTTAGACATACAGGCCACCGCTGACCTACATATGTGGAGAGAGTTTTTGCTAAATTGGAACGGGAAAAGCATGTTTATACCGGTTTGGTCAGAGAAGTCGGTGTCAGTCTGGACGGATGCCGCAGCCACATCAGGATTTGCAGCAATTTGGGGCAATGATTGGATGTGGGGAGAATGGCCTGGGGAAATTACAGAGATCCCCAGGTTTAAGGACACTTCAGCCTTGTTTGAGTTCTATCCTATCTTAGCGGCAGCAGTTAAGTGGGGAGCAAGTTGGTCTGGGAATACGATTCGTTGCTTCTCGGACAATATGGCAACATGCCATATTGTAAACAAGGGGCGTTCCTCTTCCCTCACCATCATGCGTTTCATGAGGACTCTCACATGGCTCGCTGCAAAACACAGTTTTCTTCTAACTTGCGTTCATGTGCCTGGGGTTCTCAACGTTGCAGCTGATCACTTATCACGGTCTCGGTTTCAGGAGTTCCGGGAGGCCCTGCCAACAGCTACCCTGATACCAACTCCAGTTCCAAAGTGGCAGGAGATGGTCTGGGACTAAAAGTTCTGCTATGTCAAGGGCGACAACTCTCACAGCTCGGTCTCTCCGATAATACCAGGAAGGCATATGGCTTTCCATGTTTTCAATAAATTCTTGTTGGACTTTAATGTCACTGACCAGTTTTCTA
The DNA here is from genome assembly GCA_933207985.1 of Pelobates cultripes. Lineage (NCBI taxonomy): Eukaryota > Metazoa > Chordata > Amphibia > Anura > Pelobatidae > Pelobates > Pelobates cultripes. The sequence goes on along the minus strand of OW240912.1, from coordinate 253,544,522 downwards.
TGGAAACCATTATTGCTTTTATTTCTTTTTGCCACTTTCATCTAGCATTATCTTTCAATACCATTAAATTGTATATCACAGGCATTCAGCATCACATCCTCACCACTTGGCCTACCAAACAACGCTTTCTGTCGTCCTACCAAGTTAAGGCTATACTTAAAGGCATCAAAGACTCCACCCCTATAACCTCACCAACTAGACTACCCATACACGATGTATTGTTTCAGTCACTGTCAAAACTACTAGACACCTCACCATTTGAAGCCCATACTAATCGTGTAATTAAAGCCGCCATCTATTTAGCATTTTACGGTTTTCTACGGCCCAGAGAATTCACCACTACTAGCTATAACTCACCCATTTTCCTCACAAGGTCCGATCTGATAAAGGTCCAAGATCACTATCTTCTATTACTGCACCATACCAAAACGAGCGCCACCGGTCAGACGGTCACTATACCCTATTACCCCACAAGTAATACTTGGTGCCGGTGAAGGTTTTCAACACTCTTCTTGCCTTTGACAATATGGTTCCAACACAACCACTCCTGTCCTTACACGGTAATAAGCTCACTACGAGCCAATTCATGATGTATGTTAGGAGATTGTTAGTCCGGTTAGGACTGAACCCGGCCAGCTACTCTGGTCACTCTTTTAGAATAGGAGCCGCCACCACCGCTTCTAAAAAGAATATCCCGGCTCACATTATTAAGATATCTACGGCATACACCAGATACATCCCTCAGCCCATACAAGAAGTACGCCTGGCTTTCAAAACTATGAATATGTAATCTGTTATGTCTGGTTGTAGGACGAATAAATGGTTATCTCTTTTTGCCCTCTTTTATTTCAGGCCTACTTCCTCGTCAGTTCCGGCACACCACAACTGACATTTCCTTTCATGGTTTGTCCTATATATAAGTTATACTGCGGCTTATGCCATGACCACAAATGGAAGGCGTGGCCTGAAGTTGTGGGAGGGGCTTGGTTACCCTTCTTAAGGGACTCCAGACCCTTCCCTCACTACCTGTTAGGTTTGACGGATTGTCCCACCCACCACACCGCTTTCATAAGCATTTTATAAGGTAGGCCCTCTTTTTTATTTCAGGCCTACTTCCTCGTCAGTTCCGGCACACCACAACTGACATTTCCTTTCATGGTTTGTCCTATATATAAGTTATACTGCGGCTTATGCCATGACCACAAATATATATATATATATATATATATATATATAGAAAAGCTTGGCATTCTCCTTACTATGTGCAAGGGTGCTGAACCTGCGTCAAAATATAAGCAATTAGAAAAAAGGGGTGCACTCACAGGAAGTGGATATGTGATTTTAAAAGAAAAATATATGATTACATCTGCATCAAATCAACGTTTCAACCCTCTTGAGAAAGACCCCTTTAGGGTTGAAACATCAGTTCGGTGCAGATGTAATTGTATATTTTTCTATTAAAACCACAAAAACTTTGAAGTCCTGTGAGTGCACCCTTTTTTTCTAATTGCATATTTATATATATATATATATATATATATATATATATATATATTAGAATTATACAAATCATAGTACAGTGTAAAATATGTAACATGTATAGAAACAAATTAAGAATTATTCTAGAGGTGGGTATATCAACATAATCACAGGAGTGAGAATGAATCATTACTTGATACACATTATGTAAACAAGCATGTAAAGTGACACATTTACTGTGAATGTATGTATTTTCTCAGGCGTTCCGAACACCCAAGGCCCAAATTAGAACAATAGGTGATCATGTGACATGATTAGGACATTTTAAAATTACAACTGAAGGCTATATAAAACCTCATATACCTGTTAGAATACTTTTTACTACTGCTGTAAATGTGCTAATTTAAGGACACCAGTGTTTTTTTTCTTAGATTTTATACAAAATAATGTAAAATAACAGATGTAAAAAGATTTATTACCACTTCATTACTGAAAGTATAAACATTTTTATTTTCATACATTTTTGGGGGGATTAAATATAATGTTAATTATATGGATATACTCACTAGACATGTGCAATTTGGTTTGGTCCGAATTTAAATTTGGATGAATTTCGGCAATTCGGACATTCAGATGCTGCAGAATGGCCGAAGTATGGAATTCCCAAAGTCCTGAAATTCAGAAGTTCTGAACCGAACTGAATTGCAGAAGTGTCGAATTATGGAAGTGCTGAAGTGCTTTTGAATTCTGAATGGTGGCAAAACAGGAGAGGGAGGTAAAATTAAGGGAATGATGACAGGGATCTAACCCTAACCCTAACCCTACCACTAACCCCACCTCTGACCCTAACCCAACCTCTATCCTTAACCCTAACCCTTCCTCTACTTCGAATTGCCGAAGTCCCGAATTTCAGATGTGCCCAATTGCTGAAGTCCCGAATTTCAGAAGTGCCGAATTGCTGAAGTCCCAAATTTTGTAAGTGCCAAACCGAACCGAAGTGCCGCATTTCGTAAGTCCCGAATTGCCAAAGTCCTGAATTTTGGAATGGCCAAACCGGACCAAATTATTGCCCATGCGCATCCCTAATACTCACTTAAATTTAATTTTAGTGAGTTAAGATATAACCTTCAAGATTTAGGACAAAATAACTATATCGGGAATAAAACTTTTCATATTGTCTGATATGGATATGGTTTTCAATGTGGCTCTTTTGGTCTGCATTTTGCAAGTGTAAAACAATAATTAAGGGCTTCTATATGCATAAAACAACTTTAGTTTAATTAAGCCTTTTGGAGTATAGATCATGCCCTGCAGTCATATTGCTTAATTTTCAGCCATTTAGGAGTTTAATCAATCTTGTTTATGTTTTTGCATCCCTTTAATCATACACAGGAGACTTCTGCAGGGTCTGTAAGGCTATTAACAGAGTAGGATATATGACATTCTAAATTTAACAGACTGTTCAATAAAAGAAGTTTAAGCATTAGATGGCTCTTTACAGAAAGTGTTTATGAAAGCCGTGCAAGTCACATGCATGGTGGTTGAGCTGCTCTGTATAAACAAAGTGATTTCAATGACAGAGAATTGGGGGGCAGGGCTTGCCTGCTGATCGAATCAGACGTGTCCTGTCTGGGCTCCTGCATCTGATCCCGAAAATCGGGGCTACCAGCAGGCCACACGCTCACACTGACCCAAATCTGTAACCAACCTGCTAAGCTGCAGTCGGTGAACGCAGGGATACCCTCAACTACCCTATGTGGCATTGAAATAGCCTGAACAAGGCCTAGAAGCCTACCTGAGCTTGAGCTGGGGTGAGAAAGCCATTCTGTCAGTTCTCCGACCGGCGCTTTGCTGTCCCCCCCACCTCTCTGGAGCGGCGAATGTTATCCCGGTCCCCACTGGTGGCTCACCTCAAGATGGTGGACAAACAATCACCTCTTGCTCAGCACCAGGCCATGATAGCACAGAGTGCATGTGGGCACATTCTGCAGCACCTGGCTGGGACTTGGCTTCTGGGCCAAAATATCAGCCCACCTAGAGATGTTCAAGGCTCCGGTCGAGGAGAGTAAGCGGAGGGAAGAGAGGCGGTAAAAGAGGGGGCTTCTTTCACAGCATTGTTGCAGCCTCCCATGATGGGCACCCCCGGGCTGAAGACTAGCAGGGATGTATTCCCAGTGCATAGGCCACCGATGCGGAGGATGCAATGCCGCAGGCAACAACTGGCCATCAGGATCCAATGCCCTACCCTGCAAGGGAAGAACTCTGCCTCCCATATGAGCAATCAATTTCGTGGTCCGTGGATGCAGGCCTTCATGATGGCCTGGGGCTATGGGGAGGACTTGCACAGACTCTCCCTGGTGATTTCACCCAACCCTCTCAACCTGCCACCAAGTCAGGGCATCGGCTGATCCGGGACTTTACACCCAAAGTACTTAGACAGCGGTTGGCCTGGTCTATATGCTGGGTCAACCTACTGTTTTTAGCATGCTAGACTACAACTACCTTCTTACCTGTAGTTTGCCTCAAAGCGAGCACCACTATCTCTACACTTGGTTATTCTGCCTGTCAACATGCTGTAGCTCCCCTAATTTTTAAGTTACATGCTTTACACTAACTGAGCCAGCTGGCTCTCACACAAATATGAGTTAACCGCTATGACACTGCCTAGTATAGGTACATACCCAAGACACACACATGGCCCTCCTACCCACCGGCTGCCCCAGTCACACTCAAAATGAAGCACACACCATCATTCCCATCTGGGGGACCCAGTGGTCTTACAAACCAGAAATCATAACTTGTTGTTTAAATTATATTAATATGTTCATGTATAGCTAGTCTGCACCATGCTGTTTTTTTGTTTATACATGCCAGTTTAGCCTATACAGTTTGAATGTGTATACTCTAACTTCATATTATGTGTCTAGACCTTCTAGAACGATAGCAAACTGCCATATATTCATCCAACCTAGACATATCTGACTAGCCTGTTATAATCTACGTTTAAAACAAAAAATGTACAAGAAATATGTATGCAATGTCATTGTCCTCATATGTATGTTATTACTTCGTTTGTACCGCTGTTGTGACATGGTAAACTTTCTTTGTTCATGAATTGCACAATAAAATAAAGATTGACAGTAAAAAAAAAGACACAGAATTGAGCAGTTAGACTGCAGGTGCATGCTCCATACACCAAAACTGCTTCATTAAGTTGTTTTAGTGTCTATAGTGTCCCTAGAGTATCCCAGCTAACATTGACTTAGTGCCTATAGTATACATTGCATAGCTGAAAAATACCTAGTCTAAAATATGCATTATGTACATAATAATACACATAGTCTGAAAAAAATTAACTAAAATTCTATGCAAACAGCGAACACAGATATGGCAACTAATTATTTGTTCAACAGTTTTAAAGATATAACAGATATAAAGTAAACACAACATCATTTATTTGCTATCCTCTCAACCAGTCCTTGCCCTTTTCATATTGCTGGAGGATGCAATTAATCTGTCTCAAAAAAAAATAAAAAAAAATGTTTTAAAATAGTAAACAGTTCTGAAATGCTTGCTGTGAAGATTTTGAACATCCAAAATTAATAGAGATTAATCATCATGGCTTTCATAATGATATTCTAACAAATAATTTGTAAAATGAAGTCCAAAACAGCTAAATAATAATGTTATATTTTGCTAGTTTGTTGTCATTCCTCAACTTAGTGTTGTGAACAGAGGTTGTGTCATGGATCTGTGACACACATCAGAGCAGGACCGTACAGTACAGAAAATATTTAGCTACTATACAATGAGAACCAAAAAATCCACACCAATAAAATGTGGTTAAGTCATATGACCATCCTTCTATTTAGTGTTATTGTCTTATGCTAGTTTATAGGTGGCCAGTAGTCCGAATCTGGAGACAGTTCATCTTGATCAAATTAATTAAATCCACAAATTCAACATTTACAGCGCACGTCAGCAAAATGTTTCATAATACACAGATAAATCACAGCTATCACATCTATCATCATTAACATGATTTAAACATTTATAGCATGAACAAAGACCCAACATTGCTGAATCAATTAAATTATGTATCTTGTCCTTAGAATAGGTTCAAATGGAAAGTGGCTGACTGAAGAATAACTTAAAATTATACAGAGACCATTTATCACCAAAATCATTGTTTTGTATTTTCCTAATATCAGCTTGAGTTATCTCCAGCATGCCATTTGAGGATATATAATGTAATGTTACTGTAGCCAGTAGGATAACTTTAATCATAGTTTTCATATTGTAACCTAGGACAGGTAGGATACCAAATGGGAGAAAACTAAACAAGCATACTAGTTTCAATCTTTATAATCAATTATGCACAAAAGCAAGACAGAGAAACGTGTTTATACTTTAACTATTTAATAGTTTTAATATAGATGTATTGACTTATCTCCCGTTTTATAATACCACAATTACTAACAAAAAAATAAACTGTAAAAATATTTCAACTTTGATTAGAAAATATTGATTTAAAGGGACAGTCCAGACCTCTAAAGTACTTTAGCTTGCTGAACTAATTATGTGAACAGTGTGTACTCTTTTTTTCATTTTACAAAAAAATAGAAATTGGCACTTTTATAAATCAACCTTGTTAAATCCCTGTCAATCAGACAACCGGTTCTGTTACTTCCTGGTTTGGTTAGCTCAGTGGAGTGAAACTCAAGAGGCAGGCAATTGCCCAGATCACCTGCCTTGCAAAGAGTTCTCATTGAGCTGCATTGGGAAATCTGTAATTGGAAAACCACAGAAATTGAGAGCTGTGGTTATGAGGGGAGAGCTTGCAAATACTTCAGACAAAAGACCTGCAAATTTTGCAGACAGTTTTTAGATACATCCCCAATCAAAAATTGCATAATTAAATGCATGTATATTTTTGTTGTTGAGGGCAAGAGGGGAGGGGCTACTTACTAAACAGTGATTGTTTTTAGGGGGGTGCAAGGCAGAGGATTGTTCCTTTAAATCAGGGTCCTACTTTTTGGATGATCTTACCTTAACCTGTTGTTGATGTTTAAATTTATCCAAATCCTTTCCATCTCTCTCAGACAGTATTTGCTCAGCTTCACATAACCAGTAGTTTAGATCATTAATGTCATCTTGTAATTTTAACCACTTCTCCAAAGATCTATCAAATTTCCTGTGTACAGAAAAAAAACAAGTTTGAAAACAAGCACACTGTCATATAAATTACATTATAAGCAAATGTACATCACATATGTAATGTTTTTCATTTACTGTAGATTTGAATCTCTTACCTCCCAACAGCATGCATAATTGTTTGAACTTAAACATTGTAAAGCAATGTAATTCTAAATGTATCCCATAAGCCGCAGACCATAAGACCATAAATACCTGCTCACATTCTCCAGTACTAGCATATATCCTGCAGAGAAACAAATGTATCTGCCTGGACTGTAAATAACAGTCCTCTCCCATCTCCCACACTCTACATAAATGCTTGAAGGCAAAACTTAATGGATGCACGAAGGAAGTATGGTACACTATACAAGGCCATTCACTATACTCTGAATTATAGTGAATTATTAGCTGACCAGGAAAGCTAAGCTGATCTATAAACAATTAGACATTAGCTATATTAGCAATTTGAATTACAGTTTGCTACAATTTGAATTGTAGCAAATAACTATATACATTTTCTACAGGCTGCGATAACAGTGTGATATGACCACTGACATTAAGTCCATATACAAATATAACTCTCATATTCTGGTGAATTTTTCTTTACAAAGCTGCATTTGCACAGATGCTATAAGATTCCTTCTTTTTCCATTTGTGTATTTATTTTTGTTGTCACACCTTTTGTATGTGCTTCTCTTCTGTGTTATTGAGTCAAGCTTTATCACATGAAAAACATCTTATCCTCTTAAGGACACAGCTTCAAAAGCTTGTCTTACCCTTAAGGACACAAGCCATTTTTGCATTTTTTGCTGTTTGCGTTCAAACACAATTTGCTTCTCTGTCATTTATTGCACCAACACTGTTTTTTAGAGGGCAAAAAGGGCTTTAATTTGATGTCACAT